>VWPW01010701.1:18542-60205 GCA_013389825.1 Crypturellus undulatus
GCTCGCCTGGAGCGCTCTGGGCGCCGAGGAGGGCGCCGCCGAGGCGCTGGCCCGCCGCGGGGAGCGGCTGCAGCTGCGGTTCGTCGAGGTGCCCTGCTCCGCCGACTACGAGCGCCAGCGGCGGCACGAAGGTACCGGCGCGGCCGCCAGCGCCTCCCGCGGGGCCGCTCGCGGGGGGCTCCGTTCTCTCTCCGCAACCCCCTGCAACCCGAGCTCCCTCCGGGTCTTTCCGCTCAGCTGCGGGGCTGTTACGTGCGGGACCGCGGGGACCTCGCCGGTGCCGCCGGCACAGGAGGCAGCTCGAGGTGTCCGCAGATAAAGCGGGCCAAAACACCCGCCCCGCAGTCCCGTTGACGTTGTCACTGGCTGCCCGAGCTGCTCATGATGCTGCCCGCAGGCAGCATCAGAAACCGGTGGTGGTTTCTGCCAAGCGGGATTGGTCTGCCCGGGCGATTCTGACCGGCATTTCTGGTGTTGGCCTTTCCAGGGCAGCAGATTTCCTACCCCAGCAGTGAGCAGTCTCATCCATGTTCTGCCCAGCATGAGCCGTGCCGATTTCCTTTTTTCTTTTCTTTTTTCCTCAGACTTGTGAAGTTTGTCCCAATGAACACTTTACGTGATGCTGTAGCCAGAAAACAGCATTTTTTTTTTCCAACTTTCTACCTGTCAGGCTGTGTATAAACTTGCCTGGGGAGTTAGTTCATCAGAATTTCCTTTTTTGAGTTAGTTTTTGAGTTGAGTTTTGAGTTGTGGAGCTTGCGCAAATCTAGAGCCAGTTCAGAGGCTGGAGCAGGTTGCTGGGCCTGGAGGAAGAGCGACTTTCTCTCAAAGCCGGTCCTGGTCGGCAGTTCATCACGCCACAGCCTGTGCGCGGTGCTCGAGGCCCCGGCGGACGTGGAGTTTATTATTCTCCTTCAGGCGACTGTTCTGGTGCTGTTGGCTGTAACGCACCAGGAGAGGTGACACAGTGTGCATTCCTGTTTCCGCTATCGTAGTGTCTGCTCTGGAGCAGGGGTTTGATAGGATTTTGGGAGGATTCACCCCAGATGTCACCGAGGACAAGCAGACTGCTCTTTGGAAGCTACTAGGGAGAGGAAGCAAATAGAACGATTGGCATGACTGGCTCCAAACGCACAGACATAACAGAGGCCATCCTCTAGGAGTTTGCATTCCTGCTTTTTTCAGTCGTGCTTGCCTCTCCTCCAAATTTATTACATGCTTTTTATCAGATATTTTTACATGTGTTCCCTTGCATGATGCTTTCAGGAAGAGATCTGTGGTTTTAAAACTATCTGAACAGCCGTTCCCTTTAGCAGTGAATTGAGTTCATATTTACTCCGTGTCCACAAGAGGGTGGTGGCGGCCTGGTTTTCCTCGCTGTCCTGTGTCAGCTCTGCTCCGCTCTTCCCTTGTGTCTTCCTGATAGTTTTGTGAGGCAGTAAAACCTGCTCTCTGCCAAACTGGCTTCATCGCGGGAGCTCTGCTCACTTCGTTGGACATCGCTGTCCATCCCTGCACACATTTGCACTCTCTGCCTGTGCTCTGGCTCGGTGTCCCCAGCTGCTGGCTCTGGCCACATTCCCGTCGGTGGCTGCTGCTCATCCTCAGTGTTCTCACGGTGAAGATGAGCTTTTTATTTATGTGCTTGTCCCCGCTTCAAACCGAGCCAGGCCAGCTGAGCTGCTAGGCTGCTTCAGTGGATGCAGTAGTTGATGTCTCGCAGCAGTGAGTTTATTTTCATAGCGGTGTCCGCCAGGAAACATCTCATACAGAAACTTGAGGCGTTACTTGCCAGAGGCCAAGCACTTAGCTGAGTATATTTGCAGAAGATAGAGTGATTATAGCGGGTGCATATTCTCTGAGTGTTTTCTTCTCAGTGTAGTGCTCCCATCTATAATGTCTTTTGCACAAAAGCGACAGACTTTTTTTAATGCTACATTTGCTTTCAAATAAACAGGCTTACTGTTCTGATCCTTCCTCAGCTTCGATCCAGTGTTGGTGTCTTAATGGTGGTTCGTGACTGGCGTTATGCTGAACTATCTCTTCCTTCTTGGCTTGACAAAAAAAATCTGCTATTGCCTTCAAAAGACCTCCTGCTTTGAACACTGTTCTTGCCAGTTCTTGGTCCTGGTCATGCACTGCTTGTCCTTATTAACCACGTAGCTTGGAAAACTTTATTCTCCAGTACCAACCTTTCCAAAAAGGAAAGTGCTGTGCTGTTGTTTGCTGCTGGAAATGCAAAGTACAAACCTCTTCTGTAATTGCAAGTTTTGCTGGTTTCCTTTTTTGGGAATGTCATACCAAAACAAAACAAACAAAAAGCACCCCCTCGATATTCAGACAGGTTTGTCCTGGAATACTGAAGCTCTCCTGTGGATTTACCTGTTTCCACTAAGTCTTGAACATCTCTTTCCCCTTATCTCAATTTTCTTTGTCTTTCAAATATTAAAGAGACTTTTAATTGTTTTTTTTTCAGTGGCAGAAGAAAAGTAATTTCCCCTTTTTGTCTCTGTCAGAAGAATTTCAGTGCTTTCCTGGGTTCAACTTTCTCCCAGAGTCCTTAAAATCTCTCTTTTTTTTATCAGTCTGTTACCTTAGTCTTTTTTAATCCTATTTGAAAACAGAGTAGTCAAATCTTATCAAGCACAGTTGTAGCAATCTGTCAACTTTAGGTGCAGCGTATAAAATGCATTATGTGATTTGTGATTAATCATAATTGTTCTGCTGAGCTTTGAGGAGATCTTAGGATTACTAACTACCTAAATGTATGGGGAGCGAACCAAAATGAGCTCCTGTGGCTGCTTCTCTCTGTGCAGCTTTGTTGGTTGTTACTGCCTCAGCTGCCTGTCCCTGTTTCCCAGCCTGCAGGCAGGGATGTCTCATCCTTGTCAGTCAGCTTCTGAGATGCTCTTTGGCTTGATGTTCAGCACTGAGTATCTGATTTTAATTTGCCACTGCTGCATGTATATTGGAGCCCTTCAAGGCACAGCAGTATAAAATGGGTGCTTTTTAATGAGGGCCAAGTAGTTTGTTGCCCATTCAGAATGGCTGGGCTCCAGATAAACGTGGCATTTCCAATGCTCACGTTTTTATTGCAGTCTGCAGTGTTGGACTTTCAAATTGCTGGTTCCTGAATGGAATTCAGTGCTTTAAGAGTGCTAGGATATCCACAAAAACTGCATCCAAATTTCTCAAATAGAGGAAAAAAATTACAGTGTGCCTGGAATATGGTGCAGAAGCTCCCCCCTTCTTCCTTCTCGCAGTTCTGAATCTGTAACTTAAAACAACCTTCCCCTCCAAAGCCCCTATGTTTTTAGTTTTGTGGGTTTTTTTTTCTTTGCTTGTTTGTATTTTCCCAAGACATTACAGGTTCTTAAAAAGAGTGTGTTTCACTTCTGTTCTTCCCCCCTTTAATCCATAGGGTCATGAAAAGAAAGAGGATCTGCGGGGACAGTGGTTCTGCTTCATTCCTGTTGCCCTGCTGGGTTCTGTGCTGCTGGTACATCCTAGATGCCGAGGAACATAACGTCTACCTTTATTGTAGGCTGTTCATTTCTGCGGTCATCCTCAAATAATTGAGTATCCCTAGAGCTCCCTAGAGCTTGCACCTTCAGCTGACCGTAGTGGGTTGTTGTTGGCTAGTCCCAAAATGTGTACAATTTTCTGGGCTACAGTCCAGTCAGATGGTCTTTCCTGATCGTGGTCTTCCTGCTGCCTTCTTAGCCCAGTGGCTTAGAAGAAAAATAAAATCAAATCTTTTCTCAGAGCTGGCAGGCCCAGTTATTCACTGGCTGCATGTTGGAATGGTGGCTGAGCCATGAGGAGGATTGAGTTTGGAGTATGAATAACTGAAATATGAAAAATGACCTGACTGGTGGAAAGCTTGAATATATGTGCACACGCAGGAGTATTTGGAGAAGGCAGAGAAGGGCTCTGGATGGTTATGCGAATCTAGACAGTCTGATGCAGTGCAAATACGTTTAAACTGAAGTCACCAAGTAGCCTCTTCTCCTTTGCCTAAGCAAGGAAACGATGCATACTAGTCAGTCTTATCAGTACTAAACCCACTCATCTAGGTATCTCTTTCTTGTTGCTTTTATCTTTTTTGAAATGCTGGAGGGATTTGAATCATGCCCAGAGATGTAGCCAGAGCGCATCCACAGAGACAGTGTGTGCATTCATAAAAAGCACTCACACTGTGACAGGTTCTTCTTTCCATCATGATGTGGTCCTTGTTTTAATTAGTTGCTTTTGATCGGAGCAGGTTGATGTTTTTGGCTTGCATGGGCGAGCGGATTGATTTTTTTCAGGAGTGCTTTGCCTGTTAGATTGGGCTCTGATGAGCAAATGATGCTTAGAGAGCAGCGTGGGGCCGCGCCAGCCAGCGTATCTGCAGGTGTCAGGAGCACGTTCACCCAAACGTTTCTGTCGCTTTACATCTAGACACGGATTTTGCCCAGCACAGAACCCGCTACTATAGCCCAAGGTCACTAGGGGCTTAAAATTCATCTTTGTTGTTTCCTAAAGACTGCACTGAACTGGACTTTTAATTCCGTAAGAATATGTGTATGCTCTTTATCTGCAATTCTTACTGCTGGCTTTTCTTCCCATAAGCTTTTGATGTTAAAAATACTGTTTAAAAAGCTGCCGTTCAATATATTTGTGTAGACACCACATACCGAGTGCTCCTAGCCTTGACTCTTCTGACTCTTCTGCATGTTTGTTTGTTTTTATTCTGCTTTTCTCACCCCAACAGTGTGTTTGGGGCATCAGCCTAGGATTCTGATTCACTGTTTTCTTAGGTTAACGTTGCTTTTGCAGTGAGCAAATGCAGTGGTTCTCAGTGCTTGTCTGCAGGAAGCTTTGTTAACAAACTGAATGATTTATGGTGGAAACAGAAGCATAAATTGAATTCATTTCCTGTGTGTTAATATGTGAGATAGCAGAGTAAGCTAAGGCATATTGGTACTATACAAAGACCATATATCTAAGAAGAAATCCTCATTATTTGTAATTTCTCACTCCTTTTTCAGATTTTTGTGTAACTTTTACCGTGATCAGTTGCAAAACAAGGTGCTCTCCAGATGCTAACTCTTTTATACAGAGATATTAAGTGGTTTCAGTTGCTGGAGATCTCATCTGTACTTAAACTATCAACCCACATTGGAAAGATTCGTGTGGCTGTGTTCATGTCTGAGGAATTTGGTGGTGTTGTCCTGCCTATCTGAAGGCTTAAAAAAAAAAAAAAAAAAGTTTTTCCATATAAAATTATCCAAGATCATCATCTTTCCAGAGTATACATTTATATGCTTATTTCTGTGTAATTATAGTGTTAAAATCAGGAATATTTTTTTTACTGCTGCACTTGGCAAGAGGGGAAAAATCTCTGGATATATGTGTGTCTCTATATATGGAGATGTATATATATATATATAAAATATATATCCACATATATATATTATTTTTTTTATATATATATCTATATCCATATATATATATATATAGATAAGGATATATATGTGTCTTTACTATAGTCTTACTAAATAATTCTAAGCAGTTGATTTGCAAACTGACATCTGTGAGTCAGTTTAAATCCTATATTCAGTTTATTGCAATAAATAACTGAGCAACAAGTTTGTGGTAGACTCTTTTTAAGAAAATTAAATAACCCTAGGAATTATTTTCAGGACAACAGAAAAAACAGTTTATTTTTATAGGCCCAGCGTTGCTTTGCATTTTGCTAAACGGGTCATGCATGACAGAGCCCCATAAATCTGGGATTTTGTTTGTACTTCTCCAATATATCCGTTGCCTGACCGGTCTCTCTAATAAGTGAGATGCAAAAAACTGAAACTGAGATCTTTCTTTTAATTTGAATGATCAAAATATTTTGAGATTCACAACATTCAGAAGGAATATTGTCAATCTGAAAGGGGAATAGGAGGATACTTATTGAGACTTGTTCTGAACCTCTTGACAGATAATCTTGTTTCTTTTTCTCTCTTTTTCGTGATGCAGGGTGCACTCCTAGAAAGTGTGGAAGAGGTGTCACTGATGCAGTGATCACGAGGGAGGAAGCTGAAAGAATCCGTAGGTAAATCTCTCTTCTCCCTTTCTTTTTAGAAGGATTTTAGTTCATATTGTAGAGGAAGCTGCTCATGCTGATGGTGTGCTCGTGCCTAAGGTGTACCTGTGGCACAAAATTTATTAGCTGAAGTATTAAGGAGAGGGATTAAACAGGCTAAAGCATAAAAAGGTGGTTTTTTTTTTTTTCTAAAGCCATTTTTTCATTTTTTGCTTTAGTTGGGGCTGTTCTCTTTTGTATAGAATCTGTCTAGGTCACTGTGTGGTATGGGGGCTGTAGACAGTAATTCACATCCAAAAGGAAGATGGTATTCTCTGGATTAAATGGATTTTAAATGATTTTTAACTTGGCCTTCTGTTCCACCTGGTCTTGAAAAACAACAAAAGACTAAAACCTTTCTTTTAGCCTCTTTCTGGAGAGTCATGAGCTGCTGCTGACTGTGTGCTATCTTTTATGAATACAAAGTGAGGGTTTAATCAAGCAGTGGGAGGCACTGGCAGAATATGGAGTTAGGTTATATGTGACGTGTCAACTAGCATTGACTGAAGAGCCCTATGTTGTAAGTAACGGCATTAAAAACAAATCAGTTCTCACCTGAGCTTACTGTTTTGCCTACAGGATAGCGGAGAGGGGCCTCTCCTTGGGAGGATCTGATGGAGGGGTAAGCAGTACCGTGTTACTTTTAACATCTTTTTATTCTAGGGCAAACTTTGAGATTATAAATGCATTTGGGGGCTTGTGGGAAGAGGAGCTGAAATGGAGATTTTTTCCTTACATTCAGATTTGGGAAAATTTCACCTGAAAGTTTTCCTTCCCTCACCCGTTTCCTCTGCTAGTGGTGAAATTAAGGACATCAGTACAGCCGACACGCTCCGTGTAACTCAGCTGCGTTCATATTTCCAGTGCCTCTATTGAACTCTCTGTTATGGGGCATAGTTTTCTCTTCTGCATTCGGAATCGGTTACTGCAGCAGAACTGCCCAGGTTTGACTGCTCTTTTTTGAGAAACTGAATCCCAGTGGAGCACAACTTAGAAATTGGTTTTGTGCAGTGACAAGAAGTGTCGTGTAATATCTCATGTAGAGTTTTAAATGAAAACCTTTAAAATGAAAAAGCTTAAAAAATGAAAACAAAGCTATTTCTTCTTTAGAGTGTTTCCTGTAACGTCATTCCCCATCTTTGCTCTCGGATTTTTATTGTTGGTGAACAGAAACTGTTTCTGGAATATTTGTAAACATAAGTACTGCTTCAGGCATCTGCTAAGCTAGAGCATATATTAAAGGAAGAAGAGAAAGAGGTTTTGCTGAAAAAACAAGATGTTATCACGCTTAGGGTTGCCAAGAAGAGTTTGGAAAAATGTAAACTGAGAAATTTATGCAGTGTTGCCAGTCTAAAACAGTATCTTTGAAAGATTTAATATTCGCTATTGACTCAGTCAGGATCCCTTGGATTTTTCAACTTTGTGGCTGAAAATCTTGCCATTTTGGCTAGATTACGCAGCCTTTTTAGATCTGCTGCTGAACTCCTGTCAAGAGGCTGTCAAGATGGTTTTCTATCTCCCTCTTCTCTTGGGATCTAGATGTGATTTTCATTAGGCTTCCACAAAGAGGGATTGAAAGGACAGTGCTCAGCACAGAACAGAGATGGTTTTATGGGTTTCATGGGCTCAGCTCGGAGAGTTGAGAGTGAGAGACCAGCTGAGGAAGCTGGGGAAGCAGAGACAGAGGAGATGAGGGGAGAGATGAGGGAGGTGAATGTGACACAGGGCTGGGCTGAGCTCCCACGCTGGGTTACTGGGACAACAAGCCAGACTTTGGCAGGTACAAATCTGCTCTCTCCGTCATCCTGGGGGCCTTGCTCTGTGGACTTTGAAAGGAGAGAGAGAAGCTGGGGAAAAGAAGATTCTATCATTGCAATAAGATAAAGTTCTGTAAGAAATCTGATATCCTTGGGGAGCTCTGTGCTGTCATGCAAATCTTATGCTTCTCATAATGTGCAAATGTGAGAAAGCTACTGAGTGCTGTTACTCCACGGGGAAAGCTGTGAGGCTGCATTGAGCCTTTTATCCAAAATAGTGGATAGGCACCAAAAGATGCTGCCCGGTGTTTCCTGGGGGTTGTGTTTTGGGGAAGCTTTTGGACATAGTCTCTTTGCTTGCTTTCTTTTATGCTTTCTTTTCCCTGTTCTGCCTCTTTCTCTGTGATGTGTATGCAGGTATATTCTTCATGTCATGGAAGGAATCAACTCCTGATATTAATATCTTGGCTCCCAGATATTGTCAAATGTTGATGGATGTGTGTTGATGGTATATAGATGAAGTGGTCTGTCTGTCTTAGAGTCTTTATCCTCTCTTTAAAGCTCTCATCTGGATAGCACACAAAATGTTTCAAGTCTTACTTTGTCTAGCTGCATTGCATATATGCCTCCAAGCTTCAAGCGTATTGGATTGGATGTGATCTGTTGCTTTTTTTCTGAAGATTTGCCTGAACAGTTCCTTGTTTCTGTTCTTTATTTATGTTTTATTTTTTATTTTTTTTTGTAGATAGCTTGACCCCTTAGCCATTCCTAATGAAACTTCCTGTAATTCCTACTGTGCTACTGACTGTGTTTGCATCTCTCTTCTTTCCTCCCAGCCACGTGTCTGGTTTCTGTCAGTCATACCACTTATTTCCATGCCACAGAAGTTGACTTTGTGTGTGTGGCTTGGTATAATTTGAAGAGCTAAATCTGCAATCAATTCTCCTTTGATTGCCACCCTCCCGGGTTCTTCAGAGAACTGAAGTGTAACATACATCATTTTGGTTTCCCTCTCCATCCATTTGTGTTGAGAAAGTCTTGGCAGATATCCAAACTACTGAAAGGTCCCTGCTGACATGCTCCAGTCTTTCTTCCTCGTCTTCCTTTCTAATTGTTCCTAGATTTATATATTTATGTGTGTGCGTATATATGAATCAAACAGAATCAAATAGGATACAGATATATAATATATACATTGTGTGAATATATGTGTGTGTGTGGAGGTAGATGAGGCCATTACAGTCTTGTAGTCAAACTTCCAACAGAATCCAAGCAAGGGCACTTCCTTGCACCCACTAATGCACTTCTTTCTCTTGTAGATCTCTGCAGACTGCAGTTGTGAAATAGTTTTGCGTTCTCTCTCTCATTCACAGAATGCCATTTGCATTAGTTACTTTGACACTGGTTGCCCTTTTTCTTTTCTTTTTTTTTTTTCTTTCCTATAAAGATAATGACTTTCCCCTTTTGTCCCTACCTTTTATTTTCTTGCAGGCTCCCCCTACTTGGGTTTCTCTTTAGTCATGACTCATTCATTCACATCTTGTTAGATGCTGTCGTAGTAACTTCTCTCCAGTGTAAATGAAGCTTGACTCATTATCAAATCTACTGGCATGTTTTTAGAAGCACCAGGAGAGAAATCCTTTAATGCAGCCAGACAGCTCTCCTGCATTGGATCAAAGACTGGTAGGAGTAGTTATCTGAACCTCCCTTTTGCAGGGAAAATTAAATTTCTTGGTCAGTGAAAGAAGCAAGCAGCACATGTAGCTATTATCCCAAACAAGGGTTTCTGATATGTACACGCAGGCTCATGTGTGGAGCAGGATTTCTGCAGGTGGTGTCACTCTGCTTTGCTTTCAGCCCTCCTAGCCAGACCTTGAAGTCCTCAAAATGCTCCCTGTTCTGCATCTTCCCGGGAGAGGATAATGCCTCTGCGTAACACGTTTTCTGCTACCTACCTCTACTACAGGACACACAGTTTCCATCCTTCATGTTTAGCATCTTAACATCTTTTGCAAGGAGCTGCCACTTGGCAGTGCGTCTCTCACTTTACTTTGTTCTTGTACAAGTGCATGTTGGTGTGACTTGCTTTACACGAGGCAACTTGAGAGGAATGAGTTGTGTCTGATCTGTCTGAGCAGCTCGGCATAAACTTGTACCAGCCACCCTAGTCAAATAGTGCATTCAGTCACCACACTAATTGCCTGCATCTCTTGGAATCTGAAGGATGTATAAATAATTAAATTCCTTACAGACCTATGAGCATCTGCAGCTTGAGGAAGCGTCTGTGTATGTTTAGGAAGCGTGCTGCAAGTACTTGAGAGGCATTTTTATTTATTTATTTACTTTAAAATATTTATTTATTTATTTTTTACTGATGGTTGAGCAAAGCTTGACCTGAGAGCTGCTCTGGGATGGATATGAGACGACCTTTCCTTGCAGCTCTTTGTGGCTTTTGGAGAACTCTGAGAAGGAAGAGGTTTGAAATGCTCATGCTGTGTCCATTGAAGCAACTCATTACCTTACATATTTTAAAAGGTTCAGAGGTAAATAAAATTATTTGGATGAAGTTTATTAAAGGAAGTTTGTTGTTATATCTCACTTCTAAATGGGAACCTCAGTGAGGTTCCCCTGTTGCAGTACTGAGGCTCCAGACAGTTGAGCCTGCAGCAGTCTCTTTTGCCAGGAGGTCAGGGATGTCATTCCGAAGCCAGTGATCCAGGGGAGGAGGAAGGGGAATGGTCCTTGGAGCTTGGGCTGAGTGGAAAGGCAGATTGCTGGCCTGTTATAGTCCCTTTGGTGACAGTGAGATAAGACTAGTGCAACTGGATGTTTTCAGTATGGAAAGTAAGACTTCCATTGAGCAAACAGATTTTTAGATAAAATTGAACTCATACAAAGTGAACTTGTATTTTGTGGACAGCATTCAAAAGCAGACTTCATTCAGTTTAGAAATACTTCAATGTCCTGGGATGTGTGCCTGTGCCCTAGCAAATCTGCATCTTCATCTTGTTAGTTTAGACTTGAGGTAAACAAAAGTGTTTGACTTGAATCGGAGGGAGAAATAGATTTATTTTGTGTATGAAAAGACTTGACTCTCTCATCTTTTACAGCAATCAGATTTATTTACATTTTTAAATGCATCATCTGACTCTAGCAAGACTTAGAGTTGTAGTTGTTCTTTTAAACAGGCTTTCATATTGATATTATTTAATATGAGAAATGCACAGGAACTGGGAGGGAGTAGTTTTTAGTAGCAAGTGGTGGGTAAAGTATTAGTGCTGCTATCCAAGCCTGTGACACATTTTGGAAAACCATCTCTGTGTGGAGGGGGAATTCCTTGAAGAAGGAATTCAGGAATGCAGTATCCTTAGCCAATGGAGGAAGATTGGTAATTCTTTGTTGGATAAGACACAGGACTGCTCTTCCTGAAATTCTTATCTGTAGTATTTTATTTTTTTGTCCATATATATGTATATATATACATATATGTGTGTGTGTGTGTGTATGTCTCTAAATATGTATCTATGTACACAACAGTCTGAGAAAGCATTAGTATTGGGAATCCTTTTAAAAACTGGTAACTTAGGATAAGAAAAAGTTGCAGGTAACTTAGGATAGTTATTTAAGGTCATAATTAAATAATGACAAAGCTTTTCATGCTCATTTTCCCTCTTATTTATTTGTTTGCTTATTTATTTAACATTTGTCTCTCTTTTTTTTTTTTTTTTTTCCCCAGGCTTCTATTTTAGATTTACACTCTGGAGCTCTTTCACTGGGGAAGCATTTTGTCAATCTGTACAGGTAAAACAGAGTTGTGACTCATTTGATTTCTCAAGGCTGTGAAGAATGAGGTTAACAGTGTCACACTGTAGGAGTTGGATTTGCCACTGCTTCCATGACCTGTAAAAACCCTCTGAAAACTAACATTTTTTTCTTTTTCAAACTGAGCTCTTTGAGAGCTACTTACAGCTTTTTCTTTTGAGTTCATCACACACCAGGAAATAATATATTTTTATCACAATTATTACCTGTAGTTTTGTCAGCAAAATAAGAGATCAAGCACCCTATGAACTTTAAAAATTTGAATATATAAGCTTGTCTTATGAAGTGGGAGGGGAGATTTTCATTTCTGGCAAAATCCTTTGTCAATTGCTGCATTTTGATCCTTTTTAATATTTAATCCTTGAACAGTGCTTTGGGAACATCACACTTCCAACAAATAATGATTTTTATTATGTTTTAAATTATTAATTGTGGGTAAAGCAGGTGGGTGGGAAAAATGCGGTTTGCTATTACCCCAGCTGGTTAATTCCTCTTTCACACTTGTGTTTAATTTTTCAGGTACTTTGGGGACAAAATTCGAGACATCTTCACAGAAGAGGATTTTGCATTATATCGGTAAAGAATTTCAATAACTGCTGATGGAATGACAAAGCATAATATGACTTTTGGTAGAATGCTCTGATGGATTCAGTCATACAATTTTATTTGCTGCTCAAAGTAGTAATCTCTGTGCAAACTAAACAGACACTGAGTAAAATAATTTAAAGGACCTTTTAGTAACTATTTGGTTAGTTCAGAGCATGAAGATGTTCTATCTGCATTTCTGATGTCAGGATAATATGGATGATATAGATGTGTAGTGCTGGTTCTGATTACATTTCATTTTCTTTAAGTGGTCAATGGGGAGAAATGCTAATTTGTATAACTTATCACTGCAGACTATCACTGTATTGTGGGGCTGCCACCAAGCCTATGAACATTGTGTTTTCCCCTTTATTGGGAAAGGGGGTAGCAGCAAAAAGATACCTAATGTTGAGCTTAACTGACACCTCTACTTAATTATCCGTTTTCCATCATTTGGACTAAAATCTCATTGCTGTAAGGCTTCATTTCACAGGTTATCGGAAGGATGGCTCAGTATTGATTTGAGGTATGCCCAGTTCTGGTGGCCGCTGGTCCTGCAGACCTGTGAGCAGGGAGAGCTGCTTCCTCAGAGCTCTGTGCTTGTCGGAACCTGTTAGCTGTAGATGCAAAGCTTAGGCTGTAAAACTTCCCCATCAACTCCTGTTTCACACCTGCTTTTCAAGAGATGTTGCATTAAGTGGTAAGGACAGTCCTATGCTGTTAACGCTTTAGAAACTTGAGTCTTGTGGGAAGTGTAGCAACACGTTAATAGTGATAAAGCAGAAAGAGGAAGGACTTGCATTCCTGGTGTTCTTTCTAGCTAGCAACCAGAGCATATTTTGTCCCTAAGAAGCAAGAATATGAAATACCGCTCTAATATAAATCCTTTGGCATCTCATTCTCTCAGCTTTCCTGCAGACCTGCTCGTATACGTAACATAGACAACAAAGTTAACAAGTTCCATGTGCAGGAAGGTGTGTGGCAGACATTTAGGAACAAGCGTCCAGTGTTGACTGGACACAATAAATCTTTAGCTGTGCATTTGAATAGCTTTTCATAACTTAAAATTACTTGGCTTGAATGCTTTAAAGTCCAATTTTAAAGTTTTCTAATTGTTTTTGTAGTTTTTATTGCCTTTGTGGAGGAATCTGAGCTCCCTCTGGTGCCTGAAGTAATATTAAATGGTGAAATAAATTCCTCAGTAGTGGGATGTGAGTAGAATACAGATATCTTGCTAGTTCCATTACTATAGTTTTATTTTAAGAAAGTATTAACCATCTACAGTACAAAAATTATTTGACTTGACCCCTTTTTAGATTACGTTATCTTGTCGATGAATTAGATGCCCCTGCTTGAACAGGGGGATTGGACTAGATGGTCTCTAGAGGTCCCTTCCAACCTCAACCATTCTGTGATACTGTGAATTTCTCTTTCAAATGTACTTACCTCTGAGCCCAGACACATCACAGAAATGTGATGCTTTCTTGATTGGTAATGAGCTTTGCATGAATATGGAAAAATTAGGCTGTGATTCACCATGATGGTAAAGAATAATTGGGACAGAGTTGTCTTTGGTCTTATATGTATGTGAATATCTGTATATGATCAAAGAATTTGTAGAAATTATGTGAGTACCTGGGGGCAGGGGGTGCCTTACTAAAGGGTTTTAGTGTTTGGTATGAATCAAAATTCATACAAGTCATGTAAACATTTCTACTCCTCACTTTATGGAATGAGACAGCTGTCTGGGAATATGCTAGGCTGGTACAGGGGATGTTTCAATCTGCTAGATACAAATCTTATGTGGTATATATTACAAAATGCTTTTATTCATATTAATGGCCATGCTCGAGTGCAAACTGTAGTAGCTTATGTCTGTGCTGAATGGTTTTGTGCTATTCTTGGGAACATTTATTTTCATTACTTCCATTTACCTAGCAAGGTCTGTTTAAAAATACACCCTTGAGAGAAATAACTAAAAATAATTTGTGTCTGAGTATTACTGATTATGGCAATAACAAATATAAGTAGACATCCTGAGCCAGGAGGCTGGTTTCTAAACTGTCTGTGTCAAAATTATGTTGCTTCAAGAATCAATTACATTTTTTAGGCTGAGGCTTTATCTACTCGCTGCCAAATTGATTACTGCAATTCCCCTTGTGTCACATAATAGTTGTATTTTTATCCTAAAAAGAGACCTTTAAATCTGGATGCTTGGTTCAAAGGTTGTAACTTCGGTTAAAAAAATGGCAGCATCAAAGATTTATTTCTCAAATTCCTCAATTCACTGAGGCACAGATGCCAAAGGAGTGGAGAGAGCTGGTGGGGTTTCCTTTTCTCCCTTTCTGCTTGTGCGACTTCTGTTAAAACTCTCTGGTTGCAGAAGAACCTTTCTGCATCTCTTTGTGCTGCTTTTTACTTGGAATCATGCAGAGCCTTTGGCAAGGGGGCTAGAAGAGTTGTCTGATTTCCTGGAGCTTTGTGAGCATTCCCGTCACTATAGCTGAAATCCCACTTTACACAGCGACTCTTAACAGTACTTTTTTTTCTGATCTGACAGCATTTTTATTTTGCAGGAACTTTTGTGTGATGCTTTAGTTCTTTTCCCCAGTCCTCTTCTGTGTTGCTGCCAGTGCATTGCACAGGAAGCTTCATTAGTTTGTGAACATCCTTTTGTTTTAGTTTTGTTTTCCTTAGACTTTTAGCTACTTTATTGGCTTCTGTTATTTCCCTTTGTTCTTGCTTATCATTCCAATTACAAAACTGGCTTCAGTAACTGCTTTTATAGAAGATGATCAAGTATTCTATCCAGTGAGTTCTGCTCTTCCTTTCCACAAGTCTGACTTGTGCATTTTGTTATCCTGCAGTGATTTACTGAAAATATGCAAGGATTGAGACTGGTCAATTCTGGGAGGGGTTCAGGTTTTGCTTGCATTGCTGGCTGGGTTTTTCACTCATTTACTTGCTGCAGGAGCAGAGCTCTGTTCAGTGCATCTGATCAGAACAGGGTCACATCCCGAGCAGGTGGAATGATGAAGCCCTGGAAAGGGGTTTCCACCAGCCAGCACATGGCATAAGTTGAGTTGTTTTGCTTGTGCTTCGAATGCTTCATTTGGAGTTCCAAGAAGCTAATAAATGTGTTCCCACTCAATATGGGTTGGTTGGGCCTTGAAAAAATAACTTGACTTTTCCCTTGCTCTCACAAATATTTCTAAGAAGGTAGTGAAGGCAAAGTGGAAGATTAAGTGTCCTCTTAAATAGATATTAGAAGTGGGAAAGGAGTCAGCCTGGAAGAGGAAGCACTATTGCAGAGCAATACAACTCCTGGAGATTTAAAGTCATGTCAAGACTGTTGCCTGACTGCTTCAGAGCGGATGTATTCCAGCTGCAATTGGCCACCCAACATCAGAGCCAGGGAATATTTATTATTTGCGGGTTAGGCTGTTAATTTTTGAGTTGGGTTGTTCAAAGTGCCAGCTGTGCTTTGGATGCAATTCATGGTAAGGGGAGACAAGTGGATACATGTATAAAAGATAATACACAGAAATATTAATGTATTCCATTAGAAGAATCACAAGTGTGTTTACTCCAATTATTTGTTAATTTTTTTAAGTGTGCTTCTGCAGAAGCACTTGGGAAAGAAGAATAGACAGACCAATGCAGTAGTCAAGAATGTGCTAATACTGGGAAAAAGCAATATAAAGATATTTATGAAGCACAGGGGATTAGATTTTTTGCTTTCACTATTTCATTCTTTGTTTTTTCTTATCTTTTTTTTTTTTATACTTCCTCAAGGTTAAATGCTATCTGTGTTTACCAATGATATTCCTCATTATCATAGTTTCTTTAAGGTCATTGCTTGAACTGATGCTGGGGGTTCTGGACATCCCTATTCTAGCTCTATATGTAGTTATTTTTCTTATGAAACAAAACATAGGATGCTTCTGTATTAATACTGTCTTCCTTCTATTTTTATAATGTAAAAACAAAAAAGAAATCATGTTTTTTTCCCTCTTTTTTTTTTTCTAAGAAGTATAGGAACAGCCTAGATAGAGACACACCAGTTGAAAATTTTGAAATATTTGGGAAAGAACCCTTGCATTCGTATTTTATTTTTTTTAGGAAAAATTTGGTTTGGACATGGGTACATGTGCTGACCCAGAACCCTGAATTCTTGGTGTCTGAAACGATGTTTTTTTTTTTTTAAAAAAAAAAAAACTCTTCTCAAGTGGCAACTCTTTATGAAGATGCAACTTTCTAGTCATCTCCTGTGGACTGAAATTGTTTATATGGAAAATTCTGTTTAACTTTCCATAGTTAATAAATGCGGTGATATGCATGGAATTTGTTTACACAAAGACATTTGTAAAGCCAGGCTGGAAGGAGCAAAGGGCTTGGGAGCTGCAGGAGAGGTGCGCGCTGAGCTGTGTTTCCACACTGAGCCTGTCGTGTTGGTTTTCTTTGCAGTGACGTGAGGCAGCGAATCCAGCAGAGGATTGCTCAGGCGTTTGGGATCAGCCCGTCCTTGCTGTACCTGACGAAGCCGACGTTCTTCTCAAGGATAAACAACACGGAAGCCAAAACGACACACGATGAGTACTGGCACCCCCATATCGACAAGGTGAGCGGGAGGCTGAGATGGGAAGACAGCGTTGCCTTTTACTGTTAGATCCAGCAAAGTCAAATGTGCTTGACAGCTGGTGCTTGCAAAAACGCCTTCAGTGGGAGCAACCTAAGGAAAGGAGAAACAAACTTATTAGAAACACAGGCCGGGGTTATCCTTTTTGTTTTCTTTATTTGTGGTGTTTTCTGCTGGAATTGCTGTGAAAATCGCTACTTGGGAATCTCTGGCTTGTTAGAAATGTTGAACAAAATGACCCCCACCTACAAAATGTTTCAGTTCCCTGAAAACTGTGTTTCCAGCTATTGCTCTTTGAGCCAACAAGTAGCAGGAGCTAATTCAAAAGCTTTAGATTTCAGTTGTGTAACCTGTGGGTTGTGTTTGCTTTGTTTTTAACTGCGTGTTCTGCAAGGGGATAGGGCACACTTTCTAATAGCTTGGTGTTTTACTGTTTTAAGAACAGAAATACTGAGACTTTTTTTAAAAATAAAAACATATAGGTTCTTCTATCTGTAGGCTCATACATTAATACTTCTAAGTTCCTAAATGGGTTTAACCAGTTTGGGATTGGTGTTGAATTTAACTGAGGTCAACAGGTCTGTAGATACAAACAGAAAGAAAGAATGGAAAAATCAAATGTTTCTTTTCTTTTTTTAAAAAATATGCCTTTGCCAGGATTTAAAGGTTAGAATCACTCTAGAGTTCGCTGAAATAGAATCAGGTAAAACTTATTCCATCAAAATTTCTCCATGCTTCAACCTGGGGGTTACAGTGTACCTTGAAGTATGTGACCTAACCGATCCAAAACTACAAATCAAATGGAGAAATATTCTATACTTACTTTTCACGGTGAAGGAAACGGAGGGGAACATCCTATCTGTTGTTCCTCACTGCATTAGCACATGCTCTTGTGGTCCTCTTTTGTTGTGTTGCTATGCAGCCTCAATGGAGAAAGCCCGGGGACACAGCTGGAATATCTGATGCAGCTCTGCTGTGAGGAAGGTGACGCCAGGGACACTGCGCAGTTGTTGATGTAGGAAAGATGACACCAGCTTTTGGATTCCTGTATTTTGAAAAAGCTGTGATGTGAACACTGCATAGCAGTGGAACCGGGCATGGAGAGGGATGACCTACGGGGTGCAGTTTATTGACTCCTACTAACAGTAACTGTTTGCAGAGTAAAAATTGTGCGTGGTTGATGGGACTTCACCATGTATTACAATAATTGAAAGGAACAGCAAACAACTTGGTGATCCTGCACAGTAAATTCATAGTTTTTTCACCAGTGTGTTTTGCGCCTGCTTAAGCGTTAGGTTTGCCAGTGTTCTTATAACTTCTTCACTCTCTTCTACATGTGTTTTGCATTGGTATCCATGAGTATGGTAATCTTGCAATTGGGTCTTTCTACCTAAATGCCTCCTACAGTGTCCCAAGTTATTTTTTATTTTTTATTTATTTATTTATTTATTTATTGTTATTTGGAAGCAAATCTTTTTTCTTTTTTTGTGAAGAGGACTGATTTTTCTCTGTGGAAGCTGCTTCTCTGTTGTGGCATCCTGGCAGTGCCTGGACATGATGGACAGCAGGCTGGATGTTTTTCTCTTCTACCCCATCTGTTTTGTCCATATTTTGCTTATTATCTCCTAGGCTGCCTGTTATGGGAGCAGATATGCTGACAGCCTGGCTTTGGCTTTTTATAACCAACCCGCTCCCTCCAGAAAGCTTAAGAAAGCAAAGAAATCAAATCCAAAATATGGACTTTTAAATTCACCATGCATAACTTCAATTAAACTGCTCAGTACTCAGTAGATAAGCTATTAATGATGGCAGTAACGACATAATGGTCTCACCTGGGACAGTTATAAAACATTCTCTTCAAAACCATGTAGAGTTTTTTCTAAAAATGACATATCTGCAATAAAATATGAAAATGTGACAGATGCTCAAGTGGAAGCTATTTTCTGAAAAAAAAAAAAAGTGGTTGTGCAGTGAGAGCTAGACCTGTAACCTGTGGTATTTCTGTATGGCCTCCAAAACGGGTATGAAGTTGAACAGACATCGAAGCTTTTATTTATTATTTGTGCCAGTGTTGGATGCTTTGAGCATTATCATTCTCCATGCTTGCATCTTATAGTAAAACAGATGACTTTTGTTTAATTACTGTGCAGGACAGCTTAATGATAGTTGCTCCTACGAGGATTTAACAATCTTTCTTTCCTGTCTTTTTTGCAAAATAACAGTAAAATCAAGCCTTTGGGAAATTAAACTGAAATTTTTTTGTTGTTGTTTTTGTTTCCAAGTTTGACGTGGTGCAGAACTGCATAATTTTTTCAAGAAAGTCAGAAAAAGGGGTTCTTTTTGGTTCTTTCTGCTTGTGGGAAGTAAGAAGTTTTGTGTTCTTCTTGAACAGCCTGGAGGTGACACAACTGGAGGGTGCTACTGGGCATGAACATGTGCAAAGTTTCTCCAAAACTTTTCTTGCTACCTGTATGATGCCAAGGTCCCAAGCTGTCTAGTGTGCACATTAGCATGTGCAACTGTAGGTTTCTTGGAGCATGCAGATATTCCTCTTGCCTTTTCCTTGCATTCCTGAGTGATATTGCAGTTAGATCTGCCAATCAGAGCATGCATGGTTTGGAAGATTTAAATTGCATAATAGAGTAGTGCGTACATAGTAGTGCATACATATTGTCTATGTGTGCAGTTTTGTTTCTTACCTAAAATATGTTTGGTTTTTAGTTATATTGGAATAGAAACCCTGAGACCACCCAAGTGATAATTTAATCTTGCTGAATTTACAAACAGCTAAATCAAATGAAGAGTGTTGGCCCGAGATGGGCAGTTTCATCTTGGATGGAATTTGTTTGGAGCTGAGCCTTGCAGAAGTGAAACGTGAGAAGGCAACAGTAATTCCATCAGAAATCTGGAGTCCAACGGCAGAATAGTTTTCAGTGTGCCTTAACAGAAATAACATGGGACGAGAAGAGTTCTGCAGGTCCCTGTTTGGACAAGGATCCTGTCATCCTTCATATACTTGTCAAGCACCACGATAAAATCAGTTCTATTTTATTTTTTCTCAATCTTCTACCATGGCATTTCTCCAGATTTTGGTCCCATTTTGGTTTGTATGGACCCTGTCTTTAACTTACGCAGCTCTTTTCCTCTCCCAGTTCTACCTCCTTTGACTCCCACACATTTATAGGCAACAATCATATTCCTTTTCAGCCTTCCTTTGCCGAAGCTGAACAAGCTGGGCTTGATCTGAGATCTGCTCTCCGTTTCCGTGACCGTCCTAGCAGCCTTCTCCTTTCTGGCCCTTACCAGCAACCTGGCCAAAGTCACTGCTTCACCAAACTCTTTCACTCTCCTTTTTCCCTCTGAAGTCATTAGGAGCTTAATGAAATGCATCAAAAATCCTGCTTCTGCTGTAGGACAGCACTGTCTTTGAAAAGCAGAGTTTTTTCTTGTGTGCCCTCAGACCTGCTACCTCACCTCACCTGCAGAACCTCATAATTTATACAAAGATGCAGTTTGTAGCCTTGCGTTGCCTAATAAATAGGCACTACCAGGGTGTTTGCAGTAGGAAGCTGGAGAGTTGGATGCTTTGAGATGTTGCAATGGCATGTGCTCAGCAATTCCCATTTATTGCCTCATCTAGGTAGTAAATTTGGGTAAACATGGGGAGAAGGGGATCATTAAAATGTTTTTCTTGTTTTTGTAATTTGGACTTTGTATGGAAGCACATCACTAGATTTGGCTCTTTCTTTTTTGGTCTTTTAAGCCCTTATGGTCAAAATATAAAAAAGAATAAGAATAAAAATGTCTTCCTGTTCGATCTGGTGCTGTGTTCACTCTAGTCGTTGCCTGTACAGAATAGTATGTGCAACTGCTGTCAAGCCAAAATGTAACTGGCACTAATTAGTGTAGCTTTAAAGAAAAAAGTATATTTAGAGAACTTCTAAGTTTGGAAGCAGTGCCTACATCTGCCAGTCATCAGGTCAGTTAAAACACTGCAAATTAATACAATAAATGCTATATATTTATGTAATAAGTGCCTTGTATTTTATAAAACATCTTTGCACATTTTTCCCTTAGAGAGTGTAATGCAGAACTTGACTGAATCATGCTATGTCTTAAAGAAATTGGAGAATACAGTCTTTTTAATGCTGTATCAATAGCATCTATTAGATAAACACAAGGAGTATTTTTAGAATCTAGCTAAATCTCCTGCTGCATTAACACAGCTTGTCTCTGAGCTGTCTAAAAGGAAATACTAATTTTTTTGGCATCTTCAACACACATCAAATAATATTTGGAAAGGAAGGAAAGTACTCATTTATACTTGAAAATGGGCTGAAACAATCTTGTAGAAAGCCACCTTTGACAATTTTTACCCTAAGCATCTACTGAGAAGAGTAGGAGTTCTCCAGAAAATGAGTGTTTCTCTAGAAGCTCTGATTCACTGGTGTGCTGAAGTCCCTGCACTGAAGCTAGCAGAGGAAAGAGAGGTTGACAAATGAGTAGCAGGTAAGGTTTGAGAGACCTCTAATTGCAGTTCTGTACAAGGTAAAATTAATCCAAGATTTATCCTTGGATCTCATTATCACCCATATGGTGAGATTTTTATCTGGATGATAACATATATAGTGCGCAACCCTTATTTATCATCTTTAAGTGATGCCAAGGCACAATTACTCATGCTACATGGCTGTTTTGCTAACTGTTTAGTAGGCTTCAGGCAGTTCCATAATAGTAGAAATATGGTATATATCTTGTATGTGTATATATACATGCATAACAGACTAGGCTAATAGAAACATATGTAATTTCTATAAACGCATGGCTTATTTCTCAGCTTCTGGAGATCTTATTACTAAGTATGTGAACATGGGGAAATTAGGAGAACCTGTTGCATCCAGTTGCTTAATTATTTGTGTTCTGCTCAGACAAGAGTAGCATTTGATAATCCTAATGCTAATTTCCTCCTAGGTAACTTATGGCTCCTTTGACTATACTTCCTTGCTTTATCTCTCTGACTACGCTGAGGACTTCGGTGGCGGACGGTTCGTGTTTATGGATACAGATTCCAACAAGACTGTCGAGCCCCAAGCAGGTAAGAGGAGACTCTTGTTTTGCCCACATTGAGGCAGACCAAATTCTGCCCTTTTTCACCTAGTGAGTAGTGGTGGAAGAATGTAGCTTTTTACTTTTTTATTTTTCGACTTGATAGAGTCATCCGGAGTTAAGCAGCACAAAGTGACTTCCTTGAAAGTTCTAGGGCTCGGAGTTTTGAGCAAGTTATGACAGCTTAGCAGCTTCCTATGGCATAGAGAGCAAGATAACAGGGATGTGCTTAAACTACAGCAAGTGCAAAATAAATCAATTTAAGCCTTTTAACCTAAGCTTCCTTTACTGCTCAAGGCAGGCAGACCTGATGACAATTGCCTACAGAGAGGCAGTTTCTTTCTGCGGTGGAGTAAGGATGAACAGTGACTCACTGACCAGCAGTAGCGCTGGCTTCGATCAACTCTGAGAATTATCTGCATTCTGGGTTTGGTATCAGCTCAGCTGTGTGTGGTTATCTTGTGATTGCAAATAAATGCTAATGGAAATATCTTCTCTTGCAAAATGTGCTGTTAGTATTTTGGAACAGAGCGATTTAAACCGAGTGCAGGTCAGAGCTGCAGTTGTAGGAGCTGCAGAGGTCAGAGCTGAGTTCTGGGTAGCTAGGAGGGCGGCCGTGCCCTCATGCAGCGCTGGGGCACTCGCTCAGGCCACTTGCTGTGTGCCGCAGTCCCCCCACTTATTTTCAAGCAGTCTGCAGCTGTGAAACGACCATTCAGCCCCATCCTTTTAATTTGCAGGCTGTGCTGCAAGGTATTTGTGCTGTTCTAGGGGAGAAAGGGGGAGCTGAAGGAGGGGAAAGAAGGATTTTTGCACAGCATCTGGCTTCTGGCTGTTCCCTTTGATAGGGGTATCTGTCCATTTGCACAGATTGCATTTGCATTTGCAAACTGTGCATTTGCACCTTTTGAAAAGAGCCCCTGCCAAGTGGGCAGAGGAACTGCCTTTTGGAGAGGTGACATGTGGCATATGTCCACAGCATCAGGGTTTTAATGCTGATGTCCCCTTCCTTCCACACCCCTCTGCCAAGCACAGATTTTGGGAATCCCATGAGAATGTCACTACCTGCGGTGCTACCTAAATAACTGCTAAAATCCTATGAGAAAAGGTGTTAAAGGACAGCTGAACGTGAAGGCAGTCGTGCTGTGTGTTCTGCTTGGTGTCAAAATGCAGGTTATAATGAGGCAGTGGCCCTGGAATGTGGCTGCTGCTCCAAGGAGCTAAGTTTTTCAGGTTCAGGATAGTTTTTTTGCAATTTTTCATATTAGAGAGCGCGGGAGAGATCTTAGGACTCTCAGTATTATTTGTAGCATGGTCTGTACCATTGTCTTGTTCAATGGTTTAAAAAAATACCTCTAGCTTTAAAAAAGAATTACAACTTACTCATTTAGAAGCTCCTGGGATTTTTTTTTTTTTCTTTTTAATGGACATATTTAAGTTGCTACTGTCAGACCAGTTCACACGTATAGACCTTTAGACAGTGATAGCAAAGCCTGGCAGCAAAGTAAAGGGGACCCAGCATCTTTGGCACCTATTGGGGCCCGAGAGACACATACGTGTCTCTTGCCTTAAGTCTCTGTCTGCTGCCAAAAATTCATGGCAGCAAGAGAGTTCTCAGCTCCAAGTGAAATACTGTTTTAAAAGCAGCTGAAATACTGTTTTAAAAGATTTTTCTCTCCCATATAAAGATTCAGTTCTAAAGTGGTATTTGTTGTGTATAAGTGCTCATTATTTCTGTTTCTCAAACTGATGCTTTGGGGGTTTGCTTTCATTTCCTCCTTTAGTTCCCTCTCTTAAACTAATTCAAATGTATTTTAATTCTTCCAGAATATAGGTTGGTAGCTCCTGTTTTACTGCAGTTTCACCGGTTTTATTTCTGTTTGACTAGTTATTACTGCCTGCCTGGGATTCTGTGATAGTCTCGCTCTGCCTGGCGTGCTTGTCTGTTCTTGCTGCAAACTGCTATCCTTTGTCCAGGACTTATTTATTAAAAAAAAAAAAAAAAAAACAAATTTCCAGTCACTGGCATTGCCTAGTGCCAGCAGACATAAATGTGTTTGTAACCGAATCTTCTGTGGGCTGTGTCTGGATTATGTTTTTATGGTGGACTTGTAAAAATGGGATTACATTCATCATATTCAAGTTAAATCAGATTCAGCAAATTTTAGAATCTAATGGTAAATTAGCATTTCAAGAGGGAAGAAGCTGAACTGATCTCACTGCTACAGTATAGAATCTTTTACAAAACAAGCATATTCTGTCTACATCTTTTTCACGTTTGCTTTTTTCCTCCAGTGTTTTCCTTTTTTTTTTCTCCCCCAGTAGCTAAGATTACAGTGATATGAAAGTGCTTTTAACTGGCATAACTTTGTAGAAGCTGAAGAGCTCTTAAAACAAGATCTTGTTTTGGGAAATAAGAAACAAAAATATGACTTCAGGCCTTCTGTCCAGACTGGAGACTGTCATATTCTTGTTTTGCAGATGAACTCGGTTGCTAAGGCCTGGGAAAGGGGGAGCTTTGGCCTAGAGAAGAAAAGAAATGGCACAAAAGTCTGTGTTATGACATTGTGTGGCTCAAACGTGCAGCTGGATTGATATGGGTATATCTGGCTTCCCAATGTACATGTACTATTGCTTGCTCTTTAAGGTGATCTTTACTGTGGTTGTTTTCAGCTCGCAGACAAGTTTATTTTATATATTTTTTCTTTATAGGGGGCTGGAGGGAAATTCCACTGTGTGTGGAAGAACAATTTGTTTTGCAAAATGAATTCTGTGCAGTGGAGAGTACAAATTGACCTTTCATTTTCCTTCCTTGAATAGCAAATTCAGCATGTTTTCATGACTGTCACAGGAAACTTACATTTCTGAAAGTGTAAAAATACTTGTGATGAATGTATGAACTGTTTGGGAATCCGTGAGGTTGGACTATCCTTTATTTAGACTGCAAACAGGTGTATGCTCAAAGCTTGAGCCTTTTCTCATGGTCCAGGCCCTTCAGGGTTTCTGTGCATGCATTTCCAGATAGAGCGTGTGTTTTATTGCAGTGGTTTGTCCCATAATCACAAGAATAATTGCAGTATTCCAAGCTAAATAGTGGGGATTTGNACATTTCTGTAAGTGTAAAAATACTTGTGATGAACGTATGAACTGTTTGGGAATCCGTGAGGCTGGACTATCCTTTATTTAGACTGCAACAGGTGTATGCTCAAAGCTTGAGCCTTTTCTCATGGTCCAGGCCCTTCAGGGTTTCTGTGCATGCATTTCCAGATAGAGCGTGTGTTTTATTGCAGTGGTTTGTCCCATAATCACAAGAATAATTGCAGTATTCCAAGCTAAATAGTGGGGATTTGTCCTGTCTTCATTTAGTTGTGTTCTTTAAAAAAAAATGTAGAAGAATTCGCTACTACATTATGAAGGGATGCAGCATTAAGACAGCAAACACAAGGAGTAAATGAATTTTCCAGAATCAGAAGTCCTATGACAGCCTTAACAGAAGGTCCAAAAATTGTATTAAGCGTGTATCTAGTGATCCAGTGTACTTTGTCACATAGGCCTGCAGTGCCTTAAGAATTCATCTTGTACTGTGGACTGGTTAATTTTTCACTGCTGATGGTTGCTTTGATCTTTCTCTGCTTTGAATGTAAAAGATTTCTTATGCCAGATAATATTCTGGTATTGCTAACTTCAGGTTTGGTCCAATCAGCAAAACTGGAGCAAATCATCCTGATGGCAGCAGTCATCAGTAACAGCTAAGAACTGAGCAGGATTTAAATGAGGGGGGGAAAAGGTAAAAAAAAGACATGCACAGATAGTTGTCAATATTAGAGAAGAATAAATGGAGTGGGCAGTAGTCACTGCAGGACTAATCAAATATTTTAATAATGCAAACTTTATTGATTCTGATTAGGATGGCAGGTGCAGTAATTGCAATGCAGTAAGAAATTTCATATGGCATTAAGAAGTTGATTACAGAGAAAAGGTGGGAAGAAGCTGTTGCAGAGATGACAAAAGTAAATTGGACACATACAATCACTCCTTATTTCTATGCATAGCACTGAAGACTTTCTTCTGCTTTCCAAGGAAGGATAACTTCTTTCTGGATTCTGCTGTCATATTCCAGTAGAGCTTGGTGATAAGTTTGGGATGGTTTTAAATGAATTAATCTCTTACATGTTGCTTTAAAAGCCCAGTTAGCTGAGAGTTTCAACTCAGACCAGTTTATATTCTGCTGTACAAATTCCCTCATACAGAAAGCTCTAACCTGCTGCAGCCGTCAGTTCTTCAGGTTGGTAATTTTATTTTAGCTGAACCACTGAAGGGATCAAGGATGTGGCTTGGGTGATAGTTACACTGTCAACATTGAAAATTGGCCTCTAAGGCTTTTCCCTGGTACAAAATACTTGAAGTTACAAATGAGCAAATGTAATAGGGAACTTATTTGCTTTCCACTGCTTGCTGTACTTGTGTTTTATGCAATGCAATATGCATAATGCAATATGCAGGCTGATACGCTACAAATTTCACTGGATGATGCTGGACAAATGCACAGCAAGGCTGAAGGCAGAAAGAGGGAGCAGAAAAAAATAAATTACATTCTGATGAAATCCAGGTAATGTGACAGATAGAGTAAAACAAAATACAAAGTTCACTGCTCGCTCAGCTATGTTGTACAGTAGAGTTCAGTACTGATGGCATTTTGCTCCTTTCTGCTTCCTAAGCTTTGTGACCATTGATGTCCCACACTAGAGGTGCTGCCATGAACTGTTTCCCCTTGAAGAATATTTTTGGAATGAAAAATGAGCAGGAGAAGTTACCCTTGGGCTCCCTTTGGGTAAATCATTTTGTGAAGATGAGGTTTTTCCATCAGAAGTCCGGAATCCAGATCTTGAGCCTCTTTGCGCTTTGACCACAGTTCAACTCTGGTCATGCTGTGTCTAGCAAGGTCAAGGAAAGCTAAATACACCATCCAGAGCTATTCCAAGGGCCTGAAAGTGTTGCGCCTTGTTCCTGGAGCCTTCTCATGGTACCTTGGTGATGAAATTGTCAGTAAGTTAGAAACCTTCCTCAGCTGTTTGCTGTGCTCTAAAATGAGAGAAACAGAGCGGTTTGGGCAGAGGAGGGTAGATGAGATTGGGAATGAAGGGAGAGCTGGAAGGCAGAACGAGGTGATATCCCTTCGCTTCTCACTTAGGCATGGGGAAAGGAGATGGGGCCGAAAGGCTGGTTGAGCCTCCAAAAGGCTGATAAGGAGCCAGCAGAGTCACGCAGTTTCCACTTACTGGTCCTCCACGAGATTTTTAAACTTCCAGAAATAATGTAGGAAGCAGAAACTACAGGAATTTTGGGCAGCCAACTGTGCTGATGGAAGAGAGGCCGGCAGGGGACTGTTGGATTGTAAAAATGTTCATGTACTNGATTGGGAACCAAAGGGGAGAGCTGGAAGGCAGAATGGAGGCTTCTCCCTTAGGCATGGGGAGAGGAGATGGGGCCGAAAGGCTGGATGAGCCTCCAAAAGGCTGATAAGGAGCCAGCAGAGTCACGCAGTTTCCACTTACTGGTCCTCCACGAGATTTTTAAACTTCCAGAAATAATGTAGGAAGCAGAAACTACAGGAATTTTGGGCAGCCAACTGTGCTGATGGAAGAGAGGCCGGCAGGGGACTGTTGGATTGTAAAAATGTTCATGTACTTTTAGTAGAAAATGATTAAGCTGTTACTTATATTTTTTTTAAAAAACTGTAATTTAGAAGTTTTCAGCCCAAGTACTTCTGAATTTAAAGTCCATTTAAAAGTGCTGATAATGTTTTAGCAAATTGCAGAGCAGCCAACAGAGTTCACAGTGTTAATCACTGATTTTCTTTATAGCAGCAAGTAATTTCTCCATCTCCTAAATGAATTTGGAAAAACGTTTTAACTAGTCTTTGTTAGATATCCGCTGTGGCTTTACTTCTTTAGACCTTTATGTTTCTGCACCAGGTGTGCTTTTCATCTGCATGTGTGGGGAAGGTGACTAGAGCCATTTGCTCCTATCCTTCTAGCACAAAGATCTGCAGATCATCCCGATGGCAGTCCTTGAGGTGAGACCTTTAAACCTGGTTTATACCCAGGACAGAATCCAGACTAGCAGAGCTGTGGTGTGCAGGTGGGGAGAAAGTACGAGCCAAATACTCCTTCATTCGCTGTCTTGTCGGTTTGATAACTTCCAGCTCTCCTTTCCGAAAATTTTCCAGTCCTTTGATGCAGCATTATCCAGAGGTGCTGCCGATCACACGTTGGCAGTAGAGCAGTGACAGAAGTGCAAGGCAGTTGCTCCTCAAGCCAAGGCAGTTGCTGTTGTCACATATTAGATTTATGTGATTCGTAGAAGGGCTTGCTTCAAACTCTCCTTAGTCAACATCGCATTTATTTATAAGTAACTGGGTAAGTATATTTATTAAATTTATTGCCCAGTTACAGGAAGTATTAATATAAGCTTATTTGCTGAAGGATACTGTGGTTTTTTGGACAGTGTACATGAGAATGAGTTTGAGATGAATCCTGAACAGCTGACAAGGGAGACTTCACAGGCCATGCTTCTGTCTTGATCTCCTTCAGCTGACGGTACTTTATTTTTATTTATTTTATTTTTTTTTTACTTTCTGAGCAACATTTTAGAGTGTGTAAATGTTAAGCAGACAGTCAGAGCTGTCAGCGCGTGAGATGAAAGGTGCTGAATAAATCTGCAGTGCCAAATAAACTGTTCTTGCTTTCCTTTAATGTGGGAGATCAGTTGCTTTAATCCCTTTTGTACAGCTGCTCGGTGTCTTCGGACCAGTGTGGAGTGAAGTGCTAGGGTAATAATATCACAAACCATTTCCCCCCCTCTTTTTCTTTCCCTAATTTGAGAAAACGCAAAACTCTTCTTGGCTTTGCTGTGCTGTAGATGCTTCTCAGCTATTAATGCTGCAACCCTGAGCTACCTGGTGCCACTTTGAATTTGCAGCTATCCCAGGTCAGCCCTGCTCTGAGGAAGGAGGTTGGACCAGATGATCTCCCAACGTCTCTTCTAATGTAAAATTATCGAGTGTCTCTATAACATTAGAGGCTTATGATCCTTGCAGTAGTGATGCTTCCTTAGAAGTGCTGTGGTGTGTTACTACTGCAAGGCTTTTCAAGTCCTTTTATTTATTTTTTCCGTATCATGTTATTAATTTAGTCTTATTATCCCTTGCTAGTTTTGCTTGTCAGAAAAAAAGAACAGAGGATGCTTTTCATCACGAAGCCACTGAAGGTGTTAGCTGCAAAGCATTGTATTCATGCTTACTAATTCATTTCTGTGTTAACCCTATTAGATGGGGTCAGTATTACTGTCCCTTTAGAAAGAAGAAAACAAATGAAAGATAAAGTGTTTTCACTGAAGTCACAGTATATGCCGAGGATGCAGTTGTCATTGGCAATTATATGTTTTTTCAATCTACGTTGCCTCTCAGTACTGAGTTTAGGTAGCAAACTGTAGGCAATTTGTTTATGGAAGTGCCACCTGATATTAAGATTCAACCTGGTTTTCTCTGGAGAGCAAGCCGTGGGGAATGCTGATGCTGTCACTGTGATACTGTCACTGAAGGGATAATTCTTCCCCTCCACTGCTTCTTGCAGCGGTTTTATCTTCTGAATTAATCCAAACACCCTCATTGCAAAGGGCAAGCTGTATGATGAAACCTGGAAACGCAAAGGCATATAGTGTATACAGGTATTCCTCTAGTGGTTTTAAGTAATTAAATGGGGTATAATTGCTGCATTGCATGAAAATACCCTTTGCTTTTACTGCTTGTTAAGTATAATTTCCCAAAATAACAGTGCTGCTTCATCAAAATTAGGATCGCATAAAATTGCTAGCAGTGAGTCTTGTGACCGGCGCTCGTATATCTTTATAAATAACAACTCCCATGGCTCAGTGCAAAAACTGAATTTCAGAAAATCCCCAGGAGAATAAGTGGTTGCTTATAGTGTGATTAAGATCTTGCTCCCTGCGGTTCCTTTCCTGCTTTTTGTGCCGCCAGCTTTTCTCAGGGTTTCAGAGCTCGACTCCTGTCGGTGACACTGATGCCCAGACCCAGTTTTGATGGATGCTGCGGGGCTGATCAGGTTGACAGCTCCTTGCCCTAGCTCAACGTGAGAGACCGGTGCATTTAAATGAATTTGCATGCAGGTTTTTACATGACAGTAGATCTCCCATCCCTGATGCTACTTATCCTTTTTTTCTACTCTTGGGAAGAAGTTTAAAAAAGCCTGTGTGGATGATTAAGGGGCACCAAGGGATGGAGAAGCTGCTGCACTTGTGGATGATGCTTTTGACTAATCTAATTGCAGGTTTTAAGCTCATTCTTGTGGGTGGCAAAGAGAAAAGATCATAGAAGCACTTTCAAAAAGTCTTTATCGAAAATGAAGGCTGGATGAGTGCAGAGGGCTGCGTCCTCTGTGGTCCACTCTTGCCACAACATTATGTCTTGCCCGAATTCAGTGTCATGGAAAGGGAGGTGGTGAGGAGGAGACAGAGGCAGAAGCTGTGGNTCAAAAAGTATCTTTACAGAAAATGAAGGCTGGGTCCACTCTTGCCACAGCATTACGTCTTGCCCGAATTCAGTGTCATGGAAAGGGAGGTGGCGAGGAGGAGACAGAGGCAGAAGCTGTGGGAGGGCAGCCCACGCTTGCCTCCCGGGGAGCCAAAACTGGTCCCAATATGGGGAAACTAAAGAAGTGCTGGAATTTTCTGCATCTTGCAGTGACTGGGTTAAATTCAGGCAAATGTTCCCACTGAAGATGAAATACTTTGGTGGAATAAAAAGGCTTTGTTTTCACCCTCAGCCTGGGAGGGTTTGGCTTGTGAGAGGAGCTGCAAGACAGTGATGTTCCTGGACAGAAAGCCCTAACCCCAGGGCACCTCCATCCCAGTGTCCATGCTCCAAGACTGGGTGTCCTTCTCAAAGCTTAGAAACATGGAGTCTGAAACAGGACCCAAACCCTTTTCTGTTTCTTCTGCTCTCCAAAAGTTCATGTCTTAAGGATTAGAGGTAACATAACTCTCTCTTCTTGGTGGATAGTATCATCTTACGAAATTGCATGGAGCAGCAGCTTGCGATCTCAAAAAAAAGGCTCTGTTTTAACAGTAAGTGTTCATCAATCAAATTGAAATTTCAATGCCGGGAAGTCAGAATTTCATTAATGGAGTGAAAAAAAGCATGCTGGAAAGAAATCAGAGCAGGCAGGTTGTGGGAGGGAAGAAGAAAATGAAAGACCCATTTGAGGCTATTGTTAAATAATGAAAGAAGAGGACAAAAGGGGCAGAAATAGAATTTTGTGCACTTTCCCCCAAGCTTTTGTCATTTAGAAATGTTTCAGCAGGGAAATCACAAGTGCATATATATATTATGTGTTTTTTGGTGTACAGTGAGTACTTGATTAGCTGTTCTTGAGCATTTGTAATGCAATACTAATCTATTATGAAGCACAAAATTACTTATTTTTTCATAGGTTGGAGAGAGTAGTGGATGTTGAATGCACAGCTAAAACAGATCCTGTATTGTGTGTGGCCTTACACTTGCTAACATGGTTCATTGTTTGAAACTTAGGGGTTTAAATCCTAGTTCAGAATTGTTCAGACTCTAGTCAGAACAAGGATGGGTTGGGGGAAGGCTTGCTTGGTCCTGACACGCGTTTCACTTTTTTTCAAAAAAGCGATTTTCAAAAAAAGCGATTTTTTTCAAAAGCGATTTCACTTTTAAGCGGTTTCTATATATTGTATATTGAAGCATGATTAGGAAGGGTATGGTCTTGGTGCATTTGAATCACAGAATCATTATGGTTGGAAAAGACCTTCAAGATCACCAAGTCCAACCGTAAGCCCCTCAAAACCATCCTGCTAAACTGTGTCCCTGAGCACCTCATCTGCACATGTCTTCAGCACTGCCGGGGACGGGGACTCCACCGCTTCCCTGGGCAGCCTGTGCCAATGCTTCACCACTCTTTCCATGTGGGAATTCTTCCTAATGTCTAACCTGAACCTCCCTGGACGCAACTTGAGGCTGTTTCCTCTTGTCCTGTCTGTAGCTATTCTGGAGATGGACTCCTGTCTCACTACAGCCTCCTTTCAGGTGGTTGTAGAGAGCAGTAAGATCCCCCTTGAGCATCCTCCTCTCCAGACTAAACAACCCCAGCTCCCTCAGCCGCCCCTCATGAGCCNCTGGAGATCGACTCCTGTCTCACTACACTACAGCCTCCTTTGAGGTGGTTGTAGAGAGCAATAAGGTCCCCCTTGAGCGTCCTCCTCTCCAGACTAAACAACCCCAGCTCCCTCAGCCGCCCCTCATGAGCCCTGTGCTCCAGACCCTTCCCCAGCTCCATTGCCCTTCCCTGGACACGCTCCAGCATCTCAGTGTCCTTCTGGTGAGGGGAAGCTCCTGTACCTGTCCCTTTAATGGGACAAGCTGCTTGTGTCCTCTCCAGAAGTCTGTGGATAATGATGGCACCATGTACTTATTGCGAGTTTTGGGAGGTGGGATGGGAATTAACAGTCTTTGCAGACTGTGCTCTTTTTACACACTTCGACTATTAGGATTATTAAGCTTCAAAGTTTTGCAATGGAAGTAATTTAAGAAGAATTATTCCCAAGTGAGAAAAAGCGTCCTCAAAAACAGGCTGCAGCTTTACTCAGCTGCATGGAGACCGCAGCAGCAGGTGTAAGGGAAGAGATGCAGAAGTAACACACCATAAATACTAAAACAATGTTTGCTAAAGAAATTAAAACACTTTCTTTATAGCCAAAGAATCCAGTTTAATTAACTGGCTTAAACAATACACTGAAACTTGTCTAATTTTGAATTCCGACTTCTAATAAGAGATCAAACAAAAAAACGCTTGAAATTCAAATTAAGGCAAAGCTTTAGGTGAATAGGGGATGTATGGATAATGAAGTACTTGAATGAAGTGCAAATAAGAATAAAAATAATATTTCCAGGACAAATGGGACTAATTTTGTAGGAAATCTTAAGAGGGTAGTTCTGCTCATTATAGCACTCGCAGGATAGGAGTACATTGCCTTCATTTACAGGCTTTGATCTGTAAGCGCAGGACACCAAAGTGCATATGAACTGTTATTATAAATTAATCTATTTGATATATAGCTTTACCCCCATCGATGTGCAGCCACAGGCAGAGAAGAATATGATATATGACTGAACGGTTCTTGGCAGGTAGGGCTGACTGGTATGAAAGATTAAATGCAAATTGCAACTCGGTGTGCAAAGGGAGGTGAGGGTTACTCAAATAAACCTCAGGTATTAGGAGGTGAACCAGGCTCCCCAAGAAAAGCTGCCTTTGCTCAAGTCTCCCACCAGACTTGCTAAAGAGGTTACAAGCAAAATAACTTCTAGACCTTTTGGATCTTTTTATTACACCCCCAGTCTCCAAAAAGCCTGCCATGGGGCTGGTGCCCATTTCTGCAGGGTGAATTGTGTAAATGTTGGAATAGTTATTGTGCAAATTTTAAGTAGGCATTCAAGTGCTTCGTTTCGCCTGATGAAGAACACGTCCCAGCCAGAGTCAGATTGTCAGGTAAATTCCCCAAGATAAGTGGATAACAAACTTGAATCTTATCTGAATAGTGGAAAAGTTGCATGAGCAGGAAAATGTATGCTGTTGGGATAAAACAGCTGTGCAGGTGGGTGTCACTGGCCTTGCAGGAGGGCTTGTGCAGCCCTGGAGTGCTGCTTCCCTTCTGGGTTACTTGCTAGACATGAAACTCTTGCATATGCAAACAGTTAAATAATGTGAATATTGAGTGCCCCATTTTGCTGTTTCGTCAAGTGGAAAGCTAATAAACATCAAATGTCTTTATGGGAGTAAACAGATTTCACCTTAAAGCCAATTAAGTCCAGTGAAACCCCACCACAGAAGATAGTGGTTGTGGTGAAAAGTGATGAAGTACAGGATTTACTTCTGTAAAACAGTTTTGCTGTTTCTAAGGAAAATTACATTTATGTGCAAGAGTGAGAGCCGCAGTTTTTAACCCAGCTGAACAGGGAGTGATGTGATGGTGCACAACAAGGTATAGCAAAAGCAGCTTGTTGTGCAAAGCTAGACAGAGCTGAGAAGCTGCCGCAGCTGCTTTCAAACCTGCTGGCTGCTTTTCCACTTTGGATTTTTTCGCCACCTGAGTAGCACTCCCTCCTTTGGTCTAAAATTAGGGCCCAGGTTAGGAGGGGAGCAGGGAGGAAACCAAAATACTTTCCTGACAGTTCAGCCAATAGTGTTGGGTTTTTCCTTTTAAATCAAAGCAACTCAGAGCTAGATTTCCATGTTCTGGGATTCCTCCCACCTTTTAGAAACAATGGGATACGATGAAATTGCATCTCCAGCTTTGCAGCCCAAACTATTAATGTGTGTTTTAGTCTGAAGCTGTCAGAGTGCAGGATAAGCTTGTAACAGTTTGGCTTGTGATGACCTCTGGGCCCTCAGGCAGCTGGGGAACAGTCGGACCGAGACAACAATCACAAAATAGTGCAGAAAGCTGACAGCTGAATGGCAAACTCCATGTCCCTGTTTTGTCTTTACAGGCCGGGTTTCCTTTTTCACCTCCGGATCGGAGAATCTTCATCGGGTGGAAAAGGTTCGCTGGGGCACTCGCTATGCCATCACCATCTCCTTTACCTGCAACCCCGACCACAGCATTGAGGATCCAGTCTTGACATAATTCTTCCTGGGATGGAGCACGAGGTCAAATGGAATGAGAGAAGCCCTGCAGGGGACAAGGAAAAAATTTAGATAACATCTTGTGTAAACTCATGTTCAATCTGAATTTCCCAACTGGATTAATATTTTGTAATACATCTCATTTTCACCGTGTTGCTTCCATAAGTGGTGCAAACAGTGCCTTAAGGACCAACTTAAATTTAGAATATTCTGTAAAGGGTTTGTCTTTGTGCTCTAAGGGGATAGTTGCAAACCAAGACGAGTCCTGGGGTGCTCTCTTCCTATTCTTTAAATTCTTTCATTTAAGAGATGCAAGCCACCTTTTGAACTGCATCCTGCTATGACTCCCCGTGCTATTAAACTCTGTTAGTCTCTTCCATTACTAATGAGCTATAGGAGGTTTCACCAAAGTTAATACAGCAGAATGAGTGTTATTTTGCTGAACGTACCTTTTACTGATAGAGGAATGTATTCTCCTGGAACTTACTTGAACTATGGGGTGTTTTGTTTGTTTGTTTGTTTGTTTTAAGTGAATTGTAATAAGGATGACAACCCCATACAACAGCTAAGAGCTCTTTATGGCAATGGCTTGACCATGCAAGCCTGTCCTTGGAGCAAATATAAAAGCAGGAGATGGACAAAGGCAGTCAGACAGTCTTCTGAATTCATCTGAGCAAGTAAGTCCCAGTTAGGACAGTAGCATTTGGGAGAGGACAGAGCTGAGAAGAAAGCTAATTCCTTCAGGCTTTCCATGAGCCAGGTCTGATCTCCTTAGATACAGTCCAGTAAATCCTGTCTTGCTGTTTGGAAGTGGCGGGGGGGAGAAACCACCAGTGAAGGAGACTGTATAGTGTCCTCACATACTTTAAATTGAAATGGTCATGGTAGGAGCTGTCATACATCCATGCCTGGCTCAGAAACAGAGACTTTTCATTTTGAAGATGATGAAATACTTTGGAACCATCTCTTTAGTGGGCCTGAACTTAAGACTAAATTAAAGCTTTGATTTTTTTTTTTAATTAATAATTCCCACAGTTACAATTCATGGCATGAAATAATGTGTTTGTCTTGTCCAGAGCAATGTTTTCTCTGTTTCAAAAAGTTTCTTGGTAAGTCTTTTTGGACTTTTGTTTAATATGAAGATTTTTTCTATTAACTGTGATCACTGGTCTGTGGTGTTAACAGCATAATAAATTCCAAGAGCTTCAGGGATTCATTGTAATACAGATGGAATAATAAAACAAATGTGTAATCTTGTGAACCATCTTTTTTTGTTATTATAACCAGAGGTGTTTGCAAATTAGATTATTTTTTTCCTACCATTTACTAATCATTTTTTTCCTCAATCAATTTTTGAAGCAAACATGTCGATTGTTTACTAATACTCCCAAAATTTCTGTGAAATATTTTGAAAAGTTGGGAATAGGGTGGGTTTTTTTTCACCCAAGTTTCCTCTTTCTGTTAATCCACCTTTCAGTGAGTGGAAAATACTAAATATTGGAGCATTACACTGAAGAGCAGGATGAAGAGGAACAGTGATTGAACACGTGCATCTCTTCTACGGGTGGTATTCCCACAAGGTGCACAAGCAAGCTGAGTTTTCTGTCATTTCATTTTCTTTGCTCTGAAACATGAAACCTTGCTAGCGAGCAAGAAGTGTTACAAGAATTGTTGCTAGGAAATAGTATAGTTAGTTGAGCTCTATCTAGACACTTGTCTCATATGCTGTTAATTCAAAGTTTGCATTATATTTCAGTAGTTCATCTGTATGGAGACAGGTCGACATCACCAGCAACAGACTTATTGGTGGGTTCAAACTCAGTTTCTACTGTTATCTTGTAATTTAAGTATATCTGACCTTTTCAACACAAATACTTGATAGTGTTGGAGCTAAATACCTGGGGACCTGTGGATCTGGGTTGTGATTCTCCAGGTTGAGGTCCTTTGATCTAAAAATTCTCACTTTCCTGTGTGTCCTATAACCACTATGTAATAACTGTCACAGGAATTAATAGAGTTTTGGCACGCTGGAAGTGTTCGCTAGTCCCTTCCGTCTGCCAGGCAGGCTTGGAGTTGCACTAAATGAAAATGACACTTCTTTGAGAACTACCCTCTGTAAAATATTGCTCAGGAAGAACACGTTATGTCTTGGGGGAAATCTCAGCTCACCTCCGCTCAGGTTTTAATCTTTCGGAGACCCTGTGCATTGCGATGTCTTGGGATCACGGTGAGTTCCTTCCACGCTGTGAATTGACTGACATTCAGAAATAAAGTCAATGTGGGCTGTGTGTTGGCTGATTTTTTTAGCTTCAGTAAGGCATTCAATACGATGACCAAAGCTGTCAAGTGCAATTTGTGAAGATCTTATGTGCTGCACCTTGTAAAATAATTTATATTTTGGGGGGAGGAAAACCAAAAAGTAGTAGTTTGGTATATTTTGTGTTAGTAGTGAGATTTTATATTTGAAGCTTCAATATCCAATTTCAAGAAGCAATACCTAAACCTATGGAGAAATTAAAAAGCAAATGAGGAAATACAGGACCATCTAAAAGATTCTGGGCGTAGCCCCCAGTGAGAGAATACTCATCCTAGAAAGGTCGGTGCCCCTGGGAAGACTGGAATTGCAGAATTCAAAGAACATTAGAAATTATCTCGACTACCTTTAATTTAGTCCACTTACACAGAATGCCTGGAGTTTATATATATAAAAACTATATATATATATATAAACTATACATATAAAGATGTATAAATATACATATTTAAAGGTCTCCCTCTGCAAATTCTTGATTCTAATTCTGATTTTGAAACACTTCCTTCTGCTATCTCTGTTCCCTGGCAGGTTCAGCCTCCCGTCTGCTGCTGGCGAAGGCACTGCTGGTTCTTACACCTCCCCTCACATTAAGGACAGTCTGTTTGGTTAAACCAGAACAAATTCCATACTGAGCCACTGAATCCGAGCACTTTTACAGAGTGGAAGGTCACAGCAGAATTTCCCTTGATGTTTCCCAGTTGCATGAGAACCTTTCTGAGGAGCCCTTGTGGTTCAAACCCGGTGGAGTAAGACCAGTGCATGTTCAGGATGAACCGGGACCAAGTTCTGGCGTGAATTTACAGCCTCATACCTTAAAGTGTATGAAAGCTTTGGGGATGTTGATTTGTACTGTTAGAAGTATTTTGTGAAGAAAGTGAGAGGCTGTTTGGGTGAAACATCCAAGGTGAAACAGATAAAATAGCATGACACCAAGATGATCGTGGATCCTCTTGTAAGAGCTTGAGTAAGGCTTTGTGAGCTTAGAGAAACTTGTTCCTAAAGGTATTGGGACATACCTGGATTTTTTGTGAACTTAGCACTTCATAAAATCACAGGTATATATGGGAACATATAGTGTGGGAACATATAGATGAAAGGTTAATATGGTCAAGGATGAAAATAATAATTTGATGGCTTGATAAAGGGATTTTCTGAGGCCAGCCATTATATATAGAATGGAATATATAGATGCAAGGTTAATAAGGATCACCTGGTGAAGGTAAAGAGCTGTGGGGATATAGAGGGCACCTGTAGAAGATTCAGGAGTGCCCTTACCCAGGATTGGTCTCTGGGTTGCTGGTGCTCCAGGGTTGATGGGAAGCTTGTTGAAACACCTGAACCCTGGTCTTAGAAGGGGCCTCTGGGCTGTTCTGCTCCTCGGTCTCCCTATAGGTGTATAGGCTGATTAGTGTTCCACTTTTCCAGTTGTGAAAGCAGTTGTAGGATCACACTGTTTTGTTTCTACTGCCCCACGAACCAAGCAAAGGCTGGGAAAGGTGTGTTTATGTGGGGAACACACTGTCCACCTTACGTATAACAAACTCTATCTTAATGAAGTTTTAGCCTGGACATATTTACCGGCATGCTCCATGCACAAGAGAGTAGCTTTAGCTTCACATCAGCAATTCAGCTTAATTTCTTAGCTATTTGTTTTTATCCACGAGGTCCACATCTCAACAGGGCGATTTCTGAGATTGTAGTATCAGTGGCACCCGTAATGGCTATAGTGCCAGAAAACCTGGGTTTGGTTCTTCTCTGATCATCATTCAAAGGACTTTGACTTTCCTCTCAGTAGCCCCGTAAATAAGGCCGGCTTTGTTTGCAGTGCGGAATTCCTCGCCTTCCATCCCGACGGGTTCAGCTGTCCTTGTGTGGGGTTTGCACGTGGATTTGAGTGCTCTGGCGTGCTTTGTACCACTTTGTGCAGTATTTCTGTCTTGGGCCAGTTCTAGGAACAGTAACCAGGAGAGGTTGCTGGAGGTCACATTTTCTATGCAAAGTGCTGAAGGGGAAACAAAACAGCCCCCCGTTGGCACTCCAAACAAGCACAGAAAATCCCAGCGCCTGTCTGTCCCATTTAGGTCTCTTGTGGGGAAATTCAACCGAGAGATTCCAAGAATAGCAGAGCAGCTCTTGCTTTTATGAACCGCAGATGCCTCTGGCACACGTTGACCCTCCTCCCTTCATTCAAAAAGGCCGTCGTCTCTGTTCCTCTTGCATCTGTTTAACCTGAACTCACAAATATAAAGGAAATCCAGCTAGGAGAGTGATCAGAAAGCTTCCTGGCAAAGGCCTACTGCTCCCTGTAAAACACTGAAGGACTGGAGGGTTCTCTCCTTGCTTCTTGTTTTTGGAGGCTGCCTTAGGAAGCCCAAGACTATCATTACATGGTGTTTGTTGGAACCTGCCACTCAGCTCTCTTTTAATGACAATCCCCTTATTCCTAAAGGACCTGTTCAGTTACCACCAGTTCTCCAATCTTCTGTGTGAATCTTGGTGATTTGGACCATCCAAGGAAGAAAATCTATTCCATAAATCCAAATCTTTGTGCCTGTTCATCGACTCCCCTAAGTAACTTATTTCATCTCTCAGTTCCTTCCCAGCGTTTTCAGTGCTTCTGCATATAGTGTATATTGAATATTTGCTCATAAACTTATTTATTCATAAACTGGCTCACATATGTAAGATGCTCTGCAAGCAACTACGTGGTACTACTTCCATGTGAGCATGGGAGAATCAGGAACTTGTATTCCAGTGAAGCGCATTCCCTGGGGTATGNTGGACCATCTAAGGAAGAAAATCTGACCTATTCCATAAATCCTAATCTTTATGCCTGTTCATCGACTCCCCTAAGTAACTTATTTCATCTCTCAGTTCTGTCCCAGCATTTTCAGTGCTTCTGCATATAGTGTATATTGTATATTTACTCATAAACTTATTTATTCATAAATTGGCTCACATATGTAAGATGCTCTGCAAGCAACTACGTGGTACTACTTCCATGTGAGCATGGGAGAATCAGGAACTTGTATTCCAGTGAAGCGCATTCCCTGGGGTATGAATGGGAAAACCAGGAGATGCCTTAGACCTTTTGGCATCTGATGGAGGCTGCCAACAGGCCAGTCCCCAGCACAGGGCACAGCCGGGGCAGGGATCAGGCTGAAGGCTCCGTGTCAGAGATGGGCGACACCAGTGTTACCGCTGCTGCGCGATGAGGAACAGCTCCTATCAAGAACATCCCTAGCCTGGGTTGGATCCAGACTGTGCAAGATCTGCCCTGCTAAATCTTAATTTAGTCATGCTTGTAGTTTTAAAACAGCACCACTTAGGGATATTTTAGTTTTTAATCCTATTTTATGCATCCTACTTTTTTGAGCGGACAGACTGCTGTAGCCAGCACTTAGCCAATCTGTCTGAATTGCGCTTAGAAAGGCTGGCTTTTTCCGATAGCCCTTTTAGCCAGCACAGTCTTAATAAAAAGGTTTAAAACAATTTTTACTGGTGGTGGCACTGTCAAGCACTACTTTTTTCTTATACATTTTTTCACTGTCCTGCCTTCATTTTTGTTCCAAACACTCCTTATTTTTCTTCTGTAACAAGCATACTTGAAAGGTTGTCCTTTAGTTCAGAGATAGATTTATTTCCATTTTGCCTGTTTGTTTATATCCTTGAAGTAACGACAAGGTAGGGCTCAGTGCTACTTGCTGTTCAGCGTTCTTGTCCTTTAACTCCCTAATATGGAATTAGGGAGCAAACACCAGAGGAATTTATTTCTTCTTTCCTTTCTACTGTTCTTTGACTGTTCCACATTAAAAAACCACTCAGCACAGAGGGTCCTGGTGGCAGAGCTCCTCACATGAAAGTCCTAGGATTTCAATGGGACCCAAACGCGCAGATGAGTCTGCAGCAGCACTCCAGAAAACGCCTCCATGGTTCTCACGGAACAGCCTCAAAGCCCCAGCTGTGCTACTGGGATCTGTAGATGCATCCAAACAGGGCAAGACCCTCAGAACATCCCACTTTTACTGCTAAGTAATCTGGAGGTTGTCCGGGGGCCTGGCTGGAGCTGGGACCTGCCGCGATGGGTCTCTTGCTCCGGATAGGCCTCGCTGAGGTGTTTGGGGAGTCCTGCCACGGGCTCCCTGCTGGAGGAGAGAAGGAGCCTGAGCCCACAGACCTCCTCTGTGGAGAAACAGGGTTTATTCGGGGAGAAACATAGAGGAAGCCCATGTGGGTTCGTGTGTTGACGTTCATTCAACTATGTTGACGTTCACATATGACATTCATGTTGACATTCAAGTATGTTGACGTTTGCGTATGTTGACGTTCATTCAAGTTCGCGTGTCCAAGTCTCTGATGTCCAAGTCTCCTCTTTTCGGAAACAGATGCCCTTCCGGTGCTTACAGCTGGGCCGTTCTACCTAGAATGGGCTTTTTTTTCCCTCAGATGGCAATTTGATTCAAGAAATACCAGGTGCATAAAGGCAAATAGTTTCTTGTCAAAAAGCGGCTCCTTCCTATGGCCCAGGAATAAGAAAATGCTGAAAGGTCAGAGCTGCTGGGGAGATAAAGACCCCAAATATTACAGTGCA
>VWPW01010702.1:0-29610 GCA_013389825.1 Crypturellus undulatus
CTTAGTATATCTATAAATCTTATAATCTCCCCACTTTTTTCTTTTTAAATAGCTGAGATTATCATTTCAACGTATTTGCTATTAATTCTTGAAAGATTTATCTCCTTACTCTTTGAGAGTAAAAAGTTTATATAAAAAAAATGAAGCTGTTAAGAAGCTGAATGCCTGATGTTTAACTTTAAGACAAACTTTCATTAATAGATTAAAGAGATGTGTGAAAGTTGGTTCATGGAGGCAAGAGACAGTCATTCAGCTTCCCATATTGGTTAAACTCATCCATAAGCAAAGGACAACCTGTTCTGGAAGTATTTCCACTTGAGTAAATGTATCTGAGAAGTTATAATGAAGTTTTCTTTCAGGAGATGACCAGATACAAAGTCTACTGTGATTTTTTTAAGCAGAGAAAATGGAACAGTTCCGCATAGGAGAATTATAGTCATCACATCAGTGCCAGGATTTTATTCCTCTGCAGGCCCAACTTTTCCCCCAAAAACAAATTTTACACACCTGAAATTCAGAGTCCAGGGACAGGTCAGATTCTCCACAAAGCAAAACATACCTGCATTTGGGGGTGATTCTTTATACCTATTAGTAGCTATAATCAACTGCACTTTCTTCTTGCAGGTGCCACCATGAACTAACTTATTTCAGAACAATAAGGAAAAAAGTCTTCTCCCACTAATTATGTCCAATACTTGCAAATTACTCTTGTGAACTCACAATTTTGCTCATTTTCCTTTTTTTTTTTTTTTTTTTTTTATCTTTTCCCCAGTATAGACCAGAGTTTCGATGTACGGAAGAAGAGATGAAAATCAGAATGCCCACAGACATCACCAGGTCAGCCAGCCAGAAAGCCAGCGCTGAAAGGAAGAGTTATTGCAGCCCCTAAAAACCTCTGAGCAGCCTGTTATTTATTTATTTTTGAGGAAGAAGTCACTCCTCTCCCCAGACCTTGTCTATTTGACAACAGCACGGAGGCCGCCAGCACCAGCTTTCCATGGCAAAATGCCCAATGTGAGGAAATTCGGCTCCCTTGGTTTACGGCCAGTTCATTTACGAGGGCAGAAGGTGCCCGCAGTCCAGGGCAACCCGTGGGGCCGTCCGCAAACAGCAGACACAATGAGCGCAAACACGGGCCCCTTTGAAAAATATACACCATTTAAATGCATTTATTTCTGACTGAAAGAGGACAGAGGCAGAAAATTGAAGAGCACACAGTAACTATGGAGAGCTCTGCCAAGGGAAATCCAGGCTTAATGAACCAGCTATGTCCAGGGTCCAAAAAACGAGACTTATCTTTGAAAGGAGCCAAGTGCTCCCTGTGAGGCAAGGTACATGCCGCCTGGTAGTATGTGAAGCATTGCTACATATCATCAAGAGCTGCTCTTTCTAGTTCAAAATCTGATTTTCTGCTTCTGCAAATCCATCCCATTTACATAGTCTACTAATTTACAAGTCTTTCTTCTCCCCTCCATGCTTTTATCAAAATTGTGTGGTGAATTTTCCCCACACCTAGAAGAACACAAGTTGTTAGTCTGATTTCTAGGATTCAGCCGCTGGAAGCCAGCAGCAAACCAACACAAACCAACACAAAGGGAAGAGCAAACTAAGACATAAATAGGACTTACGTAGAAAGCACAGTTAAAAAACTGTGTAAAGTCAAGATTAATATATGAAGTCGTAGCTTTATCATAATTTGGAAGTTCAATACAAGACAGGTTTATTCGTATGAAGCTCCCACAGCAGGTGATGATACAGAAGGCAGAACTGCCTTCTCGCAGTGCATAATGAAGCTGACATTAAGTTGACATCATTTAAGACCAACACTCTAAACCTGTTCAAAAAGGGACTGGCCAATTTAATGGAAGCAGATCCATCAGTTAAACATTGCGGTTTAGAAACGTTTTATTTCAGTCAAAAGTTAAGCAGGTGTCCCAGAGAAAAGACCACGACACACACCTTTCATTCCTTAACCTTCACTTTCTAACTCTCCACCACCAGCAGCTGCTGGAGAGAGGACGCTAGGCCAGGCTGACCTCCTAACCTGCTCCGAGGGAGGACATTTTTGCTGTCAGGCCCAAGGTTAAGATAGTCATGCCCGAGTACAGTGCCTGCACCCAGCCAAGGCCAACAGCAAAGCTCCCAAGCAAGTCAGAAGGGCAATTTTCTGCGTGGGATGTTTCAAGTAGCAGTTTTGTGGCCCCATTAAGAGTAATGATAATCCATTTTTTTCTTTTTAAATTTTTCTTTTTAAACTGTTTCCAGAGACTAAACAAATCCTGGATTTCATCACACAGGAAGAACTAAAACTCACCCCATTCCCTGCAGAGACTGAGGCCTGCTGATGTTTCCAGGCAAACAGTTTCAATTATATTTAAGGAGGGGGATCAGAGCAACAGTTGCCTGGAAAAGCACAGAGAGGGCTTTGCGACCCTAAACAATGTGGCAAACAAAAGGGAGAGCAATCGCTGAGGAAAGGGAAGGCCAGTGCTTCTCATCTCCTGCGCTTTTGAGGGGATTTCCGAGGTCCACGGGGGACACAGGGCCTGTGACTGTTGTGCCAAGAGCCTACTTCCACGTGGGCATCTCCTACTTGAAGCTTTCTACAGCAATAATCATTAGTGCCCAAGGGCAAACGATAGCTGGAGACCTGCACCTGGAGAACGCGCTCCTGCAAGTATTTGTGTTAATATCCGATTACTGAAGGCGGGAGGGAGGTGGGAACAGACCCAGCTCCCGGGAACAGCCTGTTGAGGGTTTCCAGATGGGATATGTGCCCCTGGCACGGCTCTCCAGCACCCCTTCCCGTGGGGGTCACAGCTCTCCAGCACCCCTTCCTATGGCACCCCCAGTGCCGCTCCCTCGGCGGCTCAGCTCTGCCTTGTGCAGGGAAGTGCCCAGGACAGGGAGGGCTCTCCAGGCAGGGAGAAGGACTTGGCAGCCTGACCGGATTCAAGCTGTTCTAGCCTGTGCCACCAGCACAAAGCCGGTGCCGGAGGCATTTTGGCTAGCGGGCCCTCATGGGAGGGCCGGGGCAAGCGCTGCCCCACGGTGTGCCGAGGACTGTCCGCTATTTCAGCCAACGGGGCGAATCACGAACGCGGGGCTCACCCGAGCCTCCAAAACACACAGAGCAAGGAAGGAAACGCTGGTCTGAAAAGGAAACATCAGGTGTTGCGGCTCAGACTTGTACACAGGAGGAATTTTGCTCAGGAAAAATAAAACCCCACAGATTTTAATAGCTTTTTGGGTTGATTTATTAGCTGCAGCAGGAGCTGCTCACTGCTGAGTCAAGTTTCATGTTCCCTGGGCATGTGCCCGCCAGCCTTTCGGCCTCCCCATCTGCGGCCAGCTCCTCCCCGCAGGAGTTACACGGCGCACGCATGAAGGACTGTTACAACTACATGTGCTCCCCATGGAAGGTCACAACTCAGCTTCTGTGGGGAAAAGAACTATCCCTAAACACCCTTACCATGGAGCCAAGAGGGTTTTCGCTTCCTCGCCAAGGAGGAGGGGGCCACGTGGAGCCCTCCTGGCCCGGGCCATGTTTATGGACACGCCACTCTGGAATTAGCCCAACATTTCAGCGCTCTGACAGTGCCAGGAGAACTAGCCCTGAGCAGGGCTCAGGAAGGGAAGGGAAGGCCTTTCAAAACCCCAAATTGCCCTAGCACTTCAAGTGTGAGGAAACCATGAAAAGTCAGCTGTAGAGGGGGGCAGGACCGAGCTGCCACGAGGTGATTTTACTGGAGATGACCCTAAGCTGTATGCTTCACGGTAACGAAGATGTAGCCTCAAGAACACGAATGAGGAAAGGTTGTCAGGGTGGCCCTCAGTTCATAACCTCCATGTTCTGACAAAACATCTAATATTCAACAACCTAGGAGGAATATTTATGTATCAAGATATTAAAAGCCCTACAATTGGCAGGGATGGTGCCCTGGCATATGAAGTGCCTCAGGTCCAAGTTTATGTTATACTAAAGTATAGCTGGAGTGTATAACTTCATTAGAGAATAAAAATGAAAACTGACCGTCTCAAGCCCTTCATCTCAAGGCAACAACTTACACAGCAGCCATAGGAAAAGCTTACCAAGTACAACTAGTTTATGTGTTCAACAGGGCACCCTGCCCAAGTACTCCAAAACATAGAAAACAGAACTGTAGACCAGTGTTTATAATGAAAGAAAATAGTTTGAGATTGGAAACATCAGACTTCCACCATGAGATTAAGGCAGAATCAACTTTAAAATCACATCACTTGTCACCTGAAGGTATTGCCGGCTGGTATTGCCTACACTTTAGCCTGAGCTTTTGCTTCACCCCCCAAAATGACTTTGTAAAATCCCAGTTCTACCCTTGCAGTCTGTGCATACAGGAAGGTCCCTCCTCTGCCAATGACTACAAAACTTTAGGGCATATTTGCTGTTGCTGCAGCTGTTTTGACCCAACTGTTTTGGCACATATCTCCGTACCTCTTTCCAGACGCCAGCCTGCAGATGTGTCTCAGCTGCCTTTGGGAACGAGCTCAGGGACTGCTCCTCTATGCCCAAGGAAGAGAAGAAGCAGCTTCTCCAGCTCCATCAGAACATGGTGGCTCTGTCCTCATTGTGCAGGAGGGGACCCACTTCACCAAAGCGCCCACGAGGCTGCGTAGTGAAACGAGTTTGCAGCCGAGTCAAGCATCTAGTTTTGGATCTAACGATAGTGGTAGGTGAAAGTCTATAGCTGTGTAATAACATAACTACAGGAAAAGTCTTTTTTCTTTTGTACTTAAAGCCCTTAATGGTTCAACCCGAACATGGACTAAATCCCCTCTAAGTTCAATGTAGTTCTCCAGGTGTTCAAGCATCAACAGGGTGGCACAGCTAGAACATATGAGCTCCTATTAAGATATCAACCACAATCTCCTGAGAGCTGTTACCAATTTATAAGAATATTTAGACTATCTTACTAATCTTTCCTCCTAGAGAAGCTATGGCAGACAAGGGCAGAGCAGCCAGCAGCGTTTTCACAAGTGCACTGGGTAAAACTCGTTTGCAAGGAGGCCAATGGACAGGCAAGTTGCAGGAGCCTGCACACAAGCTGCACCAAATTGAAAAACCACATGCGTTTCAAAGGGGTAGTTTACACATTTACCTTCGCTTTGCATTTCTCAACATTCCATACACAGTCATGAAGCTGAGACATTCAAATCCTCAGAAGCTTTATTTCCATTCCAGCTACAAAGCAGTACCTGTTTCCTGTATTCTCTGCATATTTGCATGGCTCAGGGTAAGACGCATTAGGATAACTGTCCCATATATACAGAGGAAGATAAGGCTCTATCAGAAAACTAGTTCATCCGAAGAATGCGGAAACTTGTTTATGAGATTGGCTCCAATTCCTTGCTAACATTTTTTTTGATGGGCACACAACACAAGGAAAAAGGACTGATCTAAACTGTGCAAGTGAAACCCCAAAATTCATTATAGAAAACAGTCTATATGAGGAAATCTTTCAAAAATAAAGTCAGTTTTGTTTCCTACCTTGGAAAAAAAATAGATGAGTCCTTTTGCTTTGATACACACACTCTTAAGCACCATTTTTCACATTATCATACTATCATCACTATAGATTTAAAAAAACTCCTTCAGTCTATCTGACATTAGCAACAGCCTTAATTCCACACAGTACTACAGTAACAAAATGAAACAGTAACTATGTAATTTGTCCCCTTGTTATTAAAAAAAGTCAAGTTTGTAAGGGAACAGAATTTAGAAAATGGGAAGTGAAAAGGACAAAATCATAAACTCCACAAATTCCTGGTTCTGTTTATCACAGGACCTGCACTAGCAGGGAATGAAAAAAACTGAGTTATGACTGTTGAGCAGGCAATAAATACCAACAGACAGACATCAGCTAGGATGTTTTTACATTTAAGGCATCACACAAATTAGCAAGCTAAGAACATAACAACTGTCACGTGCTCAGCCCCATCCCACGCGTTGTATCTGGACATCTGCTGTATTTCAAGCCCAAGGGCTAGCAGGGCACCCCAGTCACCTGGCAACATGCCCCACAACCACTAGGCAAGAGCAGCAACCATGGATTTTACTGCTTAAGAATGAATTTAAGTGCTTATTACAAGCTATGCTGCAGTGCCAGAGCCCAACGCTGCCTGCAAACAATTTCTGGTAGAACACAAAACTCCTGAGCTCAAGGGCAATATTCATGCAGCTATCCTGGCAAGTGCTCCTGCAAAGAGATCAAAAAGAAAAGACTTCAAAACTCAGCAGCTTCAGGAGCTTTAGAGCAACTGCAGGGGTGCACCAGGTGCACTCAACAGCAAGACACAGCTGGCTCCACACTGCACCACACTTAGATGCTCTGCACGTTTGCCCTTCAGTTCTGATTAGACAGGTAGGCAACGTCTTGAAATGAAACGGTCGGTTATCAACTCACTTTTGATGTCATTTTTATTTGCTTTGCCCATTTCTCAGCAGGTAGCAGGAAAAAGGAGAAAACACCTCACATACAAGCATAGAGTATTAGAAAACACTCAACTACTCCATTACGTCATCTAAAGTAAACGCTCGTAAGTCTCAGTTTCCAAACAAGATGACATCTTAGCCAGTATCAAAAGGCACAAGCTCTAAAGAGCTTTGCTACTGTAAGACCTAGTTAAAACCTAGTCAAAAAAATTGTAGAACTTATTGACTACCTGAAGAGAGAAATGAATCGACAGGAAATCATGCCAAGTTGCAGGGCTCGGTGGTCAGAAAACTACAGGTTTAACTGAAGTCAGCGTTTAATTCTGTACTCCTATGCAGGATGTTCTTTAAAATCTAGGTTTAAAACCACCGTGCCCAGAGTCCAAAGAGCAGCTCCTCAGAAACAAGAGGTTATAGTAGTATTATAGAATCTGTGTAATAACAAGACCACCCACTTTATTGTGTTAAAATGCAATTTTTTCCTTCGCCTTTTAGTAAGGATGCAATGGAGCCCAAAATATTTTTTTCAAGCTTTTCTGCAGGAAAAGTGCTATTATAAAAGAGATAAGTTTTTAGTTCAGTCCAAGCTTTGCTACAAACTATTATTCCAAATTCCCAGAATTTTGGTAACTTGTTTAAATTTACGTTTCCTGAGCTAGAAACAGCCTGAAATGCCTGACAGTGACAGTGCAGCAGGACAAACAAAAAGGGACAACTCAGAAGCACAGCCAAGACTTGGAGCACACCCCAAACGCGTTAGCTGACAGACCATCCTTGTCTTTCTCCGCTCTGTCACAGGCTCTTATTTTGCCACATTCGACTCCTCTCCGAGTTTTTTCGCATGTTTTTGCCTTGCTTTCTTACTGTACGGATTCTGCACCATTTAAGAACAATTCAGAACAGAAGCTTCAAACATTTATTCTTTAGTCTTCTTAGGCTTTCTAAAACACCAACATTTTGACAATGGCTACCTGTGTGGCTGGAAACTTAGTTACATACATTACAAATTTTTAGTTACAGCTAGAGAATTAAATTTAACAGTATACTGCTTTTTCCTTCTTATGACCCTGTGGCTATTTTATTATTGTGCAGAATGGAAAGCTCTCAGCTTCCTTTCATACTATGAAGACACAAAGCACACCAATATAATCAGGGGAACATGAAATATGAAGCACAAAGTGATTCACACATTACAGAAAGATAAATTCACAGCCACTTGTTTCTTCTGGCAATGACTTTAAGGCACAGGTTAGATATTTGATAAAGCAAGTATGCAATTCAATTTTCACCCAAGTCTCCCAGAAAAAAGTTATCTGAGCACAGTTAAGGGCCTCAAATCAACCCATTGCAAGTTCACCTTACAGTGCAAGCTGGTCCCAAGTCAGTGAATCTGCTTACGCAAGTTCAGACTCAAAACCTGAGACCATACCAAAAACACCAGTGATCCTTCCAGCAAACCACCTGCAGCCACCCTGACGGATGCTCTGTTCAGTCTTGCAGTGAAATTAAACACTACCCCTTCTCCCAACAGCACACAATTTAATCTCAAAGTTGTTTATAAAGGATAACATTACATAGACTTTTCAATTTTATCACGCTAATTTTAGTGAGTCTCGCTCCAGTACTCCCAAATTACACACACCTAGACAATCTAGCATTACCACTCAGGAGACCGATTTATCTTTACTTTTTTGTAAGCACAGATATTACTGACTTGGGCTACACACACAGTAGCTTATTAGGAAATGGCAAAGCCATTAAAATCATTGCTCAACTTGAGGTTGATAACAGTGAACAGGAGTTCAGAGAAATGGAGCTTGAGGAGCTTACTTTAACTGTAAGTTGGCAAATAGTAGGCAGGAATTACTAGTCTGCTGCAGATGGTGGTATTCAACACAGACAACCAGACTCCATTTGTACGCTGGCAGAATCAGGACAGGCAGACAGTTACACTCCAAACAACAGGAACCAGAACACAAATAGTCTCAGCTCTCTCCACCTGCAACATTTAGCCCTACTTTACAACAGACACAGAGCGCAGTGTGGTTAGATGCCTAGTAAGTACTTCATGGATAAAAAGATCAGAAGTGAACACAATACCACTTTACTGTAAACAAAATATGCCTATTTAAGACATACATTTAAAACATGCAAGGAAGTGTTTAAATCCATCTCAGAACATAGAAACACTTAAGTACCTCAGAGGCAGATTTAAAAGCCTGATTCAACTGCAGCTACATCACCAGCTATTCCTTTAGGGTGCTATCATTTAAAGATCAAAATATACTACGAATATCGGCCTTTGACTGAAGACTAGCTGAATAACCCTGGCAACATACTAAAAGACCTTATATACAGAAGATGAAGACATTACCATTAATTGACTTTTTGCTCTACTTTGAGGAAAAAGGGAAAAAATCATCCTATGCTGCACTCAAATCAGAAGATAAATTCACTGTCATCCTCCAAAATTCTCCAAACCAGCGAATCAAACAAATCCACAACTTCCACAGCAGTTTTCAGGCCAATGAAAAAGTTCCCTTATTTTACAAGACAGACTGTAATAGTAAACCACCTAAATTTTGACACTTGTTCTATAGTCATGTCTCTAACTCAGTTTACTCCTACTTCAAACAGCAACTGTATTTTAAAAGAAATCACTCAAGTGCAAGTGCTTTTACTTCAGTTCCCACTTGAAACCAGAGAGCTTTCTATGTACCTTTGAATTTCTGTCAGTGAGCACAAAATCAAGAGAAAAAAAACACAAAGCATAATCAGTTGGACCAGCCACTAAGAAAAACAGTAGCCACATCAACATAATTTCACTTTAAGAGTGCTATCTAAGAGGTTTATTAAAAGTTTTAATAAACATAATAAACTATAGCTCCAGACTTGATCTTTCTTGGAAGACACACTACAATAGAAGAAGCCACAGCAGAGACTGCCTTGTCACAAGAAGTACAAATACTTGCTGTATGGATGGAGAAATAAAAGGACAAATCTAGTTGTCTAAAAGACAATTCACTGTACACATTTTATTTACAGTTTTGTACACTGTCTTAATATGAATGGGACCGCTTTTCTACTTGAGCCATTTTAACCAAAGCAAAATAACCTAAGTAATACAAAGTGTTAAAATACAGCATAAGATACAAAACAGACATACTATTTCTAGTAAGGAATGTAAATTATGGTGTTACATTTAAAAAAAATCCACAATTATGTTTAGGAAATCACACAAACAGATCACTGATTTGACTGAAATGCATAAATTTGTAGCAAAGCTTTGATGTTACAAAAAAACAAAAAATTACCAAAGAATGCACAAAATTAATGTTTATTCCACCTTTGTCATATTCCCAGATTCTTCACCAATGTTACATGAGCAAAAACAACTGAAATCAAAATATCACTAATGTTATCAAATAGGGAAAACAAATAAATTAATCTAGCAGCCATCAGCATAGGTTACAGCAAAGATGATGCTGTATAAAAAAATGCTAGAAAACTGTATGCACCATACTCTTTCCAAACCAGCAAAATGTTACTGCATACAATGCAAATGTAAAACAGAGTAATTTCCTGCAGGTACAGAAATGCAACTTCTTTTCTGAATACTGTGGATAAACAATTGCCTTTTTTTGTAATAGTAACATTTCTACCAAGCTATTACAGAGTGGGCCAGGAAAACCTTTAACGAGTTTTGGGGGGAAGGGGAGGTGAAGTGTACTGAAATTGATTGGTAATGGTTACCTTCAGCCAAAATAGAAAAAAAAAAAAATCGAACACAGAAGTACAAGACAAAGGCGAATGAGACTTCTCACAAATCTTAGCAACATTTAGATGGAAATCAAATTTTAAATGTAGTCCACTCTGCTTTTGAAGAGGCTTTGGTTCAGCTCCCAAATCTCGATTGCTTGACGCAGTCTCCTATGAAAGAATACTCAGAAGGTGTCTTCTTAAACAACAAACCTATTTTTAGTGGTGGAGCCGCTCTTAGTAGCTGTGTCTGCATGGGACTGATAACCAATCACTATCTTTGGAGGAAGTCCTAATCTTTCCTTGTATACTCTCCTGGAAAAAAAGGAAATACAACAACAGTTAAAGCAAAGCTCTTTGGAAAGGATTATAGCAGTACTACCTACTTTTAGATCTGCTAGCGCTTTAAGAATAGCAAACTATTTAGGAACAACTTCACAGGTATGAACAAAAGGCATCAGAGGATTTTTCCAGCTTGTCACATCAATTTTCAGTACATGCTGCTGAATGAAAAGCATCTTAAGATAGACCAAGGTTTAGCCCCAAAATAATTACTAGGCCTACATAAACATAGAACAAGGACTCTATTGCATTCATAGGAATTTTATAATATCATCAAGTTGTATTCCCACACATCACAACTGGCCCACCTTTTCAGCAGTATTGAGATAGTAATCTGAACCAAACAAGAAAACAATTTCCTAGATGGTACATTTCATTACCTCACAAGCTTCGGTTGCTCACTCTACCTGCCTTTTCTTTAACTAAATACAGAAAGCATTTTTGTTAATACCTTAGTAAAGGCAGGCCCCAGTAGGTTCACTACGGTACTGGTCGTCAGCAGCTACTCAACAAGAGCTTTCAGGAATAAAACAGCTTTGATCTGGGGATGCAAAGGGAAGAAGCAGTACCCCTTCCTTCCCCACAGATACACACTGCTCTTTCTTAGCGTAAGACATATAAATGAGATGCAAAGTTCCAGTGTCTCTAGGTTTCAAGTTCTAAGCCACTGGACAAACCCACTGAACTGCAGGATTAATAGAGCTCTATAAAGTTGTCTTAACCTGCTGAGCATAATATGGCAGTTTACAGGATAGCCCAGACTTTAAAATCTAACAGTTAAATAAAAGCTTAACATAGTTTATTTGGCAGTCATGTCAGTCTGACAGCATAAAGTTAGGAGACTGAATAAAGTCACCACAATTTACAGCCAATACAAATCACTATATCAGTTTGACAAATCTTTTTCTTTCCCCCCCTCAAAGTGGTAGTTGTCAAATGAAGTCATCATAGTTCCCCTGATAACTGTTAATGCCATACCAAAATGCACTCAGCCTCCTAGGTTTGACAAAGTTATTCTGTATTAGCAAAGGGTACATAACAGTGCAGCATGCCTGGTTCTCACCTGTTTTCTGACCTTCCCAGTCAGAAAAGTATTGTACAGGAATTAAATTAGTACTGTAAAGAAGTCCCCAGTGGATCCACATGGCTTAGCTGAGAAGTGTTTCAGAGAGCCATCCATAAGCACAAAGTATAAGCAAACTACTATGTCTGACAGTTAAAAGGTTTAGCGTAAAACAAAATGTGCTCAGCTCGGAAGGCAATCTATGCAAATCACTGAAAATATTCAAGCAACTGTAGAGTAACTTCAGAACATAAGTACTACAGCACAAAGTCTTCTGGCTTTAGCAATGCTTACTACCTAGCAGATAAGAGTATTTATCATGAGTCTGTGCTACGGAAAATGTGCATGACTACTTTCTCTTGGTAGAGTGAAGATTAATGTACTATTTCTCATATCAAATCCATGAAACAGCCTATTTGGTTTGTATTTAAGCAGACAAGAGTGTAGAAAAACATCTGGAGGTTTTATAAGAAATCACTATCCAGTTTACTTTCAAGTACAAAGACATTCTAGTGGGCTTAATTTACGGTGCCTTTCCTCCCTTACCTGTATGCACCATCGCTTTCCTTAGAATAAGCTTGCCAATGTCCTACTAGTACCAAATACCACCACAAATTGACAGAATCTATGTTATTTAGAGGCTACTTACAATGCCTCATTCTGAAATGAAAAGCTTTTGCCAAGAGTTGCATCCAATTATTCATTACTCCCAAACTACAGATTAGTGCACAGAAGTTAAGTTACTAACATACAAAAACTGCACACAAGAAAGCAAATAATTGTGTACAGAATTGCTTGAACTTTGGATACAGCTCTGTATTCCTCTGGCTACTTTTGTTAATAGTGTTTTCTTGTACTCAAAATTCTCTAGAAATATTCAGCATGACTGTTTTTAAATGCATTCAATTTCATATATTTATGCAAGGCACAGATCACACTACTTACCCTATATGCGTAACAGCATCCCTGTTTTCACATTCAGTTGTCCATATTGCTATTTTATCACCCTTAGTTCTAACATTAACAACAGCACCACATACATCATCACTGTAGTCATCAAACGACTCCCCAATAAGGCACAGCAGCTACAAAATAAAGACAGAGCATTAAAAAGTAGCAGTTCAAAGTCAGAACCCAATTCCGTACAGAAGGACTCAGTGTCCATAAAACACTTGGAGGACTATTATATTTTACTGCTAATAGCCACTTGCCATACAGCAATAGTCTCCTGTTTATCCAAGTATCTTTATAACAGTTAAAATGTTATGAGCAAATGTAAACTCAGTTGCAGTAGATTTTCCTTCAATTTGTTTTGAGTCTTTCAGTTTTGCCTCCTGTCCTGGCAGCTGCAACCTTTAAGTCATACAGTTGGTCATTTATGTAGTGTCTCCCTCACCATAAAATCTAAAAACATGTAAAAATATTTAATGATTTTATTCTTTTTAAAATATACTTACAGCCCTTAAAATATACTTACACAAATCTTAAATTTTAAGTGTTTACATTCATTAACTAGGAAGAATCTGTTAAGAACTACTGGTACAGTGAGCCAGCCACCTAAGGTCTGACCTCAATTCTAAGTATAACAACTCGGAATAAATTAGGTTGTCAAATTAAAATGCTATTTAATGAAATGTTATTTCTTAGTAACTCATTTAGGAAGCTTCAGAGTTTCAACAGACTCCAAAGTGGAAATCGGTCACATCAAGAACAGTACTCCAAGTCAAGAACAACTGTAAGATTTCTCCCAACGGATCTCTAACAACAAAGTTTTTAAATGGCACTGGTGCTACACCTCAGGAATCAGAGATTAAGTAAGGTCACATCCCTGTAAAGGAGGCAAATTATGAAGGGAGTGCTTAAAGTCTCTCCTTTTAAATTTGTATAGAAGCAAATATTTAAAACAGAAAACTTCTGATAGAAAAGAAATTCATCTTCTCTACCCTGTACTAAAGTCTTCCTGTGCTTTGAAGTATCCACTTAAAAATGGAAGCCTGTTTACTTCATTTGCAATTGTGCATGTTAAATATGTTGTCAATATATTATTTTTTTCAGAATTGCTTTTGACATTTGGAAATTCAAGCCTGCCTTGCAACATTTTGAACAAAGCAGGTCTTTCAGCATCACTGACAGCTGCAAGGGCTGACTTCACCAGGGAAGTACAAAACAGACAATGGGTGCTACTTAATAAATCAAGTATAATTAGGCATACTTTAAAAGTTACACCCAAATGGCGAACATTTACATTCGCTGAGTAATGAAAACCAGAGATGTTTAAGCTCAAGCCACACACAAACATTTAAGATTAATCAACATCCTTAGTACAGATACAGGCAGAAAGTACTACCATGCCCAAAGATGACCAGAGGCAAGTATATCCTTAATGATCTCAAATGACATTTACACTTCAAAATGGTAAAAATTAAAAAGATTTTGTTCCACAGGAGAGTGGAAATAGAAGATGCTTTTGATTTTTATTGAAAAGAGCTGATTGTTAACAATGGCTGTTATGAAAATCAATGAGGTTGCTCCAGTGCATATACCACACTGGCATTTGGGCTCTCTGTCCTTACATGCTACTAATAAAGAGTTAAGTCTTCCAGCCTTAAGTCCATATACATGCTTTCCAATCCATAGAAAATATCTCCAGAGAGTTAAAAGGACTCACAGGCATTTAGATAAGGAGGCCAAATCAAAACAGCACATGGTCCATTTACTCATGTGCAACCACACTACCTGGCAGAATAATGAACACCACTCTTTCCTCAAACAGCTACAACCTAAGAGAAAAACTGGCAAGTGCTGTGATATTTTGGATACTTCTCCTTTGATACTCAAGTCATTTTTTTCCTCTAAAGGGTAGAATACTTCTTGTTTCTTTAAGTGGGGTGGGGAAAAAGCAACATCAGAGATTTAGTAAGACTGTATTTGCACTGGACTGACTAACCCAGACCCCTAAAACTCACATCACCTGAGCAACTTTAGGCTGTTTTGAGTTGGCTTCTAAACATCACAATCCTATTGTTTCACAAAACATTTAGTGCCATCCATAAATTTCCAGAAGCACACCTATGACTAAAAAAAAAAATCTATTCTAAAAAATAACAGCAATGAGCAAGTAAGAATTTCCGCAGTGTACAAAATGACAAACAAAACATGGATTTGGGAGTCAGGTTCAAGACAAAGTATTATTTTCTATCTAGTAGTACTACAGTTATGTCCAGCATGTTGCACAGCAAAGGTTAATCTACCCTGTTGAATTATCCTTATTTCTGCCCTGTATAAGAAAGCACTCAATGACATACAGCTAATTTTACAGTAAATTTCACTACTGAAAAAAGTTTCAAATACAGCCTGTCAGTCAGAATATACAGAACAGCTGATGCTACCAGTATTCCAGTTTGTAGCACACAAGAACATTACATCAATTTTAATATTAAATATAAATAAGATTCTTAAGTTGCAACATTAAGGCAATAGTGCTTACTGTCTCTAGCCAGAAGCGATCAAGGTCACTTCTTCTCTGCTGCTTATTTAGTGTAATTAGCCACCGTCCTCCTCGCTTATTTTTTTCATCTTCCCACATGGGTTCAATACCATCCTGCAAAGCATGGTAAAAAACACAATTCTCATTTTTTTAAGGAATAATCAAAAGGCAAGTGAAATCTGAGACAGCTACTTAAGAAAATACAGTTTGAGATACATACCTGTTATAGTCTCACACCAATACCAAGATTGACAAAACAGTTTAAAGACTGCATCTTTTTTAATGAGCTTTTATTTCTAGAAAGAACTAACACACGAGCAGGAGTTTTTACTACATAATATTCCATTAAAAAATATACTGTGAGAAGAGGCCAAGTTAAACGTTCATTGAACATCTACTTTGTGCTCTATGAAACTAGATAAAATCAGTTACATTCCTGAGACACCGTTCCAACTTTTAGCCTCAGGGCAGCTTTGGCCTCGCGCTTCACTTGCACGTGGAATAGGAATGCTCCCTTGAGAAGGTGACCTCACTGAAACACATCCTGGCAGTCTGTCTCCATCATCTCCCACAAGAGCAGAGTGAGAATAACATTTTCATCCCCCCCAACCCTTTTTTTTTTTTGGTAACTGCCATAACTAGGCCCTCTCCACGTAAACAAAATAAACCATCAAAAAAACCCCAAAAAACAAAACAAAACAAAAAAAAAACAGAAAAAAGTTAAAATAACTTAGAAACACATTGCATTCTGATTCATGTCTCAGTGGTCCTGTACTTAACAGCTGTAGCCATGCTGAGACAGCAAACAAGTCAGCTGTGACTACCAGTTTTGCTGCACTTTACAAAAAGAAAAAATTAAAAATTTTAAAAGGCAGGTTAATGACCTAAGGAGAATAACCCAGGTAAGATATGTCTTACTGGCAGGTTTTCTACACTACAGAACTTCAGCCAAAACCTAATGAAGCACTCAGTAACAAACAGGACAGAAGCAGTGTCAGTTCACTTTCTCAAGTATACAGTCTTCACAGGCAGCTGCAGAGCTCAAACTACATCACCTTGAGAGGAACTCTTAGGAGGTCAAGATTGAAGGACAACAGCAAGAGATCTCAAAGCCTGCAGCAGCAGCTGCTGTACCTGCTCCATACATTTAAATAATTAAATTCTGGCTGATAGATAATAAATCAATGGTACAAAATATCCAAGTACTCAGAGGCATTTGGAATTCAGACAAAAACATTTTAAAATAAATATTTAAAAATAACCCTGATGCATATATATATATCTTAACCACTGAAAGTCCTACAGCTTCTTAAGGTTTCATTACTGTAACTCCTCAGGCACCTAAAATATTGTTACCTTCCCAAAGTCAAGCATCACAGAGCCTCTTAATTGCCTAAAGCTCCTGGAGTTTACAAACTGTTTCCACAACCTGCTCAGGAATCCCAGCCACTGGCTATGTTCAAGAAGCAAAGGAGGAAGCAGGCACCAGTACTTAAACCCAAGCATCTGAATCCAAACCACCTATGTGTTAGAAGCACTTGGGAGAGGTCAGGATTTAACTTAGGGCTCTAGACTCTCCACTGTAGACACCCGCCAGGATTTCACATAAAATACCTCCTTAAGTCTTCCTATTAGCAGGTCTGAATGGTAAACTACATTCCTCAGCAAGCTTCAAGTGTCAGTCCTGGGTACAGTTTCCTATTTCATGCATAACGAACCAGGACACTTATCTGAGGCTGCAGAAGTCACAGGGGTTGTGTACACACTGTTAGTATTTTTCCTAAAGCACAGTACTGCAGCCCCTTGAAGCCTCCCAAGAACCTTGCAAGACATTTTAACTCCTTTCATGTCACACTAAATGGCAGCATTAGGGAAAAAATAAATCTTCCTTCTTATAAAAAAATTGAGACTCGAGATGTTTGCACAAATATCCCAGAGTTAAAAGGCAGATATATTATCAAGTAAAAAAACTTTACAAACAGTGTGCTTTAAAGCAGTGCTTCTATTTTCAGAAGTAGTAACCAGCCTGATTTTGAGGGTTTCTGCTTGAGACTTTCTAAAAAATTAACTTTCTGGAAATTTACAACTGTGCCCCCAAACACACAAAGCAAAATATTTGGACTGCATCTTGCTTTGCCAGGAAGCCATCCATCAACATCCCAAACTCAATCACAAAAAGGTTAGGAAGCATACCTTAAAGAGCGAGTAGTCACAACCAGGCATTAAATTACTAGAGAGCTGGATATGGTTGTATAAACTATTGGAAGAAAAAAAAAAGCAGGATTAAAACTAAGCATTATCTTAACATACAAACTTTTAAAATTTAGGATATATAACCAAATAAAAAAATAAACAGCATTAAAGATTTTTAAAAGCAATCCTATTACATATGTATTTTTTCAACAGTACAAAAGCATTACTTGAATATCTTAAGTTTAAAGCAGCCGAACAGAAACTAGCTTATGAATACATGCTCAGTTCCTATATTACTGTATATTCCAGAAATCTTACTACTTCTTTTAAAACTTATTTTGAATACAAGTCACTGGAAGCACACCTCAAACTTTCATGGCAGCAAATAAAGCTGTGGGTGTGCGCATTCCTATATACATATGTATATACACAGAGAATAAGGATACTTTATTTCTAAGGCTATTCTTTCTGCAGCGATCTTAAAAAGAATGATTTGACTTGATAGTTGAATATAATATTCAAAGATTGAATGCTATATACTTTCCTCTTTAAAACTGAAATAAGGATTCAAAAGACAAGCACAAAATCGAAAGACAAAAACGTAAAATACATGCTCTGTTCAAAACTAAACTCACTACTAGTAAATTAAGAGGGGAAAAAGTCAAAGGAGTAGTGTCCTCCCATAGCCTAGTCCAACTAGGACTATTTCCAACATGGGAACCTGTTCTAACAACTAGAAATCAAGTACAGAAATTAGAAAGTAAATCAGAGATTTTCCCAACTTAACTCACCCCTGTAAGTTCACCTTAATTTCAGTAGTTTCCCCTTAAAACATATCTATATTCCTGACTGACCACAACAGATGTACAGCTTCAACTGTGACTGATTTTATACCTTGACTGGAGATCAACGTTAAGCACCTTTAACCATCCAGTCAGCTCCTGGTTATATGAACTCAAGACTTATCCATAATCAACTCTCCCAACAAGCTTCAAAAAAATTACTCTCCCATCAAATACCTCCAGGCTGCAAAGTACTGTTCATCACCCCTATAGCAGGGATACAGAAGCTGGTTACAAGAACAGAACCCTATTCCCCTCTAATGACTGCACAGATAAAACATTTGACCAACACCTTTGGCAGTTATTTTTTCCTTTTTGGTACTAAAAAGGCTGATAGGTCTCATTTTCCCACAAATGAAGAGACTACCTTTAATTTAATGCTCACCAAAAGAAAGTATAAAACAATCTTTACAACCCAATGCATCATGTTGTACTAAGGAAGTATATAGTGCATTTTTCTACCCTCTATCTCATGCCACTTCCATAATGCATTTTCTCCATATATCCATCATTATAGCAGACAAAAATCTTCCAAGTGAGTCATGTGAATACAAGTTAAGTAAATCTTTGGAAGGCACATGTCGCTTTTCTAAAGCTTTGTTCTTGCTGTTTGAGCCCATCTAATAGCTTTTGCAGACCTTCAAGTCAGAAGGAGGACAGCTTCTTCTATCACCTCTAATAAAGTTCTTTCAAGGATTTTTGTTAATTTTCAGTTTCTCAGGACTATGCACTCCAGATTCAGGCATTCTTGCAGATCTGAACTGAGACAGTAGTCAGGGACAATTCCAGGATGTGACAATCAATTCCTCTGAACATTTTACATTACAAATTCACATCAGACAGCTACCACACAAATAAAACTTTCTATATTCACGTCATGTATGTACAATTATACTCAGTGTCCACAGCAAAGCGTGCTTTAAACTGCAAAGAACTTGTGATTAATTCAAAAGCTATATATTCTATAACATTTTCAAGAATGGGGTAGATCTCACCTTCAACTTCGTAAACAACTTTCAAATGTCAAGCTCAAGCAATGCAGTTAATGAAATGCCTTCTTTATATTTTCTGACTTTGGCATAGGTACCTACTAGGATTATTATGCAGATTAAAAACATTTACTTACGCCCAGAAATCTTCAACAGTATCAAACTTTGAGATCAGACGAAGATTTGCTTGCCAAGTTTTGCTCTTGTCATTTTTAAAAAACCAAAGTGCCCATCTAAAGAAAACAATGTAGATGAGTATATGGAAATTATATTAAAAATACTATATTAGAAATTATTATATTCAAACTAATCGTAAACTCAATAGTGTAGCACAGAAGCCTATTCTTGATGGACTACATGATTCAATTCTCCAATCTAATTCTCAACAAATCAGTATTTTTGCTCCAGTTAAAAGTATCATGGGACACTTGATCAACCCATTCATACTTTTTTACTTCTGGAAGTAAGCAATTCCTTTAAATAGTTCTGAAAGAGCAATTCCAAGGCTCTAAGTCCCTAAACCTCAGACATTTCTACTTGTTGACACTTGCAAGCTGCTATCTTGTACGTTGTACCCCAAATAGTGGTTATAGCCCAAAATAATGCCAGCTATTCAAATTGGGAGCTCCCTTTCCAGTAATTTTTGTAAACGTTAGAAAAACTAATTACCTCATTTAAGTCCAAAAACTATAGATACCATGAAGCTTTCGTAAACATTCATGTAGTAGAACCTCAGTTTAAAAGGGGAAGTTGCTTTAACCTTACAAATGACAACATTTGTAAAATTTCCAACTTTTAACCTCTATTTTTCAGGTCATGTATGCTTGAAGGTCAGACTGAAGAAAGTTTCTCACTAAGCTCTCAACACTATCTCCACTAAACACAAATTTCAAAACAGAACAAACTGAACCATGACACACACTTGAAATGAACAGGGGAGATGCTCTTTGCTGATCTAAAGAACATGACTTAAAATGCTGGAAAGTAATATCTGATGAAGCATTTACCATATAAGCTTATATCTCATTTTGACAGTTTCAGCATTGCCAAGATACCATAAATTAGAACTACAGTTGTTTTTTTCTTCTCTCATCTGCTCTCACAGGAGAGTATTTACGAAGTTGGCAAGCATCTGTATTATTCTGAGTCCTTTTGTGACTTGAGTATTTTCAACCTGACCATTATGGTGCTTTGCAGCTTACTTCCACTTGGAGAGAGTGACTTTCTAGCTGCCCTGTTTGAAGCACTAGCATTTTACCAAATGGAGTTTCTGTCCCTTTAAAGGAATTCAATTGGGAAGCTTAAAAATCTCCATGCAGAACGTCAAATCAAGGTCCTCAAGTCTAAAGCTCCTTGGTAAAACTGTTAGTAAGAAGGCTTAGTTTTTCTTTGACTTCTCATAACTCATTTTTTTGCCCCATGTTTCAGGAAAAAAACAAGGTTATTTGTCTTTTTAATGATATAAATATCCATTTTAAGAGTTTTGGAGAGTTTCTTCTGCTGTACTTCCTAAGGGTAGGGACTACTATTACTGTATGTACCAAACCACTCAGATCACTCACATCTAATACCTTTAGCTGATGGACATGGCTTTCTAGCACAGTAGCTTCAAAGTCAAATTTAAAAGTTCCGCTTGGTAGCAGCTTCATCTCAGGGATCAATTCTTCTTAAGTAAATGAGGCAACATGAGCTCTACTATCCCCTACTTGGCTGCAGAATTTTCTCAAAAATTTGTAAGAGATTTCAATTTCTATAACATATTCAAACTGGTTCTAAATTACAACATGATCAAATTCTATTTTCTCTGCAACTTTATTCCTGGTAAAAATCTCAAGCCACATGCTGTTGNGCTTCAAAGCCAAATTTAAAATTTGTTTGATCAGAATTAAGAACAAGAGTCCTTTACCTCTGACACCTTAATAGCCGGAAATAGTTTTTTTTTTTTTTTTTTTTTTTTTTTNCAACATGAGCTCTACTATCCCCTACTTGGCTGCAGAATTTTCTCAAAAATTTGTAAGAGATTTCAATTTCTATAACATATTCAAACTGGTTCTAAATTACAACATGATCAAATTCTATTTTCTCTGCAACTTTATTCCTGGTAAAAATCTCAAGCCACATGCTGTTGAAACGCCACAAAAATGCTGCAAGAAAATATAGGCAAGGCCAAATAAAACAAAACAAACAAAAGTTAAGTTTTTGAAACCATAGGCAAGCTTGATTTCTTGGCAAAATTACCATCACACTTCCAAACTATTCACCTGTTTTGTAGTGGATGCTTAATATACTGTTCAGGGCTGGCAACCTCCTGGCTAGGTGCTGTAGGTGCTGGCTCGGTTTTCTCCTCTTCTGAAGGCTGAGGATTGGGAGTGGTTTCCTGTTTGAAAAAAAGTAGTTAATAATTCATTCCTTTTCAATTTTATTAAAGCAATTTAGCTCTTTGAAGTAACTTTAAGAAGAGGAACTAGGAGTTCCTCTAATTCATGCTGGATTATGGGGCTTATTCACCTCACAGAAGCACAGTATTTGCATCACTTTATTCATCAGCATCCTAACAGGTCTTTGATACTAACTGCATGAATTCATATTGTGCTAGTCATCCATTTACTTCCTGTGCCATTGCTTCCTGCATGGTTTACCTAACACTCAATCTTGCTTTGAAACACAGCTTTGAGAGGTGTTTCAGGAATATACAAGACATTTATTTAGAATATGCATCCCCATAAATTCCCCAAACAATGATAATTTCAGAAGAAAAAATAAGAATTACTCTTTGCTCCACTTCAGACAAACCATAACTGAAAAATAAAATACAAGCCACGTCTATTCAGAAGATTAACGTGTCTACAAATCCTAAACAGGACTGGGACACTCAGGTTTAAAACCCAAGTGTTACTGTCACCTTAAAAACAAAACACACCACACAAACAACATTTCAAACAAAACTAATTGGACATTTAATTTATCGTAGATTAAGCTGTTTTTAAATATTCTTTTCAGAACGCTAGAGAAAGTACTAGAGACATCAAACACACTAACACCAAGTGACATAGTATACTCCCATCCCATGTGAACCCCCCAAGCTTGTCATTCAGTTCCAAAAGCCACTGTGTCAGGTTTGAAATTCTAATGCCATTCCTTCAAACCAGGGAACACAATGCTTTATTGTGAGGCCAAATGTTCCCTCTAGTTACCACCATCTTCCCTAATTTGCAATCCTTGCTAGAATATTTCAGAGACAAGGAATGAAGACTATAGCTCACTCCCCACTGTTAACACACAGAAAAAAAAGCCATCTTTCTGTGTGCAGCTGACTGCACAAAAGCAGCACTTCAGTGATACCAACAAGTACTAACTACAGCAGACAAATACTACAGACATCCCTAAATGCAGCAATACAAAAATAGTACTCAAAGCTGAGTTTAGATTTTGTGGTCTTAAAAAAGCAATATAAAAATGGACTAAGTTATGCTAAAACATGTAATTAAGGGAACAATTTGCTCAAATCTCCCAAATTATTTAGTTTATCACCATCAAAGCTATTGGAGAGTGGAATAGATCTGAAGTGGTATCAGAAACACTTCTTAGCCTTCACAAGGCCAGCTGGTCATTATAAAAGAAAAATCCCCATTGAAAAAACAGAAGACGCAACTCAACAAGAGATCTTCCTTTTATAATCAATATATTTAATTATATTTAATTTAATGCAATTGTATTGCATTCAGTTGTATTATATTGTGTTTTACTTAAGAGAAATTATATCACTAAGCTCAAAAATAATCAAGCATCGCCAAGCAAAATTCAAAAGCTAGAAATACTACAAAAATCAAATTGAAAAGTGCTTTCACATGCTCCCATGTTCACAGAGAAAAGACTGAAATAGAAAGGCTCAACAAAAGCAGTGACAATTAGGACGCTGTTTTGATTTATAACTCAAGGGACAGGTAGTGTTGCAGGATTAGGCTTTTCACACAACAGTAGTACAATTTCCTTCCTCTGTTTTTCTTACTAAAACTGAACACTTTCTGAAAAGCCCAATTAGGCATGTCACTGACAAATCCACGGTAGTATGCAGTGTTTTAGAGAGTCCATCAAATCTTGGACACACCAGAAAAATGCACAGTTCAGGAAAAAAAACTAAGTAGAATACCCATAAATGCTTCAAGTTCTACCTCAAATCCCTAGTACACTTAAAAGAATCCCACAAAACAAAGTTGTTTTTTTGTGAAATACACCAAACAAACATTTTGACATTTCCTCCTCCAAAACAGTATTCTGCATTGCAGGACAGCATGGCAAAAAAGTTCAAGTTGCAATAAGGTAAGCCAGAGAAACATTTTACTTCCAAATACAAAAAGCAGAAATATAGCCACTACTTTAAAAGAAAAAGAAAAAATGCACTAGATGTTGTGATGTCTGCTTTTATTCACAGTACTCTACAGTATTTTGCAAAAACAGTTGGGATTTGCAATAGATTTACAAAGACTATTACACTAAAATCTATGACATCAAATAGACTCTTCATGAATGTTGAGTCCTGAGCTACAGAGCATCTCATTCATACCTGCTCAGCAAATAGCCTTCCATGTCCAAAGAGATAATCCTAAAGTCTTCCTGATTACACACACAGCCTAGATTGTCATGGTACTTCTGAAAGGAACAGTGCAAAATTACCAAGCAAATGCAGGACTGACCAATAAATGCAATTTCACAAATCTTTCATGCCAGACAACACTAAAAAGGATAAGGCAGCCCCTGCATGGTACAGCTTAAAAAAAAAAAAAAAAAAAAAAGCACTGAGCCTCAGTACCTGCCCAGCATAACAATAGTACCATTCACAAGGTAACTAACTGGTACTCAAAGATCCTACCTGGGCAAATGAAAGAGATTTGACTCTGCACAAATGTTTTAGTTAAGCTGCTACAGTAACAAGTAGCATATGATATTTTCAAAGCTACACAGCAGTAACAAAACTCAGCTTAACCGCTATTTCAAGCTTTTGTTGTAGCCACCTCACTTCCAAGATCTAGCTAACTATCATCTTAATGCAGGATGAAGTGAATCCCCTCAAAAGTAACATGAGTTTTTTCACCACAAGGTTGACTATCAAGGATAAGCTCAGTTGTGCAGGCTGTAACAAATTTGAGAAAAGGCATGAAGTTTGAAACAGCTTTCAACCATTCAGTCATTTTGTAGTTGTTCACAGATGCAGGCTTAAAGCAGTCAGTTCACTACCTCTTATTTTCCACTGCCATCCTGGGAAACAGAAAAAAGGACAAGTACTAAGGAAAGATAATTTCCTTTTTTAGTTGGTTAATCATACAGGCTCTCATTTCTTTCTCTCATACTCTTCTCCCTATTCTAATCACCAAGCCCAAGTATTTACACAGTGAAGCACCTTTCACAATTAGTCAAACACCAAGTGTGCAGGTTCACTAACTGGCATTTAAAGTTTATTACTGATGGCCAACTACCAGAATTGTCCAACAAACTACAAGAATGCAGCAATAAGGTTGTAAAAGATTCTGCAGATATCGCATCACTTGCTGTTATATTACATATTTTACTAATTCACACCTTGAAATTTGCTAAATGCTATGTTAACTTACCAAACCCAGACTGTCTCCAGCAACAGTTGATGGGCTGCCAGATTTAAAGCCTCACAACACTTTAGTGTAATAATTAAGGTATTCTTTAACCTGAAGTTGAATTTCAGCCTACTATTAAACTAAGCCATCACTATGCTTGCTGCTTTTTAAATAGATAGAACAAAATAGGGTAGCACGACCAGCTAAACTGGAAGGCTTCATATGCCAGTCCTACTCTTCATAGAGAACGTAATTAAAAGTGACATTTATTCACTACCCACATACTTTTTGATGTAGGAATCAACTTGCAGAAGTCTAGGAAACACTTGCCTACTCAGCATTTAACAACTGTGCATATCTGCACGTTACCCGGTTTCTGACACTTGGGGATTTAATTGGTGCCATTACTCTTTCTCCACAGCACATTATGACCAATATATCAAAGGAAGGTGCATGTCACCGAGACAAGAAATAAATAGCACCTCCAGTCAAAACTGCTTAATCAGGTTTGACGCTTTGGGAGCACAGCTTGTTTGACTGGGTTCCTTCGAATGCTTTCAGGTGCTGCCCATACCACATGCACGTCATCTAATACCTATGGGAGATGGTTAGGAAAAAGTGATATTTAGGTTCCAAAAGCACACGACATGACTATGATGCATTCTGTGAAAAACAGTATGGAATCCACTGCTAGATGAATCTTCCAAAGTTTTCTTGAATTAAGTCAAAATAAGGTGGATCTGACAGCTTTATGTGCTTCCAACAGAATGAGAAAAATGCATTTTCCAGTCATCCCATGTATCGCATAAAAAGAACGTGATTTATATTCTAGTGTTCATGTTTCTTGCAGATAATTATTGCTACACTGAAACGAGAAAAACAACTCATGAAGTTCTATCTATATATAAAGATATATATATATATATACATAAAGATCAAGATCTCTGTATGAACAAAGCACTTGAGACCAAAAAAAAATAAAGACAGGGGGAACTGACTTAAAATACAGCCACAAGCAAATATTACATGCTATATTCTTTTGGACAGCAACAATTCAAGAACTGATATACAAGTCTGAGCAGTGAACAAACACACAGAGGAAAAAAAATATAAAGTATGCATTTTACCCACTGGAACAGAGGTACCAATAGTCACCTGTTAAGGGACACAAAGCATCTAATAGTTAATTTTGCCCCCCTGCCCTACAGCTTCGACATAACAGGTATAAAAGAATTTTTAATTACTGTAAGTCTGAAATACTTTGAGACACTTTCAACTAAGCACAATATTTCCTCAGCTGAAAACTGAAGACAATTAGAGTCTTAAGAAATTAATTTACAACAAAAAAAATAATGAACATATTCAAGATTTCGGGCTCTAACCACCAAAAAATAGTATTGGACATACCAGCAGTATAATTACTGAAAAGCAGACAATGTACATAAATTATTCAGATTCACTGCATACAAGAAAACCTGAAGAATGCAGTTTAAAAGACTATTAAACAACTGTTCTCCACATCTAGACAAAACATTAGTCAGTTGTATTTTTTCTGCCTTATGGCCATTGTATTAAAAATCAAGGACAACTGATTTTAAAGCAGTTAAAAACATTTCTATTCCGTAGGACACTCAAATCTGTTACTAAACAAAATTTCACACATTTAGTATATTAACAGTAAGAACATTCTAAAAAGAACTAAGCTCCAGAACTTTAAGAAATGAGTGATCTCAAAAAGTCATTAAAACTTTTAGTTCTCAAAATATTATTTTAAAAAAATGAAAGACAGATTTTTCCTAAGTAAGAGTCACCTGAATTTACTTTTAAATACTCTGTCTCCCCTGATTACTGATAGTGATTTGAGCTACAGCAGCTCACTACCAACATTAAGACAAAAATACCTAGCAGCAAGAGTAAGTCTAAGGTTGAACCTGGCCTATGCTTAATTCACATGCAAAATCCCTGTTGCTAATACAAAGGAAAACTTTTCATTGTATCTTTAATTTTTAGGAGTATTTTGAAACAGCCTTCTCAAACTTTTGAGGCTATACACTAGTTTGTGGAGTCTTCTAACCTCTAGAAACAATAGTTTCATTGTAAAGAAATGTTCATTTATTTCTAAATCTTACCCATATACAATAAGTTGGATAAAACAAGGGTTTTTCAAGTTATACATTAGACACAAAAGACAACACCTACATACTTTGCCTTTAGAGTGTAGAGTTAAATTCAAAAGTGTATTTGCGTAAATACAGACACCATGATGCATAAAAATTAGAGAACCATAATGCTCATTTTCCAGTTAGGGATAAGGGATAGATGCTCCCATAAAATTAACTTTCATGCACTTTCTAGTTATGGTCTTTGCTTAAATAAATTTTAAAGTCACCTTTGGTAAACTACTGTTTACTAAAGCATTACTATTGGCTTTGTTATTGACTTTGTGGACTTTTGTACACTGTTATCCGATAAGCCTCAAAGGCTCCAGAAGTGACCACACATTCATCTCAGAAATATAGAACACATTCCTGCATATTCTGGCAAATTCAGATAGAAGAGCTTTGTAAGAGAAGCCTGTGTGGGTAGCAAAAGATAAAATGACAATTTTAACTTTTCAGTTTTGCAAAGGCTGAAAGTTTTTCCTGCAGTGGAGATGTGAATCACAGTAGAACAGGTTTATCTTTCCTTACAGCAGGCTTGCAGTTCTTACTGGGTTCCACAGTGCCCTTTAGAGTACCCCAACCAGAAGCCTCAGCATTCCTAACTAGTTTCAGGAATACTTGTCCATCCTCTCAATACTTAAAACTTTATATTACACATGACAACAACAAGGTATTACAAAGAAGAAAAACATTTATTTCGGTAATACCCCCCCTTCAGAGGGGAAAAAAAGTCTCTACACATTCATTAGTGCTTTGCACTGTTTCAGATACATTTTCAGACTCAGGATGCAACATCTTAAGTTATCTACTATTGTCCATACAGGACAAAAAGAGGTACCTGACATTCTCCTTTTCTTTCATTCCCTAACTTATTTTCCCCCTTTGTGTATAAGAACCATTGAAATAGGGTTATTTTTCAGTTACATAAAATACTTAATGCAAAATAACTCTTACTGCGAGTTGTTTACTATAGATGACACACATCTCTTCAAACCAAGGTGCAGATTTTGAAGGTGAGCAATAGAAAAGCATCCATATACGATTCAAGAAGCAACCACATACAACTAATCCCACATACAACTCAACTACTCAACTCCAAACCATGTGCTATTCCTAAAACATCAACCACCTATGATTTTAGTCATCAGGTAAGATCAAATTTAAGCTTAGGTAGAAGTGACAGCCACCTAAAAGAATAAAATGTATTATTTAAATGCATTTGAAAATAAGGAGGCATAGCTGGCAATTGCTTCATGGTAGAACAGTCAACATCAGCCTTCCTTAAACTGTCTGAAGTGCTGCCTTGTCTTCTGCTTTTACTAGATCACAATGACTGTGTCACTCTGAGTTAAAAAATCACATCTAGCAACTAATCGTGCTCAAAAAATGACGTAGCAAAATAAATTGCTTATTTTGGTCTAAATTAGGCCCCAGATCTACTTCAAAATGCAACTACACAAGTATGTCAAAATAACAGAATAGCATGGGGACAAGCTTATGCCAGTACTGGAGACAAGTGAGGCACAGAAGGAGGTCTTCAGCATAGCTGCAATTTCCAGTGAGTATCAGTATTACAAATAATTTATCACAACTACTGCTAAGCCTCATCATAATAGCTAAACATCTAAGACACAATCTCATCTTCAGAAACAGGGGCTTAAGCTTAGAAAGATCAAATATCAGAAGTGAAAATAAACGTTTGAAACTAAAGATATGGGAAAGCTGCTGCTGGAGGTGCTCCAGGTCACCGTCTAACAATTCACATTCTTCTGTTTCAGAACCAACGGTCAAGGAATTTACACCTGCTGACCACACTTGGTCGAAAAAAAAAAATAGACAATCTCCCTAGCAAGCTAAAATGTCTTAAAAAAATAAAAACAGTGCACTTAAAAAGAGTGAGCTGATTTCTGTAGTTAAATATTTTCTAACTAAAGGTTAGATAGAGCGTCTCCAAAGCAGACACTAACGGTAGATTGTAGACCAGAAGCAGCAAGAAGTTACCATCCATAAAATTATCATTTTCTTTAAGGTCTAGCACAAGTTCCTCCACTGCCCATCCTCCATGACACACAAGTATGCGCAATTACATTGACAATTACCAGCCCATGGCCCAGCTCTGCCTCAATCCTTCAGGGAGGTGCAGGTCGGGACAATAATTATGAAACACTGCAGTTTCACAAACACGACTTAATACACAAAGAGAGAGACAGAAGGAAAACGTTTAATTAAGTATTTTACAAAAGTGAGTCTATAGAAAGTTTAAAAAATAAGGAACACGAGCTTGATCGAGAAAGGCATCATCAGCCAAAAAATAAAATAAATAAAACAAAGCCAAAAGATGCGTTTGCACTGCATACAGGAGCTCATGGCCACGCCGTTTTCTCTATTTCGGTAGCCTAAGTGCAGAGGAGCAGCTACCCAGCTGGGGCCACCCGGGCCGGCCCAGCTCACGACCAAGGCACACGGCCCGGGCACGCGGCACCCGCCGCCGCAAGCCCGCGGATACCCGGGCTGCCGCGGAGCTGCGCCACGGGGCCGGCAGCCGCCGCCGCCGCCATCGCGGCGAGGGCCGCGCTCCAGTGACAGGGAGGATAAAGAGGCGGCGGCGGCGGGCGCCGGGCGGCGCAGAGCAATATGGCCACCCCCAGCGCGCCACATGAGCGGCGCGCGGCCGCCGCTGCTCCTCCTCCTCCTCCGGCTCCGCTCGCGCCGC
>VWPW01010702.1:38751-59239 GCA_013389825.1 Crypturellus undulatus
CGGCGACACCTCCGCGCGGCGGCTCCTCCCCCGCGGGCGGCCGCGCCGCGCCTGTGGCAGGCGGGCAGCATGGCGGCCGTGGAGACGCGCGTGTGCGAGACGGCGGGCTGCAGCAGCGAGGCCAAGCTGCAGTGCCCCACCTGCCTCAAGCTGGGCATCCAGGGCTCCTACTTCTGCTCCCAGGTGAGCCCCGCGCGCTCGCCGCCGCGCGGATCCCTCCCCGCGCCCGCCGGGAGCGCCGCGGCGGATCCGCGGCCCGACCCGGCCGCCTTTAGCTCCTGCCTCCCCCAGCGCCGCTTTTGGTGGGGGGTGTTTAGGGGCGATCCGCTCTCGGCCACCCCGGTCCAGGCCATGCCGGAGCCTTAGAGCCGGGGAGTTCCCCGGGCCGCAGCTGCTGGAGCCCGTGGGTAACGCAGATACCTGCAGGTCGTGGCAGTGCCGCCCCCCGGGCACGTTTCACCCCCTCCTCACGCCGCCTGGCCGTGGATTTACCTATTTATTTGGCAGATCGCCCTTCGTGGGGCAAAGGAGAGGTGCCCGTTGGATCCCGGCGCATGTACCCCCGTGCCTGGAGTCGCGTGGCTTGCATAGGCGTGCGTGAAAGGAGGACTTGTTGCGCTCAAAGCAGATTTCCCCTTTCCTCTAACTAAATGAGAGATCTTAGGGTGGCAGGGAACAATGATGATACCTTTTTTTTTTTTTCCTGTTTGTTTGTTTCTCTCTTTCTTTCTTTAAATCCCTTTGGGTTTTAAGGCTGCCACCCAGGGAGATCCACGTGGAGCCAGTTGTCATGTAACTATCAACTTCTGCTAACCCCGTTCCGTATTCTGTAGGCCTCAGCTCTGCCAGCTTACTGCAGTGCCGCTAATAAACTTTGCTCCCTAATTTAAATGGGAAGAAGTGTCTGGTGGTTGTTGAGTGTTTTTTTTGTTTTGTTTTTACTGTAAATGCACAGTAAAACACACAGCCTGGTATTTTGAATCTTTTGTATGTGTCACTGCTGTTAGCTGAGAAAATACATATTTAATTCCAAGATCAATGGTGGACTTCACTGTCAGAATTGCAATTCAGGGTAAAATCATTAAAATATTGTAGATAAATGTAACAGAAGCATTCAGTCACATCAGCTAGATACATTTATTAACTGAGTAAACTAATCTTTTCTGCTTCAAGGTATAAACTGATCATTAGACTGAGTGGAAAATCTTCCCACATGCACATAACACACCCAGTGCACAGTTTCTGGTACTTTCAGGGAAAAGTACCTCTGATACCAGACGTGGAGAGTCGATGCTAAGTTGGATGGACTGCAATTACAAAGTGTTCCTTTATTTTTCCAGTGTGATGTTTACAGGTGATTTGCAGGATCTACTCTGCCTTTACCACCGATTTCGACATCTCTGATGTAAAACTGAATACAAATGCTTCTCCAGCGTGTACAAATACTAGTCAATGATGACAATACCATTTGTTCGCGGACCAGAGAAGTCCATGAGGGACGTTCTAGCAATGCCTCACCTCCCCACTCCTAACACAGCTAAATTCACGTAGGGTGGAGAGATTTTATTAACTATATGTTAGGTTAAATTCTTTTGGACTGTTTTTGAGTGAGGTGTTTCTTCCTCTTGATCAGTAAAGTAGGGAAGCATCATTATTCCCCGTATGGAAGGCACTTTGAGAGTAGGGTTTTGAAGGAAGAGCGTTACAGAAGAGCTAAGGAGATTAGCAGCCTGTTTTCAGGAGGTGCACAAAAACATATTGTGTTGAGGTCAGCCTGCAGTGACGGGCTTCAGCTCCCCACTTGGGGCCTGGGACATCTCAGGATCAGCCCTCTGCATCTCTCGTGTGCAGTGGAGAATCTGGAGCCTCACTGCAGTGGCCTGTGTGCCTGTATGGCACCAAGTGCTGTCAGGAGGGCAGCTGAGGGGCTGCTGACAACCTGGCCCTCAGCCTTATCACCAAGCAGAGGAGTCTGAAAAGCCAGGAAATGCTGAACTTCCAGCAGGTTTCAGCTGGCAGCACTGCCGTGCTTAGCATTTATGAAACTTCTGCAACCTTACCTCCTTGGTGGACAGAATTTAACACTGGGGTTGGTTTTGCTTATGGATCTTCTTTCTTTGGTAAAGTGCATTATCGTAGTTATTTATCTTCATTTATTATACTAGTTATTTATCTTCATGTAGCCTAATAAATCAGGTATTGTCACTGCCAGCTACCTTCTTTCACTGCCTTACTTTTATAAGCGTGCATCTTCTACAGACATTTATTATAGTGTTACATGTGTGTCAGCTTAGGCCAAATTATTACATCCCGCTGCATTTTCTGAATGCAAAAATACAGGCATACAGCATCACAAGAATATTGTTCCTAGTGCTAAGAAGACTTTGCTATCGCAGCATCCCTTGAGAGATGCACATGCCACTTTTGTGTAAATTATATGCAGTATGCATAAACAGTAGGTGTTTATATATGCAAATGATTTACACTTGATACATGTCTTTTACAGTCTGCGGAATGATAAGCACAGGAAAAGTAGTAACTAATATATGATACAAGGACACATGAACCAAAGAGTAGGAAATTCTCTGCAAACTTGATGATAAAAATAAGAAAAAGTCGATTTTAAGTAGCTCAGTAATTGCTGTTGAACTGTTTTGAAAGAATTTATTTTATTTTTCCCTTCATTTTTTTTCTTAAGTGTTGATTTTTACAGTCTGTTTGGTCACTATTTGGTAGTAATCATTGTGGTTTAGACAAAAATGCACTCTAGTATAAAACTAATTCTGCTTCGTTGCATGCTTCTGCCAGTATTTCAACTAGAAGATGTTGGGCTGAGTCCCTAAGGTGGAAATTACTAAGAGAAGTGAGGGAAGGCTCAGCAGAGAAGGCTCAGCAAAAACCAGAATCTTCTTCAGAAAGTGGCGCCGATGGAGAGAGCTGCTGTGTTTTTATCTGGAATTGCCCAGGCTGAGCTACGTGTGATGTAGTGCTAGTGCAGTGTAAAACGAGTTGTGAGTATCTGCTCAGGCCAGTGCCCCCCAAAAGCATGGGACTGATTCTATGCGAAACGCACAGGTTTTAAACAGGTGTTAAAAATGGGATGTGCAGCAGCACCTCCTCTGAGCGCTTTCCAGAAGTGCGGACCAAGACTCGGGCATTCATTGATTGTCCAGGACGTGGAGTCGCTGCGAGGCCTTGCCCCACGCACACGGTTGCAGTTGGTGGATGCACACGCAGTGTGCACTGGCGATGTCTGCATGCACGGCACCTCGTCTGAAGCTACGCTGTGGTCCTTTGGGCTGAGCTGCTGCCCCTCTGGAAATAGAGGACAAGTAGACATCTGAGGAACATGCTAGGGAAAACTCAAACATATGGCAGCCTTATGTAGGACTCATGTCACTTGTAGCTGCAGGAGATAAAAAGGCAAAATGGAGGCTGGCAGATGCTGCTAGCAGTGCTGTTTGTTGAGCATGCCCAAAGAGGAAAAACTCCTGGCTTGGAGAGAAAGGAATTGATTTGAAGAATATATCTCCAAATTGCTCAGGGAAAAGGAGAATTGGCCACAAGTGGTTATCACAACTGGTCTCTGCTTTCCCCAGATGCACCCTTATCTCTCAAGAAGTCAAACCTGCAGACTCAGTTTCCCCATAGTGAATGCATCTTGTGACTCTGTGAGTCCTAAGACTCAGTGAGTCCCAAGTTGTACAATCCTTGTTTTTCTTTGCAGCTCAGATCTCAGTTTAGAACCAGAACGGGTTCAAAAACATACCAGTATTCCCAAAATAGGGAATTTAGCTTTTTTATTTTTTCCGTAAGTATGTCTCAGTTAAAACCCATTCCTTTCCCTGTAGCACTCCAGCACAAAGAAGGTAATGGTGCCGCAGAAGGCCTGTGTGTGCAGTGTGTTGTAGAAGCATGATGGTAAAACTTTCCACTGTTGGTTCGAGATCATGTTTTCCTCTTGTTGCCTGAACCCTTAATGTAGCTCCCTGGCCTATCGTGTGCCAGGTCAGCAAAATGGCAAAAATGGTGTATATGGTGTAGGAGAAGCCTACAGCAATAACTGGTTTTGCTAATAAGGGGAATACCAAACAGTAACCTCGGCTGATCTGTGTACCAGGTACTGTGGTCTTGTGGATGCAGGTTGGTAAGCGCTGGTTGCAGGCTACACAGAAAACGGGGAGAAGGGGGCTCCGCTAGAAGAGGCAGTGAAGCCTGCACAGCGAAGCCCATGAAGCTGGGGCAGACTCTGCTACACTGGGTTTAGTTTGCAGGTCTGCTGTCTCAGAGAGGTTCAGGGCTGTAACATTATGTGGGATCCGTTCTGGCACTGGTCAGCAGCTCTATGGTGATGAGTCAGCATTGGGATTATCTTCCCTTATAAAGGAGAAAAAAAAAAGTTTGCTTCCTGCCTGTTACTTCAGAAATTCAGATGTTGCTCTAAATGATTGGAATTACCCTTTTCCACACAGTTGTTTTAAGTACACGCAGCCAGTGAATTAGACTCTGAGCTACAAAAGCGATAAATTACCTACTTAGTACACTAAAGGATCCTTTTTAATGCCTTCTTCAGCAGCTTTCTGATTCAGCTCTCTCATTTGCTCACCTGTTTTTTTTTCCTCATTTTAAACTGTCTTTAGCTGTCAACCGTTTCCATCTCCCCCTTTGCTGAATCATTGATTTTTTCCCCTTCTCCCATGAACTTCTTTCTATTCGCAGATAAAGGAGAAAAATATCAACCCCTTCTCCTCACATTCTGTTTCCTTGCTTTCCATTTATTTTTTCTTCTCTTTTTTTCTCCCTCTTTTTCCTATTTCTATTCAGTAGCCCTCATAACCCCCACTCTTTCCCGCTTGATCTGTTTCTCTTGCCTACCTCCTATGATGCTGCTCCTTGATGCTGGAGAAAAGGCAGGAAGGATGCAACTAGCAGGAGGAGGTGACTTCTTATAGGACCATGGGAGACTCACTCGCCCCACTGCAGTGTCAGGAGATTTAGTATGGAGAGAGACCCAGGTGAACCCTGAGCCTCATGTTCCGATGAATAGCACAGGATTCAGCCACTCTGCAGCAGCCACGGTGTCTGGTTACTCATTACAGTCATAAGGAGACAATATTTAGTAGAGAAGATTAAATCAGTGCATTTCCCTTTGGTGGGTGCATTGGCTATAGTTGTTGCCTATTCTGGCTCCGACTCTTGAATGTAGTATTTTCTAGTGTTACAACTGCCAGTTACAGTAGCATTTACTACGTGTTGCTACAAGGGTTTATATTTTTAAATTATTCTTTAAAATAACGGTTATTCTTTTATTTTATGGAAATTATATGTCTGCCCAAGGTGAAACTACTGAAAATATATGTCTATTGTTTGCAATTCTAGGAATGTTTTAAAGGAAGCTGGGCTACTCACAAGTTATTACACAAGAAAGCAAGTAAGTAAATTCCTTATTCAGTTCTAATATCTGTTTTGAAAACTCTTCCCTTCTGTGCATTCACCTCTCTCAACATCATCCCATCATTTAGCATCATTCTGCATTCTTGCTTTTTTTTTGCTTAATATAGTTGGTTGGAGGATGCATTGCAGCAAGAGTTTTGCTAAGTTTATCTGAAGATAAAGTATCTATCTGCTTCAGTTACACCAGATAGCATTGGTGATATAGAAAAACTGGTAAATTTTCCGTTATATCTTTCTCTGTGCAATAATGCCCTTTCTTGAGCTTTATTAACGAGTGTTTGGTAGATAGCACTGCCTCTGTGTTACTCTGTTAGAATCTTGCTGCTCTGACTGGATTCAGCAGTCAAAACCCTTCCAACAGACAAGGAGTACCAGGGGAATAACTATAACCTAGGCATTTAAATTCAGTGCCCTCCCACCCTCAACAAAAGGCCAACCCCATCAAGCTCTGCTGCAAAGGGAATTAGAATTAAAAAGAAAGTGGCATGGCGAAAAGCCAAATTCTGGTGCAGTCCTCCACTGCTGCTGTTTATCTGACAGCAGTTTTTTTGACAATACCACTAAATCCTCGGTCTTCCTGGCTTTATCATTGCTGAGCCCAGTCTTGGTGGGTTTGGTCCTGATAACCCTCATGTCTTCCATGCCATAAACTGTGCTGAAGCATCTCAAGAGAACCCAAAGTATCACCTGTTAAAAACTCGAGAGTTGTTATTATTATTATTATTATTATTATTATTATTATTATTATTATTATTATTATTATTATTATTATTATTATTATTATTTCTTCGTGATTCATCTACACTCATGTGAGTAGAGGACTTAATGTCAGCCATGCAGATTCTGAGGAACACAAGTTGAGGGCTGCTGCAGTCAATTTTTTTCATCTCCTAGTTCTTGTGAGATCTGAAAAGATAAATCAAACTTAAAATGTGTGTTTTGAGTTAGATCAGTGCTACCACACTCTTCCCTATGCTTTGCCCCTTCTAAGTACCTTTTTTTCTATGATAATGCTCCGAATGTACCTGCTTCAATCCTCTATGTACCAGCCATCAATCTACTCTCTTAAATTTGTTACTTGTGAAGTAAGTCATCAATGGATCACATCAGGCATAAGTTTTACATGGCTAAGAGAGCCAGGAACCTCCAGCAGGTTAAAAATATCTTGTAAAGTACATATGCTGCCTGTTCTGAAATGCAGAAGAGGCTGTACCCTATATTGCCCCTCAGGACATGATGGTATTAGGCCCTGTGTGTTGAAAATCATAGTCAAATGCCCTTTACCCACCCAGATAATTTCTGTCTTTGAATACTAAGAGAAATTGTGCAGGAGAGGACCCCTCAGCTACAGTACAGGAATGTTTGTTAAAGAGATGGAGAAGAGTCTTTCAGTAGAAGTATCTTTCTCCTCAAGAATCAAAGCAAGCACAGAAACATGTTTTAGAACTGAGTATGAACATTGACCTCAATAACAATTTTGCTTCATTTGGGCTTCCAGTACTGCTGTCCTGACATTGCTCAGTTTGCCACTGGGTAAAGATACAATTGGCATATGAGTTGGATGTGAATTCTGAATGTGAAAAGCCCAAGGACAAAATAATTTGAAAATTATTAACTAAGCTTATTTGTTGGCAGCATTTAAAAAAAAACAAGTAGGATTAAATCTGTATTTGTATACTTTCCATTCACTCTCTGGATACAAAACTTTTTCTTCTTGATAGGCTGTTGCAATTTCTTTTTCTTTTCAGAAGATGAAAAAGCTAAACGTGAGGTCTCCTCTTGGACCCTGGAAGGTGATATTAACACAAACCCCTGGTCTGGTTATAGATATACGGGTAAACTCAGACCGCATTATCCATTGGTAAGTAGCAAATATTGCTCTGTTTCAGCACTGCAGGAAAAGGTTCCACATTTAGCATTTAAATAATTATTTTAAAAACTAGTGTCTTCTCCATCTGTTGCAGACTGGGTAAATAGATTAACACACCCTGAGACCTTGTGTGCTTATTGGTATCACTGGAAAAAAGGGTGTTTTGGGTGCTTCCCTGGTTATGCAGTTAATGGTACTGTTAATAAGCCCCTTGTTTTTTTTTTTTTTTTTTTTCTTTGTCCCTCCAGCTCTGTATATAAAATTATAAGAAAAAAGCCCTAAGAAATAGGGTGGTAATTAAAGACAATAATATCATCAGTGTGTACAAATAATGAAAAGAAGGGAGGGTGCATCTGGAACCAGAGCATACACAGTCTGGAAAGTATCAGAATATATACTAGAATATAACAGCGATAAAGCTTTTTTTTTTTTTTTTGAAAACTAGAATTGCTTTTGCAAAGCTGTGGAGGTGGCTGTTAGAGGTTGTCTAATATAAAGAGTTACAGTCTTTGCTGAGTATTGCTGACTGGAGATATTGTGGGGTGTTTGTCTGCTTGACAACTTTCTTTAGGTGGAATTAGCCATGTTTCACTGTATTGAGCTTTGCTGCCTGGGTCTCGCCTTTTGTGACTGTAATAAGTACTCTTGCAATCTAACCAGTTTTGACTATGATTTATTTAGACGCCAACAAGGCCTGTGCCAAGCTATATTCAGAGACCGGATTATGCCGATCACCCACTAGGTAACTTAAATAACAATTGCCGTGTGTTACTCCTGTGTGCATGTGTGTTTCTTCAGATGAAGAAGCTTCTAAAGCATCAAGATGCTGGAAAAGGGATTCTGTTCTATTTGTTCTACTTACTTGGGCCTCTTCTGGAGTACTCTTCTGGAGCACTGTGTCCAGTTCTGGGCCCCACAGTACAAGAGGGATGAGGAGCTGCTCGAGAGAGTCCAGCGCAGGGCCACAAGGATGTTCAGGGGTCTGGAACATCTGCCCTATGAGGAGAGGCTGAGGGAGCTGGGCTTGTTCAGCCTGGAGAAGAGAAGGCTGAGAGGGGACCTGATCTGTGTCTATAAGTACCTCAAGGGAGGCAGTGAGGAGGATGGGGCTGGCCTCTTTTCACTGGTGGTCACTGACAGAACCAGAGGAAATGGCCATAAATTGAAGCATAAAAAGTTCCACGGGAACTTAAGGAAGAACTTCTTGACGGTGAGGGTGACAGAGCACTGGAACAGGCTGCCCAGAGAGGTTGTGGAGTCTCCTTCTCTGGAGATCTTCAAGACCCGCTTGGATGCAGCTCTGTGCCACGTGCTCTAGGTGGCCCTGCGTGTGCAGGGGGGCTGGACTAGATGACCTCTAGAGGTCCCTTCCAGCCTTAGGCATTCTATGGTTCTATGGTTCTTCCCTAACATTAACTTAGTGATCTTTTCCAAAATATGGTTACAATTATTATAGAAGTACAGAGTTTGTAATGAGTTGTCTTCTCTTTCCTATACACCTCTGAAGAACAAAAATACCCCAGTAAGCCCTACCTCTGTGGCTTACTTCATAACCACCTCCAAACTTGTCACACAGATCAGCTGCAGCATATGAATTTTTTAAGGCCACTTTCCGTGACTTCGTTCTGTTTAGGAAATATAAATATTTAAACAATGTAGTGCTGCATTCTAGGGGTTCATTTAACTATGTAAGTGCCCTTTACCACTTCGTGAGAGCACATCTGAGAATACACTCAAACAATTTCTGAGCAGTGAGAGTGCTTATGACTAACTGGGCATGATGGTTGTGTCCAGCAAGCAGATGGACATCCTGAATGCTGGGCATTGAAAGGTGGCAGAAGGCTTAAAAATTCAAATAAATCTGAGTGATGGTGATAATGCTTTTATTACTGGTGGGTTCATCATTTGTATGTGGTGAAAAGAGGCATACTTTTATTACCATTGGGAACTGAAGAAATTGCTTGGTTTGAAACTGTATAGCATTTGCTCTGCTGTATAACATTTTCTTCTTTTTTTATTTTCAGGAATGTCTGAATCAGAACAGGCTTTAAAAGGAACCTCTCAAATAAAAATCCTCTCATCTGAGGATATAGAAGGGATGCGAGTAGTTTGTAGGGTAAGGAGGTTGTGGTTTTCATTACAAAATTCCTTTATTCTCGAAAAATCTTATTTCAGGTTCCTGAGTAAGAACTATTCCGCTGTGATCATTTCCTTGTGCATAAAGTCTTTGCTTTGAAATGTATTTAGATAGTCTGTTTTATGTTTGCAATATTCAAGGTATCTCCGGTCCAAATCTTAATATTAAGGAATGTATTTAAGTCTCCCTGATGTCTTATTAATACAACCTATAGACGCCTCAAAGTCTTTTAAAAATCCCAGTCTGCCCAGCTTTTCCAGTAGTCTCAACATACATCAAGCAAATGTATTGCTAACTTTCCAAGTATTATACCTGGTCTCATTTTAAATAAGTTGTTTTGTTTTGTTTTTGTTTTCCTTATTTGCAGCTTGCTAGAGAAGTATTGGATGTTGCTGCCATGATGGTGAAAGCAGGTGTAACTACTGAAGAAATTGATCATGCTGTCCACTTAGTAAGGTTATTTTAGTGTTCTTTTGATTCTAATAAATGCCCTTTTGGTCTGTTTGCTGTGTGTTTTTGGCTGTGTTTGTCCTCCTTTTCTTTATTCCAGACTGTCCGCTTCCCAGTTTGAAGCTACTAGGTAGCACAGATGTTAGAAGCCTATTTAGCACAATGTTAAATTCAAAAGTGAATCCCCAGTTAGGAATTTCTGGGGCTCTATCTGTAATTTTCAGCTTCAAATTTTCTCTCCAAGTTCTTTCATCTGTTTTCTTTGCTAGGGATATCAACTGGTATCCCCAGTTAGTATTTAGCACTCTTAAAATAGTATTTTTTAAAAAAAAAATATTACTAGACAATATTATTTTTCCAGAATTGCGCAATCTGCCACTTAGTGTGCTTGTGTATGTGTGCATATATAAAATATATGTGTCGGTTTTGCTGGAATCCAGACAAGAATATTAGAGGAAAACAAAGGCAGCAGCATATGTTTTTAAAGTCAGAATTAAAGGGTAGTATCAAATGTAGTTTTGTATAGCTGATCTCTTATAAAACAGTTGTTTAAAGGCACTTCTTGAAAATAGCTGCTTATTTTTTATCAAATATGCATTTCCATGCATTATTTGAACCTCAGTACTTTAGTATCTGTAGCTGAACATAAAAATGAGTAAAAAAAAATTAAACTACCCTTATTTTCTTTTTGCAAAACTGATTTGAAACACAAAGCTTTACAAAAATACTCTTAATGCCCTATAAAAAGGAGGAAAGCTTGAAGAAACTTATTTTCATGAATTTATTATTCATTTCAGGAGTTTATTATTTATATTTTCAAAATATAATTCATATTGTAAAACTGTTACGCTTACACTTTTTCTTTATATAAAGCTTGCTAATATAAATTATAAATCATATTCTTTTAAATCTGATTTAGGCTTGTATTGCAAGGAATTGCTATCCTTCCCCTCTGAATTACTATAATTTCCCTAAGTCATGCTGTACATCAGTGAATGAAGTGATCTGTCATGGAATTCCTGATAGGAGACCTTTGCAGGAAGGAGATATTGTTAATGGTAAGTGTTAAGAAAATGGGTGTGTACATGTAGCCATTTGGCCAAAGAGCCTGAAACAGGCTTTCAGAATCATAGCAAAACATGGAGAAAAAAAAAATAAGCTTGGAAGAGACCGCCCCGTGACATCTAGTCCAGCTTTCTCCCCAAGCAGGGCAAAGTAACATTTTGCTACTGGGCTGCCCCTCTGTGAGCAGTTTGTTGACCAACACTGATCTCTGTGCAAACTGGCACATTTTTGTTACCCCCTTTCCAACCTTATTCCCACCTATGTGGTTAATGCTCACTAAGAAACTCCACGTTTTTGGCTGCAAATGATTTGTGCAGAAGTGTGGCTTACTGTTCTAACCAGGTAGCAAAATTGATTAAGTTAAAAGATGGCTTTTTACCCATCATCACCTAGTGACTTTTATTTCCCTCTGTTAGCACTGGAATTATTTTTATGGACGTACTTTAACCAGGTAAACCACCATGGAGCCAATAATATCCCTGCCCTGGTTTTACATTTACCCATAAAACCAATCCTGAACAGTAAACGGGCCGTGGCAATGTTACGTCAGAGTTATGTGGGTTGTTTTTGTTTTGTTTGTTTTGGTCAAGACATTGAACAATAAAAGTCTTATTTACTAATTCCATAAAATATACAGGATAAGTACTAGAGAACTGGTACCGCTGGAAAAACTTTCACATCTGGAATTCTAACAAAGTAATTTCATGACTTCAGAATTATAATACTACATTTTTACATGTTTTTATTGTCCTTTATGAAAATCAAGAGACAAAAAGTGAGAAATGGTGGTAGTATTATGCTATGTCTGGTATTTGTTGCAGTGGATATTACTGTCTATCGTAATGGTTACCATGGAGATCTGAACGAGACATTTTATGTTGGAGAAGTTGATGAGGGTGCAAGGAGACTTGTCCAAACAACTTACGAGTGCCTAATGCAAGCCATCGATGCAGGTAAAGTGTTTTGCTAAGGCTCAAAGTGTTATCCTTTTGGTCTCAAACATACTGCGATTGCAAACATAATTGCCTATATTTGCTGTTACCTGGGAATTACTTACCTGGTAGAACTCTTCTTACTCTGTCACTAGTAGATGATGTATGTTGTTTGATACAGTGATTCCTCAAACACTGCTGGGGTTGTTGCAATTCTTATTTTAAATAGATGTTCACAAGGAAAATGTAATTGCTGAGGTGAGCCATATAATATATTTAAATAGAAACAGCTCTTTGGACAATTAATAAGATAAATAAGACAATCCTGGATCTGAATTGTTCCTAGAGTGTGAAGAACAAAGTGTGTATTGGAAACAAAAGAAGGGCTTGCTATTTTTTTTTCTAATTTGAATGCTAATGTTAAATGAAGTAAAACACTGTTTGAAGACTTGAAAACACACTTCTCTCCCCTGCCATCCTCCACTCCTAATTTGATGGTTATTTCCTAAAGCTAATTAGGAGTTCATGATTTTAAACTATGTGAATGTGCCAGGGAAAACAGACCCATCTCTTCCAGCACCTGTAGGACTTTAATTACATTGCTCAGGTATAGCTCAGATCGCTTCAGTGAGAAAAAAAAAATCTGTGGATCTGATACATCGTGTGCCTTCTGTGTGATCCAAAAAATACTGTAGGACCAAGCTGTGAAGAATATAGATTACCTATTTACACAGACTTGCTATTCTGAAATGAACACATCTTTCAGAGATAAATCAAAGAAATGCTTATCTTTGTTTATGTGCTTTATTTTTATAGCAAGTTTGCTATATATATGTGTGTGTGTGTTGTCTTTTAATATCCTACTTTAGATATGTAAGCTACAACAATTATTCATCTTTATGTTCATTATGAAGAGATTTAAATTCTCAGTGTAACTCTTCTTGCAGCTTTTTGGGTGTTGTAGCAGTTTTTATTGGGTTTTAGGATAATAACGATTGCAGCTGCAAGTTATCTCAGCTGCTACAAGGTGGAATCAATTCCATGTTTACACTATCTTAAATTCTGGGCTTTTGACCAGCAGAGTGTTTACTATGAGAGAAAATTGAAGGAAAGAGAAGCTGGGATCAACTTGGTGCACTGAGATGAGTTGCTTGGATTTGTGAAGCCTGAAGGAGCTGATCTACATTACCTCACAACTTAGCACAAAGCAAATAAGATTAGGGACACTTTTTTTTTTTTTTTTTTTTGCCTTTGTGTCCCTCGTGTAATCATTTTTCCTATGCGTGTGCTTGTCACATAGTGACAGGGAGAAATCAAAATATTAAAATTCAGTTCATACATTTGTCATACATTTTCAGTTCATACATTTGTCAGAAGCAGCACTGGTGCTCTAGTTATGAGAGGCTGCCGAGTATTCTGGTCATCTCGGTTGTCTTTCATTTCAAACATCAACATTCTTTTAATATATGAGCACTCACTTCCATGAGAGGAAGAAATGTTTTTGTGAAGGAGGAGTCTTCCTCTTTCTCTCTTTCTTTTTTAATTCTATGAGCCTATGTTCTCTCTCTTCATCAGCCTCATTTAGGTACTTGATGGATTAAGAGATTGCAGTGGAGAGAGAGTGCTGTATGCAAAAACATATAGATAAGCAAGCCACCTCTGTTACAGAGATTCTGTTTGCTGAATGGTGTGAGATGCTTGAAAGAAACCCATATAAATTTGTATCTGTCTACATTATTTTAATTTTTCAGTAAAACCTGGTGTTCGCTATAGAGAACTCGGAAACATTATTCAGAAACATGCTCAAGCAAATGGATTTTCAGTGGTTCGGAGCTACTGCGGGCATGGAATCCATAAACTTTTCCATACAGCCCCCAACGTGCCACATTATGCGAGTGAGTATTTGCTTTGTGTTGTCTTGTAGACAGGACATGGTTTGCAGTAAATGTACCCAGTCTACTTGCTCATTTCTAAAAAAATAGCATTTTGCTTGACAGCCACCAAGTTGGCATTTTTACACTTGTAGAATATATATATATGTTCTACATATAATATTTATATGTCTTTATACTTCAAATGATTTTTTGTTGATTTTTTTTGATCTTAGGAGTCTGCAGGAATCCTTATATTACACTTGTTCACTGTTTTTGTAGAACTGGAGTTGAACAATTCACTTTTAAGTTCCTTGAATACATTTTACAACATTGGAGAGGGGGAGAAGGAAAGAAGGAAAAGAAATTTTAATGTGTGATTTGGCCTTTTCTTAAGGGTTTTTCTGACTTTACATAATTGTGTTATATTCTTGTAGGAGGATTCATTCATTTCCTAAGATAGGATGGCTTTTTCTAACTTACTGCTTTTATTGCAGAAAACAAGGCAGTTGGAGTAATGAAGCCAGGGCATGTATTTACAATCGAACCAATGATCTGCGAAGGTGAGCAACTGATATTCCCAAAAGTGATCAACTAAATTTACTCTGTGCAATGCTTGTGATTATAGTAAAATAGTTACTCTTCTTTAATGTACTATAAAGATGTGTTGGAAAGATAATACTGATCTTGCTTAGAATAGCTGGCCGATTTACTCCCTTCCCACCACCCTGCTTTGGCGAATGGCATCTCATATTTAAATTGTGACTTTCTGACTATTTTTATATTTTCAGGTGGCTGGCAAGATGAAACGTGGCCTGATGGCTGGACTGCAGTAACAAGAGATGGAAAACGATCTGCCCAGTTTGAACACACTCTGCTGGTCACTGATACAGGCTGTGAGATCCTAACCCGGCGGCTGGATAGCATTCGTCCACATTTCATGTCCCAGTGATAGTCTAGACTGAGTGGGTAGATCTGAAAGATATATATATATATATATATATATATTGTCTCTGTACTATGCAGTTTATTAAGAGTACAGAATAGAGGGGGAGTTCATCATTTATGTTGTTCTCACTGACTGTAGTTAAGAGAGGAATATCTTGAACCTGACCTAATGTCTGGAAAAGCAGAGAAGGATTTAAAATATTTTCTGCTTTCCTCCTACCTACAACACTCATACTATATTTTTCTCTTTTCTTTTCTTTTCTTTTCTTTTCTTTTCTTTTCTTTTCTTTTCTTTTCTTTTCTTTTCTTTTCTTTTCTTTTCTTTTCTTTTCTTTTCTTTTCTTTTCCCTTCAATTACTTCTTTAGCATCTCTCTCCCAATTAGATCTGCAGTTGCTTCTGTTGCTGCCAGGATACTAGCTATAAAAACGTGGGGTTACCTTTCCCACTAGGACTTGATATTTTGGGATCCAGGTTTTTTCACTACTTCAGTGTGCTCTGTCTCTCTTGGTGCCCGAGTGGCACCTGAATTTTAAGTGTTCCTAGTTCCAAAGACCTGCTCTTGCTTCTGCAAATACTGTTGTAATGGGCTGGGCCTTGTTTATCAGTTGAGAAGAGTTGGGGGTGGGGGGAAGGAGAGAGATGCATGTTGCCAAGAATAGTTTGCCCTTACCTTTAATCTGTCCCATTTCTCTGCTGATTGGCTTTGTTATAATTGTGACCGTTGGTGACACACTGTGTTAATGGCAGGACTTACTTTTGTTGCTGGAACATGATAGTACCAATTCCCTGCAGGGAAAAATGCTAGATTCTGTCTTAAGTGCAGCTCCCTGGAATGAGCAGCTTCTCTGCTGAGCAGTGTTCAGCCATCTCTTGCTCAGGAATCTTAGTGAAACTGCTATATCTGACTTGAGTAGAGAAAGGAATGACACAAGAACCTGAAAATTCATATGTGCCATGGGATCCCTGGGTGAGTTCACTGTGGGGCATTTTCTAAAGGGGAACCCACAGTAGCTGAGGGGATTGGATTTGCAAGACTTCCAGTGAGATAAGTATGGATCTCAGGAAAAGTCTGACTGTGAGAAGAGGAAACATCTTCATTTTTTAAAAACAGTTAAGGTATTTTCCTCACACAGTTGAATGAGTTTCATGGCTTAGGGGGACAGCTGTGAAAACTGATTATTTCCCTCAGACTGAGTATAGGGTGGGCCACGACGGAACACGTACCACTTTCTTATCTGTTAACATGTCATGCTAAGCTGGGAACGGTCACCTTAAGGATTGCGGACTGATTAAGCCTCTGTCTTCTTCCTACCCTTTTTTTGCCCCTGTCCACTTCCTTTCTGAAAACCTTTGCTGTGTCTGCAAGGGAGTCTGTTTTTTTTTTTCTTTTTTTTTTCTCAGCTGTAATTAAAATTACTTCAGACCCCATGGCAGACTTCAGATCTTACACCACTGTAACACAAGAAATAGTTCAACCAATGCAGACATATTAAATCATGCAATCATGGGCGTAAAACACACCTTTTACGAGGTATCTGGTGAATGTGTCACATTAGACCTAACCTTGAGTACTGCATGCCCTTAGCTGTCCCTGGCACTGCACAATCTGAATGGGGGCAAGGGGTTAGTGTTTCATAGAACTGGACTCGCTGTGTACTATCAAATACCAAACCTACCAGAAAATATCTTCTCTTCCTCGAGTGCCTCAGACCTCTGCTGTAAGATTATCAGTGCAGTAACATTTTCATTACCTTTATTTTTTAATTATGCAGTAAAGTGACCTGAAACAATGGAAACAGAACGTGCACATATCCATGCACATGGGTATGTGTGCACATGTGTGTAAGTTTTAACTAAACAGACTGTAGTACCTGAGTGGAATTACTGGTGTTGAATGAGGTGTAATGAGATGACTATTCTGAAGGTTTGCCCACCATATCACTCACCTAAATGGTTACAACTGTCTTGCATTTTCTCTCTCTCTCTCTCTCTCTCTCTCTCTCTCTCTGTGTGTGTGAGTGAGAGCGAGAGAGATTCATTTTTCATCTATAAAATAAAAATTGCAGCTGCTTTTAATGGAAATTACATTTTTGTGATACAAAAACAGACATAGTGTTCTCAATTATATCTGGGTTGGCTTGCACTAGCGCAAACCCTAGTGATAGATGCATGCAGCCAGTTAAAAATCATGCTTAAACTTGTGCATGCATCGCTTGAACACTTGTCTCTGCAAAAAGACAACCACATCATCTAAGTGCTAGGCTCTCATACTGTGCATTTCTGCTTATAAACTGAAATCACAGTAACCAAACTGTTTACTGAGTTAATGTACTTAAACAACTGAAAAGTTCAGACATCATCTATACCTGTTACACATACGGAAACAAATGAGTGAAGAACACAACTTACTTTTTGTTCCAGTGTTTTGCTTTACGAGTTCCCCTTTGCCCCCACCTACCTAGGTAATAGATTTACTTGACCATTGCATATTGGACTTGTGCTGGCTGGGTTTGGAAAGCAAAAGTTTTTCAGAATTTTCAGAAATTGCTGCCTTCTTTCACAAGGAGTTTGCATCAGCTTGCTAATAGTGCTTTTTAAAAACTATGCCCACTCCTACCAAAAACAAAACTGTGTAGTTTGTTCTGAAGCATTTCCTTTTATCTTTAGTACCAAAACCATGTGGGAGTTCAGAGTATGGAAATGTTTCATGATGTTTCTGCAAATTGACCTGAGAGCTTAAAGAAAGATTCAATAGCTAAGGCAGAATAAAAATAACACCATGAAGACAATGCAGACAAAACTGTACTGAGAAAGGGCACAGTGGAATTGGTGCTGCTGTTGTGTTTTACATTACAGTCAAAGTTATTTCATGTACTGCACTGTCATTTGATGGATACCTTTCATGTTCCTTGAAGTTCTTAGAAAGGGCAAGCAGTTAGTTTAATACAGTATCTTATCACTAAGAAGAAGTTGTAAGGAAGAACCCTTGTGCTAGTGTATCCCTCTGCTAGCTGAATATTTTCAAAGATACTTCTAAGCCACTGCTTTTAATCAGTTGCTTTACAGGACAGAGTGGACTGATAACTTAGCTGCACAGTGCCTAGGACATCACTTTTTCAGGCTGGGAAGAAGCTGCAAGACTTTCAGCTGAGTTCTTCAGCATCTTCAGCTGATCTTTTATCTATTGTTGTTGACTTATCCTGGGATTACATACTAGCTTTCCACCAATACAAAGCTGTAGATCCATTAGTGCAGTAATATAAAACAGACAGCAGAGTTGTACAATTTTGATTCAGTGTGTGCAACCTAGAGACCCCCTTGTTACACTGTAAAACATTTAAATTCTATTAAATTCAGCTGAGACAGTTTTGCTGAGATGTTGAACTCTAAGCTACTAATGTATTATTGATGCTATAGTTACAGAGTGCTGTAGCTGCAACTGGTTTTTGAGCGATTTTCTCTGAACGCTAATGTTCAATCAGAGTTTTGGGAGCCACCAAGTACTGAGAATCACTTCATTGTTGTTTCAGATGGCTCACTGCCCAGGTACAAATTCAGTTTGTATTTCTTTTGATGTTCCAAATCGACTTAAGACATGCACATGATTTGGATTTTGTTGTTTACTCTGCTGTATTTCTAACTTCATGCCAGACAATCTCATCTATTTTGAGAATGCTGTAAGGATATGTTTCTAGTGGTAGATGAAATAATACCTAAGCTGTCCCAGCTGTATAGCAGCATCACGGAGAAAGATGACTAGTGGAAGAAATTGCCTCACCCCCATAACAAATTAGTGTTTGGATTCAGAGAGAAACCTGTAACAGTTGTTTTTGCACCGTCGCATTAGCTTGAAACATGGAATCTCTTGATCTGTGGCCTTGGTGCACACACAGAAACCCAGACTTACATATATTTCTTACTGTTCTTAACTCAGGAAAACCTTTCTGCCTCTGCTTCAGCCTGCTTTCTGCCTTTTCCTTTTTGGAGCATGCTGCTCTGCTTCCATGTTTCAGTTCTAAGAAAACTTAACTAGTTAGGTCACTTCAATTACAATAAGGAAGTAGTGACAAATCTCAGGCCCTTCAGAAACAAAAACAAAAGAAAACAAACAAAAGAAACCTACTGCAATGTCAGATTATGACACTTAAATAGCAAAGCTCTTGTCATACCATGCCCTTTACTACTGTTCTTTTGTGCACCTCAAGAGGAGACATGTTCTGCTTTGACCATACTGTGTTCATCTGTGACCTAATTCCTTGTTTCTGTAGTTCTCGCCAAATTCACTGTTGGCTCAGAAGACTGCTATTCCTCCCTAATGTGTGCACATCCTGTAAAAGCACTCAAGAAAAACAAAAATACTCTGCAGTGAGTGTCAAACCTCAAGAATTGCAACACTCTGATTAGAAATAACCTTTTAATAAGTAGGTTGAGAGATAACCACTACATATAAGGAATGAGCACAGAGTTTCAAAATCAGGGTTAATTATGTAACATTATTCAGTGGTTACTTTTTGATTGTTTTGTCAAAAAGCAGATTATTTACTACTAAAAATACTTCTAAGATACATTGTGTTTCTAGTCCCTGTTAGTCTTCATTTACCTGATCATACATGGACAGAAATTCCATTATAAATGGACAGTGACAACACTGCTGAACAAACGGACAGTCCACACCTTGCTCTAAAGCTTTAGGACACTTCGAATGCTTAAAATGAAAAGAGTCAGGGGGAGAGGAGAGAGAGAGAGAGGGGAGAAGGGAGAGGAGAGGAAAAAAAAAAAAAAAAGAAAAAAAAAAAAGGATAGTTAGCAGCAGTAAGTTCATTTGCTCCACCTTAGTCCCCTTCTCATTTGTTGCTGAGGCATACTTTTGTTCAACATTCATCCTTCTCCTATAAGAACTAAATTCTGCTTACACCTATAATAAAGATTAAGATTCTTGCCTAGAATAGGCAAAGCCTATAAAGCCCGCTACTGTGTTTTACTCAACATGGAAGTTTCAGTCACAGTTTTCAAGAACTAGCTGAGAAACTTAATAAGACCACCAATGGTAAAGGCATTGCTTCCCTTTCCTGCTGCCTGGAGAATTTTACCATCCGTTACTAGTTTCTCAAGACATGCTTAGAAATAAAGCACTGAAATAAGGCACAATCTGATAACTGGGAAAAGAGATCAATTGCTGCATGAACTTGGCATCGTTGATGCAATGTTTCCAGCTGTAAGTAAATATGTAATAACCGTCACCTGAATCATCTAAAATAGGACTATGCGTAAAGTAAATATGAAATAATCAGATAAAAGGGAGCATCAGCTATTTGTAAGGAAATGACGTACACTAAATCAAAATCTGTAGGAATTGAGGTCAACTACAAAGAGGAAGAGGAGTTCCTAGAATAATGCATGCAACTATTCATTTGTATGCAGATAAAGCTAAAAATGAATAAGCAGAGTTGCCTATATTTAGTGCAAATGTGCAGGGAGAGATTCTCTAACTGAATCTTTCCACCTCTCATCTTGCTATTTCTCTAGCTATTTCATTAACGGTATCTCAATTAAATGAGAGTTTTCATGAGATGGTCTTTAAGAGGCGTACACTAGATGAGCAGGTCTCTATCAAGCCCACACATGAACTAAACTGCAGCACAAGGTCTAACACATCCGAGGCTAAAACTCACTGCTCCTTTCTCCCTTTTCTGTTTAGTGCTATAGACTGATAACCTGCAGATTCAAGTTTGGCCACTGTACCCCCGTGCTAGTCTCTT
>VWPW01010702.1:59317-77725 GCA_013389825.1 Crypturellus undulatus
AACATTACCTCTCTCCTGAATGCATCAGCTCCAAAGCTTCATTAACTTTGTCAAAAGGCAGATTGTGAGTCACAAACTCATCCACTTTGATCTTTTTGGACATGTAGTCGGTCACCAGTTTCGGAACGCTGTCTACGCTCTTCCAGCCTGAAAGAAAGCAAGTGTGCATTTGTTTTTCCCCCCTCTCCTCCCACTTCTAAACAAAGAGACCACGAGAAACGTATACATTTGTGATAGATCACGTATGTGATCTAAGGTAGCAAGAGAAACTGAAGGCCTGTAGTCAGTGATTACACATTCGCCCCTCCTACTCTAGGAGGGCAGTAAGGAATGCAGGACAGTCTGTATCTGGCAAGAGAACGCACATTAGCCAAAGCCACTAGTGCACTAACCTCTCGCCGGTATTTCAGTGTCGAGCCCACAGCAGCCCTCACCTCAGAAATCACCTCCACCCACACCTCTGCATAATCTTTGTTATCACATGGAAAAATAGAAGCCTGTGAGTAGCATGAGGTTTGCATGCTTATATGAACTTCAGCAGTTACTGAATTACCCAAGTCTCCACAGGCTTCTGGTCTTACTGCAGGAAAGGCTGAGGGTGAACTTATTGCCTTTTTTTAAAAGCTTCTCTTAGTCACTAAAAAGGAAACTTGCTATAAGTGACACTTTTTTTCTCCCCCTTCTGTGAAACCCCACAATTGGCCTAGTGGCAAAAAAAAAAAAAGCACATTTGTGCAAGTTGCAGTCTCTCCAGAGATCAGGTCCTTTCACTGCATATCCCAAATGTTCAGCTGCTAATAAAGCAAACACGCTACATCTGCTCTGGTACAGCTGAAGAGTGTACAGCTATGCTCTGCATTTGTAATCTAAGTATGACACAAAGATATCAAGGATCTGTAGCCTGTCTGTAGCAATGTCAGATTTTACAAGCCAACACAGCTTTCTTAACCTGACAGTAGTAAGTTTCTTCCACAAGCAAAAGCAAGACAGTCTGTCCTTCCCACATTTAAGCTATCCTAAATTATCTATATCGTCACCACAAAAGTAAGTTACCTCCAAATGCAGTCCCCTTCCACGTGCGCCCCGTTACCAGTTGGAATGGCCGGGTGGAGATCTCCTGTCCCGACGCAGCAACTCCCACTATGACACTGACTCCCCAGCCTTTGTGGCAAGCTTCGAGGGCAGCCCTCTTGCAGGGAGAGAGGGCAAAACAGAACATTTGTCACCAGTGTTTATGCTGCACTTCTGCACAGAGAGTTATCATTGGGACAGGTTAAACTCCCCCTCTCCTCCTCCAGTGAGATTCACCACATCAGCATTTAACCAAGTACACTGAAAACTACATGAAATTTTCAATTGCTTTAGACTCCTTATACTGTTCAAGATTCATTTTATTCTCTTTATATACTCTCCAGCTGTTAGAGATATCAGTCTGAAATCCCCCTGGGAGTTGTGATAGAGCATAATAAGGAGATAAGAGGCAATGTCAACTTTGTTATTGACAGTTCAGGAATGTTTTTTTCTTTCCTGAAAGCCTTTCTTTACATTTAGCAATACTTTTATTTCCCTGTATTTCTGAAGAGAAAATTGGTTATTTTAGAAAGGAAGGAGGTACCACGTGCTGAGATTTTACTATTCACTGTACAGTAACTTTTGTGTGTTATTTTTGTAATTTTTTCCATTGTCAACATACAAATACTCAGGGTTTTAAAGAATTCTTTTTAAGGAGAAAGTCTGTGAAGTATAAGCAAACCATTTCCAATCAAAGCTGCATTTGCTTTCATCATATAGTTATGAGTGGTTTTATTTATTTAAATCACAGCAGGTATCATTACTATTCCCCCCCCCGCCAAAAAAAAAAATCATGGCATGTTTTCTGTAACAAGCAACTTATTCTCCCATTTAGCTATAGCAGTTCGAAGTCATAGCTACGCAAACACTCACCATGACTCCCACATTACCGATGCATTCAAATGAGTAGTCGACCCCACCATCAGTCATCTCAACCAGCACCTCCTGAATGGGCTTCTTGAAGTCTTGAGGGTTAATGCACTCAGTGGCTCCAAACTCTTTGGCTTTGGCAAACTTGTTCTTGTTAATGTCAATGCCAATGATGCGGGATGCTCCTGCTACTTTACAGCCCATAATAACTGCCAACCCAACTCCTCCTAAACCAAAGACAGCACAGGTGGAGCCACGTTCCACCTGAAAGAGGGAAGAGCATTACCAACACCAAAAAACTCCTCCTTCCTTGTCAGTGTGGAACAGGTTAAGAAATCTGTATTGAAAATATGTGAGGAAATACATATGGCTACAAGACTGTATCACTTAGATAAGGGGAACTGTGCAGAAACTTCATCCAATAAGTTCTTCAAGTGCCAAGCCTGACTTTTTTGCCTAAAGATGAGGAAGAACTAATCTGGTAAGGTTTAGCTGTGGAGTAATTCAACACAGCTGAATGGAAGCAGAAAATAGTGCTTTTAACACAGCTTTGCTTTTAACACAGCTTTGCAAAAACCAGCCACTTCCCATCTCAGCCATAATTCTGCCCCTACACACATCAAGCTACTAAAGTCTAAGGCCTCAAACACTTCAAAGTGACCATGCACCTGGCTTCGCTAGCCTGCCCTGGCCTCATGCACACTCAACAAGCAGCTCTGTCTGACCCTGCTCTTCAAAGTAGGATGCAAAACCTTTTCACTGCCCAGACCTCCTCTACAAGACATCAGGTTCTTCTAAGCCGTCCGGTCTTTGCAGAGATATCAGAAATTCCTAGCTACACTTCAGCAGTCACAGACAATAAAGCAGCAGAAGTTTGGTGCCTCACAGTTACTGTTCTGAACCAGTCCCTACACTGGCTGTGTCCTCTGGCTCAGGTGTAGCATTGCTAAAACATTAGATCACAGGGAAAAAGAAAGAGTCAAGCAGAGCCCTTACCTGAGCAGTGTTCACAACAGCCCCGTAGCCAGTTGAGATGCCACAGCCCAGTAGGCACACTTTATCGAGGGGTGCTGCAGCATCTATCTTGGCCACTGAGATGTCAGCCACCACAGTGTACTCAGAGAAGGTGCTAGTCCCCATGAAGTGGTAAATCTGCTTCCCTTTGCAGGTGAATCTGCAGGTACCATCAGGCATGAGTCCTTTCCCTTGTGTGATTCTTAAAGCAAAGACAGGAGGTGATGGTCAGAATCTAAGCAGTGACTATCTGCACCAGACACGTATCCGTTAAACACAAGGAGGTACCGCTGCGTAAGTGTGCCTTCATTTCTGAAGCACGCCAGTGACCCTAGAAGCTTGAACAAATTAGATCCTATGGGCATAGCTCATCATTTTTACTACCAATTAAATCTACTTAACGCACCAAAGCTAGACCAGCTATCAAATAGTATTTACAGTAAATGACTCCCAAACACAGCACAGCCTTACCTTCTCCAACACCTTTATTGCTTTTTGGACCTACCTGGAAATTCAGCTGGGAAGCAGACCGAAGGCAAAAAGGGCTTCCCATAGAACTCCGCAACACAAAACAGATTCACTGCTTACTCCACAAGCTAAACTCCCTTGAATATTTCCCCTAAGCATGGACTAAATACGGAGTAAGAGTGTTTGTGTTTCCAAAGCTGGGGATGCAAGCTAGCAGCTCACACCTTCACATACACAAAAACAGCCAAACCAGTTTTAAGAAAGGTCAAAAAAAAGGAATCTACATGCTAAGGACAACAGAAAGTACTGCCTACCTCCCTAATACATGCACTTCCCAGGTCACTAAATGATACATCCAGACATTGATTCTCCAGAGGCAACTCCCATCAATTATGTTTCACAACTAAGTCTGGTGCATGTTGAACAAATGCTAACCCGCATGTGAAAATGGAAGATCATACAAACCTTATCTTCTGGCACAGATTAGTTTTGGGGTTCTTACAGAACTTGCATTCTCCACACTGGGGGATATATAGAGGTATAACTGTATCCCCTAGGGAAAACAAAACAAAACACACGGCTAGTCACCAAATCAAGCAACGCACATGAACAACACAGAGTTACTTGATTTCATGGCTTTTATGTGAGCCTGTTTAAAACCTTGTTTGTGTAGTAGAAACTGCTTACAGAATAAAGCAGCATTTACAGAGTGCACTGGATAAAATACTGTTTTCCACATATCTGAGCACGCACCAAACAGAATTTACACATTCCCAAGAAAACAGGAACATTACTGCAGAGGAGAACACTCCGAAAACCAATAGTAAAGAAAAGATGTTTTAGCATCTCCTGAGCCCTTTATTAAAGCAACAGGTAACAAGTACCATTTCAAATGGTATCCTTTTAATTACATTTACCCAGTTTCAGGTAAAAACTTGAAAGTCGGGATCTTTCACACTCAAAACTATGCAAGCAAAATTAAGATTTGCAAGATTTTTTTCTTACCTGGCTTTACTTTGGTTACTCCTTCTCCAACACTCTCTACAATCCCTGCTCCTTCGTGACCCAGGATCACAGGGAAACATCCCTCCGGATCAGCACCGCTCAGCGTATAGGCATCAGTGTGACAGACAGCAGTGGCAAATAACTATAAATACAGAATCTGAGGCACCTCATTCCTTGAAGGATGAAGAGAGGAACAGATTTAAGTATTTCCCCACAGTGAGCAATTCAAGACTACTGTAGAGACAAGCCCGCCAACCCAAGCAGCTTTTGCACTGCTGCCAACATACTCTTCCTGCTGAGAAGATACTTGGTGTGTGATATTTTGAAACAGGAGAGTCACGATACATCATTTCTTGCTTCCATCAACTAAATGGCAACATAGAAACTGGAAGAGGACACTGAAAATTAGCACTCTCAATCACCTCAAAGCAAAGGTCATGTATTTGAAGCAACGGATAATTCTCAAAAGTAATACTAACTGAAAAACCACCCCCAACTCCCACTATGCCATAAACCCTGTTTAAATTTTAAGCAGACCATACACAGTCCCTTCCACACAGATAAGTTCCACCTTGACATATACTTTTTGGCAGATAAGGACTAATAAAGTTCGGATTGGAGATTTGGGAGAACAATCACAGTTCAACAGCCAACAGATTATGGCCTGAATCAAGCAAAACACATACACAACTCCGTGTTACAGAGCTCCAACAGGCCACAAGCGGCAGCCCTCCAACAAAATCAAAGATAGACCTCCAGTCCAGGGTGGGCCGAGAACAATTTTCTCCATGAAAAAAAGACAAAACAAACAAACAAACAACAAACACTCTACAGTTATCTTCTTTGGAGAAGCAGCCAGGACACTAAGGAACTAAAGCCTTTAACAATTTGGTTGGTTAAAAAAAAAAGAAAAAAAGACTTTTATACTCAGGCTCCCAAAATAAAATGTAGGAATTTAATAATTAATTTTCTTACCTTGATACGAACTTCATGAGCTTTTGGTGGAGCAACCTCGACCTCCTCAATGGAGAGGGGTTTACCTGCCTCCCAGGCAACAGCAGCCTTACATTTAATAACCTCAAATGAAACAGCAACAACAACAATAAAAGAGGCATTTGTTCATTTAAAAGATTTCTTGCTCAACCAAATGAGGCTTTTGGAAAGAATCCCAGATTTGAAATTGCTAATTTCAACACAAAGGTTCACGGCCCTACGCCTGCTCTTGGGAAGCTGAATAAGAAAGAACAAACCAGATCCCAGACTTGAATGTTTGAGTGTGTTTGTATGTTCAAGCAAGCCACGGTGCTCCAGGGAAATCACTGAGAAGGGATTTAGTGCAAATCCCCCAAACAAACCCCACAGCCATTCAGCCTTCTGCTCTTTCATTGCCTGGAAGAAATGAGAGAAACGGGAGCCACCTGTGGAGCTCACCAGGTCTCATTCATCACCTGTGTGTGCACACAGGAAAATAACCAAGTAGCTTAGGCTTCTCTGCAATGCTTCTGTGCTACAGTAAATGGTATTGGGCCTTGCCTGAATGAGCCAACACCTTCACTGTACCTCAAGCAGCAGAACTGGAAGTGCTGAACTTGGCAAAACCCCCCAAAACTCCAGAGCTTCATAACCATGGCCTGAAACAGGACAAAAAACTATACCCGCTCCTATGGCCTAGCCTCTGCAGGGGCCACAATTAGGCACTCATGCCCTTCGCCTACAACTAGGAGCTTTCCCCATCCTGCTTTTCATTATCAAGGCGCTACAAAATTGCACCAAATGCAGCAAAGCTGCACAGCCACAGCGGGCCACTTGGCTGTACTCTCAAAACGCACCAAATCTACCAGGAAAGCTAAACTCAAGGCACAAAGTGCACGGGAGCCCTCCCTCCCTCCCTCTGTGAATGATTGCCTGCTTTTTCAGCCCACCACGCTCCCTCTGCTCGCCGAGCCACTCTGCTCGACCCGCCTTCCCAGGAACAACGAGTCGCTCTCGCACAGAAATATCGAAATATCCAATTCCGGCTTAAAGGCCTTTTTCCAGCACCGTGAGGAGCACCAGAGCCCCCGGGCGCGGAGGGGTAGCAGAAAGTCCCGCCGCGGAGCCCCGCGCGGGCGCCCCGGGACGCGCGCGCCGCTCACCTCGCCCGCCATGACGCGCCGAAGGGGGCAGGAGCCGCAGAGCGCACGCGCGACCCGCCGCGACCGTTAGAGCCGTTGGNCGCAGCGCGGCGGCCGTTGGCGGCCGTTGGCAGCCGTTGGCGGCCGGGGTGGAGAGCGCCCCGCTGAGGGCTGGCGCCGCCGCTGCGGGCTCTGCGGGCCGTTTGGCGAGCGTTTCGCAGCGTTTTGTCGCCGTGGCGGCGGGGCCGCCGCTATCCCGGGAGGAGCAGCTCGCCCGCGCCGAGCCTCGTGGGTCGAAGAAATGGGTGTGTGGAAGAAACAGCCACTAACTCTGTTTGCTTGTTTGTTTGTTGTTGTTTGTTGGTGGATACCCACAGTGTGTTGGTGCAGCACTTTTCTTCCTGCAGATCTTGGTGTTAGCGCTCAGGGCGAGTGAGGGTCTGGCCATTGTCTCACGCTTTCCCCAGTGTTTTGCTCCAAGGTGATGGGTTTGTGGCTTTTTCTACCCCTCCTCGTCATCTCACAGCACAGCCCTGTCAGTCTATAGGCAGATTTATGTTTTTCTGTCTGCAAAGGAGCAGGCGAGTTGTCTTGCATAGAGGTGTCTGGACCCTGATGCAGCAGACACCACGTGATCCAACTCTTTTCCCTAAACCTACAACTGTGAGGGGATGCTAACGTACCCCTTCCGTAGCTCTCTCCTAAAGACGAGGTGTACAGCCCGCTGTGAGAGGAGTCACCTCGCTCCCACCGTAGATCTGTCTGTGGTGATCCTGAGGGGGCAGTCGCCTCCTGTGTGTCTCCAGAGCAGATCTTCTGTACCAGAATCTACCCGTGGGCAGCAAGGCCGTGCAGGCGGTGGAGGCTTTTCTGCCAGGCGGCTGAGTGACAGCAGCCCCTTACCAAAGCAGGCCGCTGGCTGCTGGGATTTCACTGTGCGGTGCCGGATTGCACCAGGGCAGCTGCAGGGTGTTAAAAGGTTTCCCTTAGTAAGACACAGAATTTTTATTTTCTGCTGGCATGCGAACGAAGCTCAGCAAATATCATAGCTAAGAAACAGCACCAGCATGGGGGTAAAAATAACGTAAGCTTGGAAGTCTGTAGGTTCAAGAAGGCTGCCGCCTAACGGGAAGGTAATTTGGGCAGTGAGGGTGCTGTGTTTCACACATATGTGAATGATTCACATATGGTGAAATATATTGACAAGGAATGAAAGGGGATGTGCCCAGGCTGCCTTTCCCATAGTGGTCTTGTAGTAAAGGCTATTTGTGTTTCTTGTTGCTTTCACAGGCTGCTGTGAAAAGCCTGCTATTGAAATCAGAGCAGGCTTTGTCTGTTTATGTGGTTCAACTCTGCCTGCCCTGTAAATTTCATACTCTTGGTTATCTTTGATTTGTCAGCGCTTCCAAAAGACCTTCAAACTTTTCATCCTTAGCTAAACCTCACAGTGGCTCCACTTTGATAGTGGCCATATCTGTGAAGTTCCAGATACGGCAAGTGCTGATTCTGGTGGTCAAAAATACCAACAGGTAAAACATAACACCTTAATGTTCATCATTCAATTCCAGACATTAATGTGTTTTTTCTTTTCCCTTGTAGTTTTGTCACGCGGTCTCCAGTGTTGGCTTGTGCTGTCAGAAACCCCTGGACATGGTAAGTGTTTTTACAACTTTTTTTTTTTTAATTTTCTGTGCTATTCAAGTGGTGGGGAAAAACTCCAAACAAGTGATGAGTTGGGTAGGGGAAAGGATAGGGGAAATTCCACTAGAGGGACATTACTCTTGTGGCATCATGTGTGGCAGGGATAGAGAAGAACTCAGAAGCTGGAGGTAAGTTTCCCTTTCCAGCAGCATTACTGTGCTAAAAGTTTGCTGTGCAGCTGATGCCCTTCTACCATAGTCGTGCTTAGAGCAGATGTTATTGTTTAGAGTTCAGTGCAGGGTAACATTTAAAGCCTTATTGTTCTCTATCACTTTATCAAGGGCCATGGGAGAGCCTAGAATGACTTTGATCCAAAACATGTGTTTGTGATTCTGGAGCAGTACTGGTCTGACATACCTTGTCATTATCTGACTTCTCTTTTTCTATGTAAAACCTCCTGAAGGCTTCTCACAGTGTTTTTAATAACCAAAAAAAGGAAATATTTTGGTTGCTTTTGGAAAATGCTAAGGTTGCACCAGGGCAAAATAAGGGGCATCAATGGCGAGCAAAGAAAAAGTATGGTACAATAATGTCACAACTGTAACTGAAATCAGATTGTACTTACACAACTTCTCAAATGTAAAAAAGCTTTAAATAACTGGTAAAATGCATACTCTAATTTAATTAAGGCAAAGTTATTTTATAACAATCAAACTTTGTTTAATCATGGTGTAACTTTTTTCTTAAATCAAAAATAAATCTGTTAAATTAGCAAAACGTGGAAATAATGCATCTTGATACAGACAGAAGAGGTTGTTTGTTTATAAAATATTAGTGTGGTGGTAATGTGTAATTATTTGGTCCACAAATTTATTTATTTGTCTATGTTCAGTAAAAGGATGCAAAGGAAAAATAGAACTCACGATGAGAAGAAATATTTTCGAGTCATCTCATCTTCTGTAGTCCTTTTTTTTTTTTATATAACTTACAAAGTAATTAGGAAATTACGGTAAACTTTTATAGCAGGGAAAAGTACCTTCTATGTGCAGAAGGGCTAGAGAAGGTGCAATTTGATACTCTCTGGTAACTCGTTCCTGATATGCTCCATAATTCCTGATAATCCCTCTGATTCACAGCAGGTTCAAAGGAGTGGGGTGAGAGCTGCTCAGAGGAGGACAAAAGGCTTTAGTCTTACAGGTCCAAAGCTCTGTTCCATATAAAGTGTCTGTCTAGCAGCATGAGCTGTTAAAATCGACAATCCTGTTCTCTGGGGAGGTTTTGCACAGTTCTGTTGTAATGTAACAGAATGTAAAGCTTGATGCTGAGTATGTATTAAAAAGTACAATGGTATTTACAAAAGGCCATTAATAAAAACAATACCACACGCATGTATGTGTGTATAAATGCATGCAGACATCCACAAATGCATACTAAATAAAAGTTTACATGATAACAAGGAACAGTTTATGCTGATAGATATAGTGTGCTTTAAATAATGTAGTATAGCTCCTGTCCACCATGGCTTTTCACTAGTTACCATTCCATATTTGCGTGAGCTGCACTGCCTTAAGTATATATTGAGAGAATTACCACTTCATTAAATAGAGGCATACCGAAAATATGTCTTAAGTTCAGGTGAGAGTCTTCAAAAATTTCTGCTCAATCCTTAGAAAACCAGGACTGTTCAATTGCTGTAACAAAGAAGATGAACCATATAAAGTTTGTTTTAAACTGTTTCCTCGTTTTTAAATGAAAAAAAAAACCAATGCACAAACACAAAGCATTTGTATATGGAACTTGGCTATAGACCATACCCACTCATTATCATGAGGTTTTTCCTGTGCATTAAAGCTTCAAGGCGTCCTGTTACTGAGCTGTTCATCACTTCAGCAGCCTTACTTCTGTGTGGCAGGCTGGCAAAGCAATAGCTTAAATCTTGGACCCAAGAGATTTTTAATGTCACCCTCAGAACTGTCGTGACACTTAAGGGAAATCTGGGGAAGTTGTCTTCACTTGGACAAGACTGCTTGTGTTTTGTACAGACCGACTCTCACACAAATAAAGTTGAAAGAGAATATCCCATAAGTATTTGAGAAGACAAAATATTTTCAAACAACTTCTAAGAGAGAGAATTCTGTGGGCTATTAAATGGTTTTCCCCACCCATGCTTCTGTCTCCTTCATTCTTATGTATTTTATAATATATAAGCTGAACATGTTATTGCTCTATCCTATCAGTATATAATGGGTATACAGTTTGGCAATAAATGTTTCTAGAAGAGTAAAGGTTTTCTGGAAATTACTGCAGTCGTTTGGGGTATGAGATAAAAAACATTTTAACTTCTGCAGGCTGAGTCCACGTTCAAAATCACTTGCTGTTTCCTGTGCGCTCAGAATTGTGCTTTAGTTCAAAATTTTAATAATTCTGGCACGCATTAGATGTCCTCATAAAGAGTCGGTGCAGAGTACCTAAGGTTGGGGAAATGCACAGCTGCCTTGGTGGTGTACTAATTTTCCTATTTAGATATGAATTAATGTCAGGAAAGAGATTGATTTTCTTGGAGCAGTTGAAGATGTTTCTTTTTTCTTTTCCCATTTAGATGTATTCCAATTGATACGTTCTAAGGATAGCACAACAAAACTTTCAGCTTATATAATTAAAATATGCTTCATCAACAGCATAACAGATTTAATTTATTGATAACTTACCTCTTCAATCTATAAGGTTAAAAGCCTCTCTGATTTTCTAAAATGGCAGTGTGTGTGACACCGAGGTATCCAAATCAAGTTTCTTTGCCATATAATAAGACACCAGTTTTGATACACCCTTCATACTCCTCCAATCTGCAACAAAGTCTGTAAAAACAGAGTTAAGGAGGGAACAAACTAATATTGATTATTAAGTTTCAAGAAAGATCATCTTGATCCAAGATTATGCACTTGCCTTATTACTTTCAGTTTAAAGCCAGCGATCACACTTTATTTGCTGACACTTTTTCTGCCTTTTCAGCTGCATATGTATTTTACAAACTCACTGTTTACGTAGGACTGATGAATGTTTCCTGTGTACAGATAATTCACTGAAATATGATGTCTGCCAAATGCATAATTACTGCTAAACTTTATGCATCTGCTCAGCTTAAACAGAGCCTCTGCACTGAGCACTATTACGGTGAAACAGGAAACGTTAATACCCTCGATACAATGAATACCATTTAGAATGTGCTCCAACAGTCTGGTTTTGATCAACAAAGTGAGCTTTGCAGAACATAAGTATTACTAATTAAATGGCAAATCTCTTCTGGTGGCTTTTTGTTTCTTTTTTTTGTTTTGTTTTTCTAGGAGTTTTTGGTAAATAGAAGTATTTGGTCATTAAATCCTACCTGCTGTATTAGCAGACAAGTATTCCCTAAGACTCTGCCTAGGCTGTACAGGAAAATGAACCTCCAAAGAAGGTGGCTTTTATTTTCCTTCCCACTATCATCTTCCCTGATGGCTTCCCTGGGTGGATGGCTCACCAGCGGACACTCTGATACGTTCTCCATCATGACGCTTTTGAAGGCAGCTTCCTGAAGAGCAAAATAAGCTCAGGCCGAGGCATTAATTTTGTCGTTGTTACACAGTCAAATAACTGAGCCCTTAATGAGTTCTTACTGCTACAGTCACATGAACACTGAAGGAAATTTGACTGTTGATCCAGATGCTCTCGGTGAGATTAGAATCCCAAATCAAAACTTGGTAACTTGACAGAAAAGCAAGTATTAGGAAAATCTATTTTCCCTGTCAAAAGAAAGAAGGATAGGGAACAAAGAGATTTTCTCCTCTCATTCCCTTCCTTCCAACCAGTAGAATTTAGCTACTTGAGAGCATATTCTGAAAGCTTAACAATAAGTAGGGATTGCCTTGGAGGAAAGCAGCATAATTGCATCATATTATGTAAATATTATCACAGAATTAACCATATTTTTACTTAAAATCTCTGCTGAGGGACAAGAGATCATAAAAGCCTACTTTTGTGTTTTATATCAAGGCTTCTAGTTCCTGCTCCAAGGAAACAGCATAGCTCAGATGTAATTCCATGTTTTTGCAGAATCAGTTCACTGGAAATTAATTATTTGTGGTTCCTACCTGATCTTCTCACAAAAGTCAGTCTTAGGGTTCAAACAGAACTTGCAGTAGCCTCACTGAGTCATGCAGAGGGGAATGACCTTGCTACCTAAAAAGAGTAATTATATAAGATAATATTTCTTTAAAGCCATTACAATTGCTCATACTTTAACCCTAAAATCTCATTCACCCAGGAATGAGACCAGGATCACTGTGAAAACACTGGCCTTGCTTTTGCTGCTGCATTACTCTGGCCAATCCATCTATTAACTTCCTTTTCCCCCTTAGACTGCAGCTTCCCAGCTGCCTTGTATTTAATGATCTGGGTTGAGGCAAAGATGTGTTAGAGATTTTACATTATGCTCTGATTTAAAGCATCTGTTTCTCACCACATTCATACTTTTTAGTTTGGGAGTAATCTTTTAAAAAGTGTGTTCTTGGCTTGCTCTACCTGAAGCCCAAATTGGAGTCTATGCCAGGTTCAATTAGTATGAAATGGAGACATTCCTTACACTTGGGAGTACTACATTTGAGAAGCAAATAGAGAGTGGAATTCAGAAAGAATAAAAATTGCTCCTGTAAGAGACTATTGCTTTCCCTTTTGTTAATAGATGGTCTTTCTTCCCTTCCCTATTCTCCATTTGTGCAGCAGCAGAGGCATTACTTTGGCCTGTTACAGGTGCTGTACAGGTAATGTTGTTGTACTCATTATGTTAAAAATTCTTGAGACTCCCTATTCCCTGCTGGGCAACATGGCATGAGGACAAGGGAGTCCGGTCACCTGTGGTGTAGGCCTGAAATGCTCTTCTGCCTGCTAATCGCCTCCGCACTGGAGGATTCTCCAGGAATCACAGAGGCTGTGGCCGAGGGGGCAGTTTTGAATGTGAGGCTGTGACTCACCCCTTTCTATGCTCTGTTCTGGCCATGGAGGTTTCCAGGGAAAAGATGTGGAGTTGGTTGAGGTAGTTGTAGTGCTGCAGCAGTAAGCACTTAAGTGGGTAAAAAGATCTGAAGTATGTTTGAACAGATAGGATGGTCAAAAATTGCATGAATAAAAGCTCTGCAAGTGGACCATTTGAAGACAAAATATGGTAAACTAATCCAGACAACTGACAAGTTTCACGTAGTCTACCTGCTGTTGGCTAAAAAAGGCTAGAAAGGTAGATGCTGCAGCAGTGTCTAGATTACATAAATAAGGTCTAGCAGGTTGGACAGTGCAATTTTGCCATGTTTCAACAAATGTTCATGTACTGTTCATTTTGCTTTTTTTTTCTTTTTTTGGTTTTAATGTATTGCTGTGATAACTAAAAAAAAATATTCTTTTTTGTTTGTATTTTGGAAACAGCTTCTTCTGCATAAATCCTGCAGACTAAAGACAGAAATACAGCAAGAGTCCAATATTTAGTGTGCAAATAGTGCAGTTTTTGATAAGGTCATCCATTAATAGTACCTTTGTGAAATGCTGATAGGAGTTACAGCTCTAGTGTCTTCAGCTAATTTTTACCTTAGTAAAACAAGGGATCTTTATGAATTCCGGCCAGAGGATTAAGGCATGATGATCATAGGGTGAAATGATTACAAATGAAAAATCTTCTCTCTGTTTTTTTTTTGCTTAGCATATTACATCTATGATTGAAGTTGTATACAATTGGTAAGCTACATTCAGAGACTAGATACTCAGTATCAGCTAGTCGGACTTCAAGGATATGTTGAATGGCGTCTTTCAAGGCTCAGTTGCTGTCTGGGTTCACTTAGCTTTTCATTTTGAGCTGCTTTGGTGTAGCAGCAGAGTATACTCCTTGAGTCTGCAGGTAGTGGTAGGGCCACAAGCAGACTGAAGGAGAGGATTAACAAATATTTTTGACAGTTTCAAGGGATATTTTGGAAGAAATGTGTGGGGGCCTTGGCGGTATTGCATGATTATGAAGGGCCGAAATAACGTTGCTAGGGAGCAATATGATAAGGAAAGAAGAGCTTGTTAACCTTGTTAGCCTTATTAGTAGTAAGCAGGAAACCTGCCGATGGGAAAGCCATAAAGAAGGATCAACAATGAATACCAGAGATGGGAAGCAAGCACAGCTGCATGATAAGAGGTGCACAAGGCAAGAGCCAATCATAAGTTGAAAGCATCCGCGTGCTCACCGCATGGACAAACTCATTAACCAATCATTAATTGCATGGACAGAGAATGCGCTCGTGCCGCTTCGCGTTTACTCTATAAATATAACTGCCTTCTGATATTAAAGTGAACAGCATCTGCTTCATATTGAAGTGTCGTGCTTTCCGTCTCGCGGTGGTGTCCTCGGCAGAAATGGGGTGCTGTTTACTAGCAGTATGTGGGAGGTTCAAGGCAGGCAGGTAAATGATAGAAGGGCTAGAGCAAGAGGGGTAGCAAATCCACTGCATAACCGAGAGAGCAAAGAACGACACCAGCAGCAGTGCACCACGCTTGCTTACACAGGTAAATTTTGGTCTAGGTTGCAGCAGTAACACAGCTGAGGTTGTGGTGAAGGTAAAGATGCACGTGCAGAAGTGTATAAGGCAGCAAAGGGTTTGAAGAACTATCAGGGGAAGGAGCCAAGGAAGGGCTCGGGGCATGAGGAAGAACCCAACCTGCCCCATGGAGCTTCTATCAAGACACTGCACTCAGTAGCATGAGTTGAAAAGAAACCCTTTATTTTCTAAAAGTGTTTTCCCAAGAGAGGTGTTGCTTCAGGTTTCAGGCAGGAATGCTGGCAGGGGTACCAGCGGCAGCGAGTTCTTGTGCTCTCCTCCTTGCGTGTCCCAACATGAGGAGCCAGGTGAGATGGGCTGGCACCAGGACTCCACGCTGCCGCCCTCAGCTTGCTCTCTCAAAACAGCAGGACAGTGCGAATACTGAAAAATGGGAAGGAGGCACATAGTTACAAGTGCTGGTATGGAAAGTTGTCGTGACGTGCACCAAGGACAGGGAGGTGCGTTTGAGTTGAACAAGACATAGGAGATTTCCGTTATCTAAGTACTGGCTCAAAATCTCACCTTTTTCCTCCGCGTAACAATTCAAATCCCTTGTTCACTTCAGCTATCGGCAGTGTGTGCGTGATCAGTGAGTCCAGGTTGAATTTTTTTTCCAAATAGCCAGTAGCTAATTTAGGAATAGAATCCCTTGTCTTCCAACCTGGAAATTGGAAAAAAGTGCACACAGTGAATAAATACACAAAGAAATGCTGTCCTGGTAAAGTAACAGGAATCCTTGTTGGCTGGTGCTGAAGGCTAACGACAGGAATATAGATGCCAGTCTGTGGTTGGCATCTGTTCCAGGTTATAATTATTAGGATGAGGTTCATAGGTAGGCATGGATGGGAGAGGTGGGATGAACCTTGCAGGGAATTTAGGGGCTCTTTTTTTTTTCCAGGCTGGGCAATGGCAAGGTGTTAGTGGGGCAGAAGGAAATGGCTCTCACGGCACAGTTGTTATCTTCCTACAAGTTCTCAGGTTTACAATATCCAGCAGAGTTAATGCCCAGGCTATCTTCTGGGAGGTGTTTTGTGGGATTGCCATGAGGATCAGGATCCAGCAATCACTAACAGAGTCTTTGTCTGAAAAGAAATGTTCCCTCCCTGGGCAAGAAGGCAATTTTCTCCTTCAGGCTATAGCTAGTGCAGCCAGTGGTGGGTACATGACTATCACAGGCACTATTAGCATGTTTGTGCTTACATGTTCTGGAAACGCAGCACTCATTTTTATTTGTAGTTTCATAGACGTTCTGGGGCATGGTCAAGCTTGAAACATGCTTGTTGAGCTTAATGAATAGCAGCCATTAGAAAAAGTTTCTTTCGGCATGCAGCTGAATACAGTGCTCATATGGGAGGGTAACTGTTCCAGAGACATTTGGGGATTATCGTGAGAAGTGTGCCAAGACTGAAATAGTTATCTTTTTCATCTCATACCTCCGAGCATAGTCCCCGTCCACGTACGCCCCGTGAGCAGAAGCAATGGGTCAAAGGAAACCGGTGTTTCAGCGGGCACTTCCCCAATGACCACGCAGACACCTGTGCTCACATTGCAGGCAGCCAGGGCAGCAACCTGTTGGGACAGGCAAGTGAATTAGAACATGCACCAGGTAGTTTGTCAAAACCACCTGCCTTCTATGCAGTTCTCTTTGCTGACAATTTAAAAGCATTTACGTCCTCCTGCAACTGGCATGCAAAGCTCTTTTTCTGTTTCAAGCCTCCTCAGATTCTCCCAAAGCCAAACAGTCTGCCTTTGTTGCAAAGACATGCCCAGAAATACAGGCACAAAGCAAGGAACTACCTGCCCTGGGGAAACTTGCCCTTTCAGGACTGTGAACAAGCTGGGCAGGCATGTCCTGAAAGGCCACGTACCATGGTATCCTTGTTCCCAGCGGCCTCAAAGGAGTAGTCCACCCCGTAGCCGGTCATCTCAGTGAGCACCTCCTGAACAGGCTTTGTGAGGTCTTTAGGGTTGATGCAGTCAGTGGCACCCAGCTCTTTGGCCTTGGCAAACTTGTCCTTGTTGATGTCAATGGCAATGATGCGGGAAGCTCCAGCTGCCTTGCAGCCCATGATGACAGAGAGGCCGACTCCTCCGAGACCGAAGACGGCACAGCTAGAGCCTGATTTCACCTGCACAACACAGGGCAGTGTGAGCCGCCACACTCTGGCTGCAGTGGCACTTGTCCCCAGGCCCCCAAGTACCAACCTTGGCAGTATTGATGGCAGCGCCGTAGCCTGTGGGGAAAGCGCAGCCCAACACGCAGACTCTGTCCAGAGGTGCAGCAGCATCTATTCTGGCAACGGCGTACTCCGGCATGACGGTGTACTCTGAAAATGTGCTGGTCCACAGAAAGTGGTGGACCCGTTTCCCTTTGCAAGTAAACCTGCTGGTCTTGTCTGGCATCAGATTTTGCGGTTCAGAGGCGCTGTAAAGAGACAAGTGCTGTTCATGAAGCATGGGGTGTCCAGGAATGTCAGACAGCTGACTGCCTTTGGATGGAGGAGTAGGAAACCCAACTTACTGAGTCTTTATGCAGTAGTTAGTATCGGGATTCAAGCAGAAGCTGCATTCGCCGCACTGAGGAACGCAAAGAGGGATGACTTTGTCTCCTGAAGGAAAGGAAAGCACACTGTGTTATGCACCTCTGACGGCGCGGCATGGGCTACAGGCAGGGATTTTTGAGCTTGGGGCCACAAAGGCCTTTCAGGGTGCTGGACCCTTGCGGGGTGTGTGCACGCATGTATGCGTGCATGTGTTTGCTTTTACCTGGCTTCACAAGGGTCACTCCTTCTCCAATGCTCTCCACAATCCCAGCTCCTTCATGGCCCGGAATAACAGGGAATTCTATATTAGGAAATAAACCTCCCAAAACATCATCATCTGTGCAACAGATCCCAGAGGCCACAATCTGTTTGGAAATGAAGGCATAGATGAGCTAAGAACCACTCAGGCCAATGTGTAACCCCTTTCCTGAAGTAATTTCCCAAAGAGTGGGATCCCCGAAGAAGTGTGTAGGATGGCCTTGTCCCAGCAGGTCCGTGCCCAGAGCAGCCTCTCCCTGTGACGCTCGCCTCACTCCCTGTGCCGTGTCCAGGGGGCTGAACACAAACCTGGGGAGCAAGACACTTCCCTAACGTGTTTCTGACCCATTCCAGCAGCCGTCAGGTAGGATGAGCTGGGAAGATTTTAAGTAGAACTTGTGCTACCCATGCTCTGATCTTCCTCACTAAGACATACACAAGGCTGCACCCAGTGCATATCCGCCAGGACAATAGTCCCCAGGAGGGAGAGAGAAAATAGTGAAAGAATTTTTTACCTTGATACGAACTTCTCTCGCCTTGGGGGGCGCAACCTCCACCTCCTCAACAGAGAGCGGTTTGCCCACAGCCCAGGCCACGGCAGCTCTGCATCTGATCACCTGGAAGTAGCAGAGGAGGGAAGCTGAATCCCTGCAAAAAGGGGTTCTGACAAGCACACGAATCAGCGCAGCACCATATGCGTCTCTGTGCTCAGCACGCGGGCAGCTGGACAGTGGCTGGGGACAACCCTCCTGTGGTGCCTTGCGCGGGAGCCGTTGCTTGGGCAAGCCCCAAGCTTGTGCAAAGCAGAGTGGCTTTTCCTTT
>VWPW01010703.1:0-63569 GCA_013389825.1 Crypturellus undulatus
TGCCCAAAATACACTGACTTGACCACTCAAACTCATCTCCTCTGTTGCTGTGTTCCGTTTCACATTCTAACACAAGCTGAGCGTTAGAAGGATTTTACAAGATCCAGCAAGACATAACAGGAATCGTAGGGGTCATTTTTTCCCCAGAATTGAAGAGAAATTAGAGAGAGAATCAAACAATAAGGCTTAGCCCCATCTATCCCAGTTTTATTCCTGTTTCCTCTCCCAAGCCATTATAGATCAAGAGCACCTTCCAGATACTCCTCTGATGATTTTGAATCATAAAGGTTGAAAGTCTGCAAGCATCTCCATAAGCATCTTTCATGAACAAGGTAACAGCTACTACTTATGTACTTAGCTCTTTCTGCAGAGCCATTCAGATAAATCTGAAAACTGCAAAGCACCACTGAGGCTTCCACTAGGACAGCTGTCAGTTATGTTTCTCTACCCCTCAGGTAAAAAAAGAATTACAAGGAGATAATAATTTCAATTAGCTTATACAGCTTTAGCTTTGTCCACACTGTGGACTCTGAGTTAATTTAATTTGTCCCCAGATAGCTAATGCAATTTTATTATCTTTTTCTTGCGGTCTCCTTTTATTTTACTTTGATAACTTTTTCCCTTGGGAAATCCAGGAGGAGATTTTTTTTTTTTTTTTTTTTTTNAGGTAAATAGCTTTGCTGCTTCAGCTCATTCTGTCCCAGCAGTTTACTACATGCTAACATGTTGACAAACCATAAATACAGCACTAGAGAAATCTTTTCTTCCAAGTCCTTGGAGCCTCAGACAGAGCAAAGGTGACAGCAGATAGGAAGACTCAGGTGAGAATGTTTTTTACCATTTAAGTACCACTACAAACTGCATCCCAGGAGCAGTTTAAACTCTTATCCACTAGTTTATTAGGAAACTCCACAGACAGCACTAAAATATAGCAAATTTTATTCAGTGTCATCCATAGCCATCAGTATTTCAATGTCCTAATTAGAGGCATTGGATATGGAAGCAAATAGAGGACAGAGTGGTCTGTTGCTGATTTGTTCAGCCCCTGCAGATAAGCAGGTCAGTAAAGCCACCTCCTCATCCTGGCTTCATCGCTTTTTCTGCACAGTTCTTGAAGAGGAGGCATCCCTCAATTTTAATGCAACAGCTGCAGATTTGCACAGGAATACGGAGGGGCAGGCAGTAGCTTTGCTCCGCTAGCTAATTCCTACAGAGAAGTCTCTTCCAACCAACAGGGAGCTGCAAATAGAATAGATGTCAAGGTTGTCCAGTACACGTTGCCACGCAGGCTGCAGGAAAGGAGCTCATCTCTTTGATGCTATGATCACACAATATGAATTGACGATCATACAAAAGAGACTGGGATCCCTTTTAACTACCTCTGGATCGCTATTCTGTCCAACTGAGGAAAGCAAAACATTCTGAACTGGGCATCAGGAACGTGGATCTGTCAGCACAACCTCACCCAACACTAAGAATCACTCAGCAATGCCCAGAGAGCTGCAGACTGCACTGAGCAGCCCATGAGCAGTCTGCCACATCCATTTGTTGCATAAACGGCTACAAAACAAGCCCAGTTTGTCCGACTTACTGAACGTCTGTCGTGGAGCTGGTCCGAACGTACACAGCGACCATTTGCCTGGGACTCCCAAACTGCTTCTGCTGAGAGCAAATTGCCAAATATCTTCAAATTACCTCCAGATAAGTCTTCAGGCTGAAGGGGAAAAAAAAAAAGAGCCTGTAAGAACCTGGCTATAGGAATCCCTTTTCCAAGGTGAGAAGTTCACATTGCTTTCAAAGCTTGCAGTGACTTTGCATCATTGCTGAAGTCATGAGACAGTCTCCGATAGCGAACGAGGATTTTCAAGCAAACAATAAAACTTACAGGTGGACGGGCTATGTGCTGTCCCTGGATCAGAAGGTAAAGCAGGACAACGCTGCCTGTGTGAGCAAATGAGAAGTTAAGACTTGAACGGCCAGCAAGAACTGGACAAAAAGCAGAGCTCAGCACCTTCCAGCTCAAGCAAGAGGGCAGTGCTGCAATAAGAGGTGTGACCTTACACAAAACCGAGCCACAAAAGTACAGAGCGAGGGACAAGCAAAGACTGGTATCACTAAGTTAAATTTCAGAAGTTTAATCTACTAAAATTTATGTAAAAGTTACTTATCACAAACACAGCTAGTCAATGTTATTTCAACAATAGGTTTATTTTAAGAAACATAACATGACATTAAGTAAAAATGCAAAATTGTGCAATTATGGCAAAATGTTTAAAAATCCACACATTTGCCCTCATAGGACTACAGTACTTCTTACTAACATACCTGAGCACTGAATGTTGGATGCCATTTCTAAACAGCCTTACGAACAGGGAGTTCCTCGCTTGTAGAACATACACACACTGCATGTTTTGTGCACCAAGATTGCTTGTGGTTATTTTCAGTTCGAATTGAATCAAGTGGAAATTTCAAAATATTTCCTTCTAAAATAACCAGTAATTTTGGAGAAGACACTTACACTGATGTAATTCCTTACAATGCTAAAAAATCATTTAATAAAGTGAAATAAACGAACGCAGGAAAACACTAAGCGGGCAAAACGTACAGATCTCTGCTTGAATATCATCAGTACCTTTGGTGCAGGGTGTTGGTATTTTTTTTCTTTTTGTGCTGTGCAAGTTTACTTAAGTCTGACTCTAAAGCAAAAATCTTACCAGGAATCTGACTTTCAGCAAAACATAAAAGCATTTAAGAATTGGCAAAATGTCACAGCTACATTACTGTCTCAAACTCTCCATGCAAAAGATTCAGTATATTCTACTCCCACAGCAATTTCCAGGATTTAGCTTTTAAACACATTACAGACTTGGATCATACCCTCAGTTTGAATGGTTAAACAGAATGCAGATCTTCATACTTTAGTGCAGATAAACAAAATTAACAAACCTACTGCAGAATTAACCACAGCATATTGTACTTCTATACATCACATGACCAGTCAATTGCTAATTCAATTCTATTTCATAGTTTCAAGTAATATATTGAAATTTGTTCTACTAAATAAATATAGAAGATTGTCAAAAAGCAGCAAGAAGTCATGTAAATACTCAACCAAGCTTGGAAAAAAAAAACAAACAAAATGAAAACAAGAATTAAAGTTACATAACACTTTGCAAAAAAAATGGTTTACACACAAATGCAACACTGTTAGGGAGGGTGCTTCAGAAAGTTTGCAGCTAGAGGCCTACAACAGCGCAAAGAGCTAGCCAAGGACTAAGGATAATTAAAAAAAATAGTTGTACTTAAAAAACAAAAAAACCCACACTCTTATTCTTGGCTATGGATGTATATATATAAAATATCCAGAAGAAAACTAAACAACGAAACAGCACACACTCAACGCTGTTGTAAAATGCAGTCTTAGCCAATGCTGTCAACTCCAACTTTACTTCTGGAAAAAAAAAAAAAAAAAGGAAAAAAAAAAAAGCAAGCACTCGCATTTAAAAAAAAAAAAAGCTGTTTGGTGAAACTCTGGAAGATGAGGTATGTAATGCAAAGAGGCATTTTTTTTCCATTTCATTTCACAGTTTTTTGTTTGTTTTTGCCATTTTAACATTTTATGCATGAATTAAGAAATAGAACCAGGTGAGCATTCCTTTAAATAAGAAAAATTCCATTTGGGAGCAGTAGGACCATATGGTAAGTGAAAATTATCCAAATTCTCAATCATGCCAGGGGGACAAACATTGGTGAGCTCAGTACTTGGTTTTCTGAAACACTGCCATTTCAAGTTATCTGTTTTACTTCAGTCAATTTGAGGAAATATAGCAGGGTAAGGTAACATACTCTTTGCTCAGAAAGAATCGTCTGCAACAAACTAAACATGGCAAATTGCAGTTGTTAAGAGTTCTAGGATTAATCTTTTCCCTTTTCTATGCAGCCTTCATTACTGAAGTAGAGGTTAAATTTTGAACTCATTTACCTCTTAAAAAATAAGCTAAGTATTTAATACATAGAGAAAAGTGTTACAACGTATTGGATCCTTACTCTGTATTTGCATCTAAGCTTATCTAAGCCATGGACGCTTACTGTCAACTTTACTTTAACTCACTGGATTATGAAGACAGCTCAGTAGTGCAAGTTTTCACATTATAGATTAGAATGAAAGAAAACATATTTGAGGGCTTGATTACAGGGAGAAAAGCACAGTCAAGTTAAACCACACTTTTCAGAATTACTGGAGCACATAACCAACACCACACGTAGCACGGTGCTCTAGCGGATATTGAATGACCACTCTACAAACTAGTATCAGTAAGGCTATATCCTGTCATCATTCTGTGCTAGAATCTACCACTGCAGTAAAAATGCTAAAAAAAGACAATATGATGACAGGACACGGCCTGAAGACAGACAGACACTCCATGGGAAGCAGCAGGTATAAGGCTAGCCCATTTCAGACAAACAAGTATTAAAAATGTACTAGCACCATCAACTTTTGGATTAAAGCCCTTTACGGGATGACAGATGTTTTAAGCAGTGTAGAAAAAGAAAATGCTTTTAAAGCACTACATCTAAGTAGCAGAAAACAGGTGTTGGGATTTTGTTGTTGTTGTTGTTTTTAAAATAATCAGTCTCAATTTTAAGAAAAATCCACACAGGAAGTGGTATAGTAACCTACACAAGCCTCTTTCTGGGATACTCCATATTCCAATTCTTACTTGCGTATTTCTCCCAAACTGTAGTGCACAAACAATACCAGGAACATCTTAGCAGATTTCAAAAACAGTACAAAAAAAAATCATTAAGAATCAGGATCTCTCAATCCTCTGTGTACTTTCAAACAATCTATAATAAAAGATTTAGTGATATTGCCTCAAATTTTACCCGTATTAAAAAAAATAAAGGAAAAAAGAAAAAAGAAAAAAGGAGAGAAAAAAGTCACTTCAAAAGAGCTTGGACGTCCTTAGCTATTAATGCTAGATTTTCTTTCCCTGTAGTGCATAGTTATCCTGGCTCCTCCACTTAATTTGTTCTTACCACAAAAACATTGCTCTAGTATGACATGATTAAGTGTTTACCAGAAAAAAAATGCTGATAATTGCACTTTGTAACCTCCTTCTCATTTCCCAGGAAAATATCAGTAAATATGAAACTGAATCAGTAATTCCCTCCCAGACTGCAACCTTTGAAGAGCACCCATCCCCATATACAAAAAACTGTCTGTTTCAGCTTACAATAAATACTGACAGAATTTCTTTGTTTTCTTTTAAGACATGTTTTCTCTAGCATCATATTACCACTGAAATCACTAAGGCTTGTTACTGAAAAAAAAAAAAAAAAAAAAAAAAAAGAGTTAAATAACTTTCTGAAGACACTGTGGATACAATTTAGCAACAACACATTCAAAATGCCGGCCCAAATCCCAGAGTCTATCCGGAGTCTCGTACACTTTTTGCCACTGGTCAGTAACTTCATCGTACTGATAGAGCGAATTCTTCCTGCTGGTTCTGAAAACATGTTCTTCTACAGTGACTTGAGTAGCTCTGACAAACAGATGGAGTTTATTTTTGAGGAGGACGAGTTTTATATACGGATTAATGGATTGGTCACATGGGAAGTCTTTTTTTCGAGTCCATTTATTTTGCTCAATGTCATAGGCCTCTATGGTAAACATACGTTGATGGTTTCCACAGGTTCCAGCTATGTAGTAGATGGAGTCATTGTATACAGTTGCCAAGCCTTGGATCCTAGGCACAGTCATTGGGGTCAAAAACCCCCAGTAATCTTTCTGAGGATCATAGCAGAGAAAAAATTCCCCTGAAAAGAGAGGAAAAAGGAAACAACTTATGCATCATTTCTAGAAAATGAGTTCTGCGGCTACTGAGCGTCCATACATCTTTTCCAAATGCGTAGACCCGGTCTTCAAAAGTCCTGACCCCATAAAAAAACACCTACCATCATCATGCATCAAGCGCATAAAAATACTAATAGCCTATGTAAAATCTACTTTGAGTTTATATCCAGGCTGGAGAAGAGAAAGTTTGAAAGATATGAGAAATATAATGTTTTCTGTATTTCCTAGCTGTTCTTTACTAATACTAAATTTCCTCGGGAATCTGGAACAAAATCTTTCAAGACTTCAAACTTAAGTGTCAGAAGCATTTGTTTGGTTCACTGGTTTCTTGACAAAATGTGTCATCTACAGACAGCGGGGAAAAATGTAGAATTAAAAAAGTTTGTTAAGTGTGAGTAATTAACTGTCTTACACTACACAGATTTTGTAACTATTTGTATCATGTAGCTGGGTTAATCATTTAGTTTGATTTGTTCAAAAGGATGCCACAGGATTCTTTGTGTGAAGCTACTGATTCATCATTACTTTTGTGACTGGATAATAAGACACCTCTTCTACTGGCTGCACAAAGAAATGTCTACAGTCTGTGGACAACAGAAGTTCAGTTCATTGAAAGCTCATACTCTGCAAACTTGGTAAAAGGGACACCAAAAAGTCATCTGGTCTCTTGTAAAGCTTGGAAAAAAAAATACTAATATTTGCTAAAAATGAACAGAGTTCAAATTAGGTATAATTTCACATTTAAGAATTTTGACCTGCAATGTGAACAAATACCTCAAGTTTAATAAATAATAATAATAAAGAAATAATACAGCAAAATAGGTAGCCAATAGCTTAACTAAGTTGTACAGATAACATATCTTTTAACTATTCTCTTTTGGTCCACAGCATAACCTCCTATGATTGATTCTTGCTTCTTAGTTAGTATTTTAAGTCCCAAGTCAGTCCTTATTGACTACTTCAAATTTAAAAGCTCTCTCTAGGAAAATGGAAAGCTAACTTTTTATAAAGTACTTCAGTGCAAGTCAATTAAGGTTTTACCATTAGACTCGGGGAAGTCACTTTGTGTCCCAATGCAAATCATTACAATTTGCTGGTTAGCAGAGTGCATCAGCTTCCTTATTTCTGAAAGCACTGAGCAGACTTTAAGACCATCCAAGCACAGAATTAAGTGTATCTAAAAAACTGTAAACAAGAAGTGTTCTTATTTTAGTTTCCACCTGTTACACTATTGCTATTAAAAAAAAAATCCATTTTAGCAGTTCTAGAGAATGTTTATGGACTAAAATGTATTCTAAGTAAACTAAATATTCCTCAGCATTCCTTTTTAGTGATATAAAGCAGACCTCTGACCCAACAGAAAAACACAGATACATAAAACTTGCTCATGTAACAGAATTATCTACAGCCACAGCCAGCAAGAGTGAAACCTAATATAGAAACAGTGAAAGAAGAAAACACCATCTCTACAGATCATGTGGAAACCACTAACCTTACGGAGTGGCAAAAATGCAGAGCCAGGAAGTCAGGTTGACTTCTTCTGGTAAGTAATAATGAATTTACAGTATACTCTATGCTGTTTCTGTCCTGTGGTCCCAGCTGGTGTATAAAAAGCCATTCAAAAAGGGCCTGCTATGAATTTAAGATCCTAACTTTTGCAAATGTTTACACAGAGTTGGAACTAAGCAAATCAAAAAAACAAATAGAAAAGAATTCCAAAAAAAATGCCCCCACACATTTCTTTCTACCTTTTGGGACGCTTACTCCAGGCCTACAGATACCATCTCTTAAGTGCAGACTGCTGTATGGCTTATGTATACGTACCCATAAAGACTACCAACAAAGAGAAGAATAAAGTATTCTTTTCAGAGTCCTGGAATGTGTAATTTCCAGCCTAGAGCATTTGCAAATATCTTTTCCATCACACCATTTTCATAGGCGAGATCTTACTAATATACCCTTGTCAGCATACATGTTTTAATCATTGTGTTTTATTCTGATTCAGTGGTTTTCTAATGGAACAACAATGGAACTAACAGGGTTGGTACTAAAATTGTACCTAACCCATTCATTTAAGAATTAAGATTCAACACACCAATAAATCTGGTCATTTACAGGAATAAAGGATGGAAGGGCAGTACTGTAACTATTGACCCAAGAAACAGAGCTAATTAGAAAGAGATAAAACAGCTTTCTTGACTACCTAGAATGTTTCTAATAGCAGTGGGGGAAAGGGAATGGCCTCAGTGGTTAACTGATTTTTACAAGGTATTAAAGACAGATGGCAGGAATTTTCACAGATTTAGCTAAATACAAAATGTTTCGTAGGACAATTTCCCCCCGCCCCCAACATTAGTGTATCTCACCTTAGATAAGCAAAGTTGTTACGGAATTTTCATTCTAATATTTAACACTAATTATCAGAATACCAGAACTGTAATTAACACAATAATTCAAGACTACAATTTGGTAACACATCCCCAGAACATAAGAGGTCAAGCAACAGCCTCACTCTTCTTCTTCGCCTGCTGCTTTCATCTGTTTTCCTCCCACTTCATTATCTCATAGCATTCCTCCAATCTCTGGAAAAGTGGCTTTTCTAAGGCGCACAGACAGTTGGATTAGGCACTCCCCACTTCCAGTGTAACACCAAAGAGAGTCAAACCACCTTACCCTGTAAAACATAGATGTTATCCTTATACTCCACAGCACTGTGAAACTCCATTGCTACTGGCATTGGACATACAGCTGTCCAACAGTTCTCTCGGCTGTCATAGCACTCCACAGACTTGAGGGAGTTTCGCCCATCTCCTTCATACACACGACCACCTATTGCATACAGTTTACCACAGCAATGAACCAGTTTGCAGCCTATTCTGGCTCGCAGCAAAGGAGCTTTTGGAATCCACCTATTGCTAGAGTGATCGTACATCCAAAAATCACTCTCTGCTCTGTGGTCAATGGAGACCTCACTGCTGCTTGGTCTGTAACCACCCGCAATGTAAATATCATTATCAGGAGATACAAGAATTCCAACCTCCCTCAAGTCATTTGGTGGCTTGCATAGTTTAAACACTCTCCCTGTGACCGAATCTAAACAAGGCACTGTTTGCTTCTTTCCTGAGTGTTTGTGGGCAGCATCAAAGCATATGATCATTTCAGAAGCAGTCATTCCAAGCCGTTGAGTATAGCCATTGGCACTACGTTGTCCCTTTTGTACACAGCTTTTGGCCATCGCCTGTGCAAACATGGGAGGGATTTTCTCTAAAAATGTCTCTTCCAACAGAGGCATACGGATGCATTTGGCAAATATTTCCGGAAGGTGCACTTCTCTCTTATTTTGTTCGTGCTCAAACCACCTTACAATGCTGTCATAAACATGCTCTTCTTTGTCTACGTTTAAGTCATCACTGTTGAGTATACTTATGAGTTGGTCTTTTCTCAGCTGAAGAAACTCTTGCTCTTTGGTGACACTCAGGAACTTTTTACGAATGTAGTCTTGGGACCTTTCTTTGAGCTCCTGATGACCATAGTGATCAGCAAAGATAAACACTCCAATAGAGTTCTGTGGGTCCAAATGACTGATCATATATTTAGCACACTGGTCTTGTATGGAAGGAATCTGGAAGATACTAGCTGCAGTGAACAAAGCTTGAACGTTGGCCTCTGTCAGCATTACCCTGGAGGTATATGCATAGTTCAATACTAAATGCATTGACTCTGCTTCAACACCAACTATACGAACTTCTTTCTGGGTACTCTCCGTAAGGCCGCTAGTGAACATAGATCTGCAAAAAAAAAAAAAAAAAAAAAAAANAAAAAAAAAAGGCAGTTTATTTTTAATCACCTTTTAGCTACAGGTAAAAGAAATCAAAACTGTATTGTACAGCTAATCCCAGTGTGCCTACCCTTACACTACCACAAATACAGCTGCCACTGATGGTACACTGTCCTGCTTGGGTACCTAAATTTAAAAGCAGTTCGAGACTTCCTGAAGCAAAAACAAACAACAAAAAAATTATATAAAATTTATATAAACAAAATCCTTAACATAGCAAGTCAACATCCAACATGCTATTCCTTACATATATTCTAGTATACTAGAACATATAACATTAAAAGGAAACAGAGTTGAATTATGCTGTTACTGTATGCAAGATTCTGGAAGATATTGGAAGAATTTTTGTTTTTTAAAATACATGAGATTTTGATCAGAGAAAGGCACCTTTGGAAAACAACAGCAACAAAAAAAAACAGATAATGATAATATACTGGCATTAAAAGCAGAGAAATATTTACTAAGTCTGCTATATGGTTATTGAGAGTTGCATAGAATATTAGTAGAAATGTGGGCTATATTTTCACTATATATTCATTAGAGGATGCATTCATTATACCTGAAATAAGGACTGATTGCAGCAAGAACATTCCTATGACAGGAGAATGTTTTCCCATGATCCACTTCCACTACAATATCCGTCAGCTGCCCCTCATCGTACATGGTTTTAAGCTGTTGAAGAATACTGCAAGCATGGAAAGGGTCCATTCCACTGCTGACTGGGTTTGATGACGGAATCCCGTTCAGTGTTTGTGAAAACTTACTTGGTTCTACGAAGTAAAATGGAAACAGTTTTATTGTGTACACACACAGAGGGCACGCACTAAAAAGAATTAGCACAGGCTAATATTCCTCTCTTCTTCAGTGTCTCATCATCCATCAACAGCAAGTCTAGAACTTGCAGTGATGACTAAAGACAAAGACTTCATTCTTCCCCTTTTCCCAATCTATTATGCAAATTAATATATATGATTATACCTATTATTTTTAAGAAAGAACATTTAAGTAATTATTTTATATTTATTACATACTGCTTCAAATAAATAACGCAAGTATCACAGTGCCTACTGTTTTGTAAAAGGGGAATAAAATGTGTAAAACAGAAAAAAAAACTCCCAATCTAGATCACCATGACGAATGTCTCTGTGTATGTACTAACTTTATGCTGAAACAGGAACTGGCTACTAACTTGCACAAACTATTGGTAATAGTACAGTCATAAAGAAACAGTCCTTGTATTCCACAACAAGTATATGGCCGCAAGTATGTATACAAATTCACATAAATTTATATACATTACTATGTTTTTCTTCACAAATAAAATGCCATTACAATCTAAAATTACTCGGGTGTGAAGGAACTCACATATTGTTGTGAAAACAAATGAAGTAAAGCATATGTGCCTAAAGAGCACACGATATGCTTAATCAAGTAAAGCCCAGAGAGAAATTGAGCAATATCTCAAGCAAAAAAAGTGTTTCGTAATAGTAACAAGACTTTTGCGCAACAACAACAAAGGAGACCTCAAAAGAAAAACAATAGGTGGCAAGAGCTGCAAATCAGGTAATGCTGCTGACTGCAACAGAGATGCCTCCAACATGTTTAGGGTAAACGAAGGGTAAGAGAGGACAGTGAACAACAAGGACGATGAGCAGGAGATTTAAATCCTAATCCATAGTGATATACGGCAGCTACAATTTCTCTTACTCAGAATTCAGACACAACTTGGAGCACAGTCTCAATTAAATCAGTACGGATCTGCCAAGGGGCACGCATTTCTGATGGCAGGCAAGAGGCCAAATCCTGGCAGTGTCTCCTCAAACTACCAATAGGAAAAGTCTCGGGAATGCCTTTCTCCAAATAAAATAAAATAGTAAATATTATGCTTGGAAGTACAATCTGTGAAAGGACAGCTTTATCACAGTAACTAAGCTCCAACATTCAAAATTAATAGTCAGGGAAGGGCAGAAACACATTTTCAGGAGCAATGTTAAACACTACTAAGTAAACTCCAAGCAAATAATACTTTGCTAGATCAACTCCAATCCTTCCTAAGAAAGTTCTGACTTACAAGAAGGCTCTTAGGTATTCAGTACTGCATGAGCCTTTCATTTACTTTCTACCATTTCTGAACTGCTTCAGATTTCCTCAGCCCTGTCAGTTTCTCAACCAGTAGATGCAACCGAGTAAGTTTCCAGCACTGGTGGAACTGGTCAGGAAGCGATACTCATCCCCATGTCCCAGGATTTCTGCCTAAGCCACAGTACCACTCATATTGCAGTTTTTCACCCTGTGAAACCCTCCCATGCACTTTCACTGCTTTTCTTTTCTCTCCCCTTGCACATCTTTTTCATCTATTAACAGTCCTCACCATTTGCACCTCAAAACTTTTGTTTCTCCCAGATATTCACCCATCCTTGGCAAAATACTGCCCCCTTCATCTCTCAGAACCCTCCTTTCTTCCACTCCTCTCCTTTCTTCCTCTCCTCACCCGCACAGAAACCCTTCCTGGGAGACAACCCAGTCCTCCCTCTCTGCTCAGCTACTCCCAAACACATGCAGCGGAGGGGGTGTCCCCTACAAATAACCCTTCTCCCTCAAACCACCACCACGAAACAACAGTCCTGCGCAGACACCCTTCAACACCTCCCCGTGGGCCCCACCAGCGAAACGGCTCAGAGATCAACACCCTTCAGCATGGGGACCCCCCTCCACAGACACCCCTGCCACGGGCCCTCCCCACAGACACCCCTCAGCACGCTCCCCACGGCCCCTCATAGGAAAACTTCCCCCCAGAGCCCCCTAGTACCCTCCCCACGGCCCCTCACAGGCACCTTCCCCCACAGAGGTCCCCAACGCCCCTCCCCACGGCCCCCCAAACACCCCTGAGCACAGCGGGCCCCAGCAGCCCTCCCCACAGCCCCTCACAGAAAAACCAACCCCAGGGGCCCCCAATGCCCCTCCGCACGGCCCCTCCGACACCCTCCCCGGCACAGAGGCCCCCAGCACCTTCCCCCACAGACACCCCTCAGCACAGGCCCCAGCCCCTCTCCTCGTGCCCCCCGACACCCCCAACCACAGATCCCTGCACAGGCCGCCCCTCCCCCCCCGCCTCCCAGCATGGCCACCCCTCCCCCCAGACGGCCCGGCCGCACCGACCTCCTAACGCTGCCATTCTCGGGGCCCCAGCTCCGGCAGCGGGAGAGGGGAGGGAAGGAGCGGGGTAGGGGAGGGGGGGAACGGCCCGAAAGGAAATGTCACCGGGGCGGCTTCCCCGGCCCCGCTTCCTCCCCGCGGCCCGTTTGCTGCCGCGGAAGCTCCGCGCACGGCCCAACCCGCGGCGCGCTCCCTGCCCGCCGGCCGCGCGGCCTCATGGGAAATGTAGTCCTGGCGCCGGGCGTCGCACCGCCTCCCGCGCCGCGCTGCGCGGCATGCTGGGAGTTGTAGTTCGCGGCGCGGCGGTGGGGGGGGCTGCCGGTCGCTTAGCAACGCGGGTGGAGGTGGCGAGGGGAGCCGCTGAGGCGAGCAGCCATTTTGGGGCGCTGCGGCCTCTTCCCTCAGGCACCCATGGGCCCTGTGGGCACTGCTGCTTGTCGGGGTCCCCCTCCACGATACAGCTTATCCAAAAGAAAGGGAAAATCCTCACAGCTCCTCTGGCACCAGGAGGACACGGCAGGGCCACGTCTGGCGTTTGGCTGCCAGTGCATCCCTGGGCCGCTTGGCCCTTTCATCCAAAACGTGGAACCTGGTGAGCAAACGGCAAGCACGTCACACCAAAAGCAGGCATTTTTTTCCCCTGTATTTGCATACTTGGCAATGCCAGTGCCACCTCGCCAGGCACCCATCTGCCTCCAGCAGCCGAGCAACCATTTTGCTGCTGTGACCTTTGATAACAGCAGTTTCCCTCGCTGTGCGCAGACAGGGCGGCTCGTATTTACGCTCCCTCGGCTGTTTGCCAGGCCCGGCCGCTGCGTTTGCTCCCGATAACTGCGTCGCTATCAGAAGTTTGCTCTGGAAACACTTTTTTTCTTTTTTTTTCTGCCTTTGCTGTGTGAAACACAGTTAATGAAAGACAAATTGTCAACTCCTGGAAGCCTTCGGTAGTTTTTCAGTGTGTATTTCCCTGCTTTTTATTAAAAAGAGATCCAGTGCAACTTTGAAGCTGAATAGTTTGAGAAGTTTGTTTAAAAAAAAAAAAAAAGTGAACAAACCAAAATTCATTGGAATAGGATCTTCAGGATACATTTCCCTTTAGCTCTCAGAAATAATACAGCAGTGCGAATAAGAAGAATTTAAAAGCAAGAGCAGCACCGCTCCGTCTTTGCCTCTTAGGGGGTTTTGTTTCACTTGCGAGGAGCTGCTTTCCCCCCGGTTTAGCAATCATCAGCGGCACCCGGGCTGCTGCCGACGATAATACCGCACAACACGCGCGTGATGGAGACGGTGATGAAGGAGGTGTAAAAGAAAATAGAACTGCGTGGCCGCAAATCGATTCTGCAGTTTTCCAATTTCCCTTCCAGCGCTGGCCCGGCTTCGGAAATTGACCCTAGGAAGATAAAGCGAAGGGAAGGGACAGCCCGAGCGCTCCGGCCTTTCAGCAAATGACATCGCCCGATGCAATCCATTTCCTTTGGTGCGGACACCGAGGTTGGGCTGGATTAGTGGGTGAAATGGGGAATATTTTTTTAATATAGATGCGGCGGTGAGGTGGTGCTTTAGAGTGAAAAGCGTTGCTTGAGATAGCCTTGGTAAGGCTTTTGGCGAAGCAATAAATGGCCCTACAGATCTAATATTCTTTAAGAGGTATTGGTAGCAGCTCTGTTTCCTCATTAAAAGTCTTTCTCAGCTGCCCAATACCTCATCTCAGTGCCCGATTTGGAGCCCCTTATCAGCGCCCCATAGCACTAACATGGTTTATTTAGCACCATGTGTCGCTGCCAGGGAATCCAGGGTTCCTCACCAGGGCTCCATAGGGTTTGCAGGCTCTCCCAGCTGTGAAACGAGGCGCATGTTGCTTGAGCAAATTATATCACTTACTATCGAAAAGACAGCAGCTAAATGCTATAATTGCACACAAACATTAGCACGGACACAAACCAGGAATTACAAGATGCTTAGTGAGTTCCACCTCCCTTTTTGCCTGCTGCATCCCTTTCCGTCTCTTTTTATGTGTTTTGCCCGGAATTTAATGCAGGCCTCAGACTGGAGCACAGGACTAGGAGTCAGAAAACTGGGTTCTTCACTTTTGACACTGATTTACTGTGTTCTGCTGATCAAAAAATTCAATCTTACGGGTTTTGGCTTCCCAAGAGACAATGAGAGCTGTAAAATCCTTTGAGATATATTGACAGAGACTCCCTTATCAATATTATAATTTCATGTAGGGTTGGGGGTTGTTTTGTTTTGATTATTCATTTCTTCTGGCCATTGTAACTGATGGTTTTGCAAGAATCCAATGCTCAGGACATTTCTTGGGTATTGTGAGACTGAGATGCTCTAATTAAAGCTTTAATTTCACACCTAATTTATCATTCCTGCAGATACAGCTTGTAAACATCAGCTGAAAACACTTGGTGAAGAAAGTTTTGTTTCCCATTTGACATTCAGAAATAAAGATGAACTAATTCTGCCTGAAAAGGAGCTCAGAGACTTATGAGTGATTAAAAACTTTGCCCTCCTGATGAACTCAGGACTGGCACCGTTTTACTGGGATCCCGGCCTCTGGAATAAAGGAGGCCTTTGTCCAAAACACAAGCAAGAAGAGAGGACACAGAAAAAGTTTTAGGAAAAAATGAACAAAATATATACAAAAAATACAGATATTTCTCAGATTTCTGATAGCTTAGAAGATACCATCGAAAAGTTTATTTGCAGATACAGTTCAGTTACTGAAAATGTTCCCATTCTTTGTTACACTTAAGGAACACATTAAATACCACTGCACTCCATTTTAAAGAAAAGAATCAAGAGGGTTTGGGGTGAAACAAATTTCACATGGAACCGTTTTTAATCCAGATTAATATTTCCACCTTTATTTTCTACAAAATATAGAATTCAAAATTTCAGGAAGAGGTTATTGCCTCCTACTTGCACTATTTTTCTTGGTCCTCCCCATGAGATTTTTTTCACTGAAAAATGGTGGGCAAGTATTAAGTGCAATACTTATAAAAATGAATAATACTATTTACCATTTCTAAAGATGTGCCAGTTAGTAATACTGACAGTTGTTGAGTTATTTATATGTGTTAAACCAAGACACACAGTGAATCTGTAAGAAGTAGTACAATTGATACTACAGCACTGAAAAACCCTCATCTTTTAATTGGAAAAAAAACTCTTCATATTCACCGTGGAGCAATCTAACCTTGGAAAACAATCTTTTACCGGTTTAATGCATAAAACACTGCTCATTTTCTGCAATCCTGTCACAAGGGGCACATTAATTTAGGTGCACAATAATTGAATACATCGATACATTGATTGAAATAGAGAGGGTTTTTTATGCAGCGGCTCCAAGAAACACCACGTTTCTTGCAGAGCCTTTACGGAAAGAGCCTTCCTGCTGCAGCTGACGCAGGGGGAAGAGCAGGCTGGGGGGAAGCTGCCCTTCAAAGCCGCTGCTCTGCATATACCAAGCAGGGGCTGGCGAGGGGCAATTACTGGAGCAGATATTGGCATCCTTTCCTGATTACCCCTCGTTGCCTGGGGAATTCGGCCTTGCTTAGACAGGCTGGTAGGAGCAAGAAGAACCCCGATGCGATGCGGCTCCGCTCGCGTCAAGAAGCGGCGCTTCCCAGCGGTGGGAGCGACTTGATTGGAACCATCTGTTGTTCTGGAGCGCGTGCGCACGCGCTTCCTCCTCCCGAGGCATTTAACCTTTCGTTTAGGGCTGGCTGAAACCACACAGCTAATCCCCTCTTAATCGCAAAATGACAGGCCCTACTGTTTCCAGCCAGTCCCAGCAGCTACTGAAAATCAGAGTGACTGGTGGTGGTTGGGTGATGTGACAGCGATATGTCCTGGAGCAGTCACTTTGGGACAAAATGCCCATTCATCCACTGTCACCGCCAAGTTTGGCGAGATCAGTTTGCAATTACTAGCAGCCTAACAGAGCAGGCTCGGGTACCGGTGCATAGATGGGAAGCCCACACTGCGATGAGCTGCTCTGCGCAGGGAACAGGAATAAGGAGATCCAGCGAGTCTGAACCCTTCAGTGACACGTCGTATTTTCAGCAGATACAGCCCAAAGGAGACAGCCCTGTTTGGAGTACAGTGGACTCAGAATCTCAGAATTCCTTCCAAATGATGAAGTTTTTAATTGCATTTTTATACCGGTCTCACTGTAACATGCCAGGACTCTCAAGCTTCTCACGTGTTATAGAGACTGGCCTTGGAGCCCCAGCTGCCCATAAAGTGTGGCAGTACCAGAGTGTTCACTGAGACGATTTAGCTCTAGCCTTTATCTTTGCAGATAACGTATTTCTGTCAGGGCAGATTGAAAAGCACGTCTGTGCATGCTCAATTTCTTATTCCTGAAAGATATGATGAAAAGCATCAATTAAAGAGCACCAGCTATTTGCAGCACATGCTGCACATCAAACCTGAGCACTCGATATCCCTCTTGCCAGTGGACATGACCATCTCACCCAGACTTCTCGGCCACTCGTAAAAAAAAACAGGCAGAAGGGGGAAATATGCCTCTTCCACAGCAAAAATAAAATAATAATAAAAAAAGAAGGAAGAGAGAACATTGTTTTTGCCTAGGTATTAACAGAACCAGACTCCAGACAGTAACCGTCTCATCTGCAATCTCTTCTGGATCCTTAAGAGGTCAAGGGCTGGATCCTTAATGCATCATATTCGTAGGAATATAAACTGATCTGACCACTAGTCAGAAGGTGATTTAACTGCAGGAAAGGTGCAGATACTGACCAGAGAGCATGAATGACCAGAAAGAGGAGAAAGCAAAAATTAAGCCGGCCCCTCTGCTTGGAGCGAGCAGAGAGGGAGGGTTCAGAGCCGATTTGTTTTGCTCCTGACCTGGAGGAACTGGCATAGCTGCAACCACATCCGTTTGTTTTTAGAGAGGAGCACAGCAAACTTGAATCAGCCAAAGCCATCATCCATCCCCGGGCCATTCTGAATTCAACACTCAAAGCTGCTGGGTTTTCTAGTTCTTTCTCTCCCTTCCGTAAATTTTGCTTTTAAAAAACTTAAATATGGAAAAGATAATCCCCAAGTCACAACACGAAGAAATGTCTCTCTCCCCTTCGCACTTCCAGCCTGAAGAACAATGGCATCTTAACACCCTGATGTTATTTTAATGTCTCAGAAGGCCTGTTGCATTAGAAACAAAATTCAGAATCCCTCACATTTAAGTGGTTATTTTTGACTCCACACCAGATGGGATGGTGTGGTGGCACTCCCAGTTGCTGAGCATGGGAAAGCAGCAGCACCACAAAAAAATCTCAACATCCTTGAAAGGGTAATGGGCAGTACAAGCATTTTTATACACGTTCTGGTATTTGCTTTCTGTATACAGTGGAGTCCTGGGTGTCAGCTTTCATAAGGAAATCAGTTTATATGTGGTATTAGGTTTTCTAAATAACATGCTGTGAGACAGATGCCTCATTACCTATTTAAGTATCTTGGTGTATTCAAATCCGACTATGCAATTTATATTCTCTGGATTAAATTTGGAATATTTGACTGTTTCTGAGAACTTCAGTTTACATATTTCTGTGTACTGGTAATTTTTATTTTCTACTTGTGGCTCCAGATCCTCCTCATTTGTAGTCAAGTTTTATTCTTGAATGGAGACAGACTAACATGAAGCCCAGGGATATACATGAAGTCTGTTACTAACTGTAAAAATATATTTTAATGATTATGTACTAAAAAGAATGAAACGCTATTTCCTGTCCAAAATCCCTGTGCAACAGAATAAATCAGACAATTGGAAAACAGACAATGGGTGGATTCCTAGAGATTATTTTCAAATATTCAGTAGGAGGATGTAAAAAGCTGACTCATTCTGGGGTCTGGAGGGGTCACACAGAGCGACTTGAGCCTCACTGCTCCCCAAGATGTGGGTGTCCGGGGTCTGCACACTGCAGCATTACCACTATTTTTGCATTAAGATCATGGCTAGCAGTGAGGGGGGTGCAGTTGCCACTGGGGTGCTCCCACATTTCCCAGCTTCAGTCTGGCCCAAGGAGATACTGGCACCAACTGAGCCGCAGTGAGACCAGCGCAGCCAAGTCGCCCCTTTGGCATCCAAAAAACCTTTTTGGGGAAAATCAAGCCACTTGTGGGTCCTCGTACTAGCGAGACTACCCCACACATCCTGCAATTGCATCTCAGCCAGTGGAGGAGCCCCCTCCAATTGAATTCTTTTTAAGGGTCTTTATTTCTCCTGTAAGAGTCCATCTTGATGACATATGGGAAATAATTACCAGTTTAAAAGGCCATTCTGCAAACCACCTCTTTCAAAACGCCTGACACATGGTACAGCTTTAAAGCCCGAAATTGCGTTCCTTGTACAAAAGGCCTTGAACTCTCTCTGGGCAGGCCGCTTTCATATCCTCCTGCATGGAACACTTTCATATCCTCTAAGCTCATATATTTCATGGTAATAAGCTGTGGGATTTAACTGTGCTGTGACAACATGCCTGCTCTTTTACCTAAGAGAAAAAAGAGCTTTCCAAGCAAAACTGGTTAAGATGAAATGGATTTAAGTTCATAGAATACTTGGAGCTAACATGGCATTAACTTTTTCTCCCATTATTTGGGGGAGCTAATGTTTCCAAGATTTAAAAGCTGCCCATTTAGGTAGGCCACTGAACGCCATCATATAATAATAAATTGATGAATGGATAAATACAGTAATAAAGGTACCTGACTATGAACCTTTACTTATTACCTTGCTATAACACTCATTCTTATTTAAAAATCTTTCTTCTTTTGCTGTATAGCAAGAATCTAAGAACAACTATCCAACAACTTATTGGAGTTGAAGACCAGACTTGCTGTCACACTGTTGATGGGACAATGCTATGCTGGAATTCACCATAATTTGGGTGCTTGGTTGTCTTCTTTGTTTTATTTTTAGTAATAAATTGTGTTACATTAAGTATTTATTTGCTTAGTTTATAGCGAGCGGTGGGTAGAAGCTCCAGACAGTTGCTTTCCCCTTCCTCTGCCCAGGACAAGGCACAGTGAAAAGGCTTAAGGGTCTGATTCACTCTATCCTGTCTCTTTTCCTGTCCTTATTTATATAGATCTGAAAAAGATTCCTCTTTCTATTCATTACAAACATTTTTAATCTGATTTTTCCATAGCCCATAAGAGTGTCCCTTTGAGGCAAAGGGAACGCCGGGAGCAAGTTCACTAAGAGCCAGTGATTTCTTTCCCACTGGATAGATAAGATCAAACTTTGGGGCAGAACATGATGCTTTCAGTGACAGAAATATCCACGCGTGGGAGAGTTTTTGATGCTTCCTCCTGTAATAGTGTTTTCCATAGCTTCCTGGACGTGTGTATGAGCTAACAATCCTGGCATTAGAGGCACTCAGTTGGCAGTAAGAAAGATGTGGACATAAAAATGCCTTGCAGAAAGGGGAAATTCGTTTCCTGCAGCAGCGATATCCCTGCAGCTTCTCTCCCTCCCTTCACCAAACACATCCACAGGGCTCCCCACATGGATCATTTCCCTGCCCAAGGCGTTGGCTGTACAACCCATCACGCTCCCCTCGGGGCTACCGGCCAAAGAAACTTTGTTGAACGTGTGGATCCCCAGGCAGTGACCAGAGCAGCAGCGATTTGGGGAAAGGAGGAGCTCCCAGCAAAGGTGCTCTGCCGTGGCTGCGGGTCAGACCCCGGCAGTAAGCACAGCAAATGCACTCAGACAACTGATAAAATAAAACAGCTTAATCTTCTCCACCGCTCAGCCTCACAGTGGGGTAAGCTGAGTGAATCACATCAGCAGAGCTTCCTAAGCAGAGGGGAACTTCTTGCCTGCGCTCAAACTCCAGTGGAAACAGATTAGTTTTTATTAGACTGCATTTAAAATTGGTTTCTTTTTAAGGTTAAACGTTTTCTTCTGTATTTGTTTAATTGAAGCCTCTCCATGCACCAGTGAACCCCCAAACTATGGTCTGGGCATCTTTGCAAGGCCAGGGTTGTCAAGAGTTGTTCAATATATTAGTTACTCTAATAAAAGATATTATTTCCCTCTAGGAATTTTGACTAGGGTTCCTAGTCCATCTTGGGCACAATGCTGTTACTATTTTTGACAGCTTAAGCCACTTTAATTCATTATTTCATCTCAATAACAAAACTCTTTAGTTACAGTCTTTGTTTTATTGAAACCCCTTTTCTTTGCTGCTTTGTATCGCCCTGAGGCTGAGCAGTTATGAACCCAGCCCTGCACCTTCAGAGACCACCCTTCCCTTTTCACTGTGCTCTGGACCAAGCTTTTACCTTCATGGTATGCTAAGAAGTGGTATATAAAGGCCTAAGAATTAACTACAATGCTCTTAAAGCCAAAATATCCCAATGTGAATTGCTAAGTTGTGTACTGAAAGCCTAGGGAAATGTTGAACTGTTTAGAGTCAGACTGAACAACAGAACGCTTTCCCTTCTCCCCCCTCAAATAAACACTTTGATTTAAAAAGAAAAGCCAAAAAAAAAAAAACTGCTTATCTTTTATGGTTTAGTAGAAAGGCTTGAAGCCTGGCTAACAAACAGCATGAATTATTCAGGGCCAAAGTTACTGCTATTACACTCACATTGCTTCAGAAAGGGAGCTCAAAGCTCCACAACTAAAATCATTTCTAGGAGTGCTACAGTGATAAAATAGGTCCACATGACCATTAATTGCTTCAATCGGCTCAGTATAAGTTAAAAAAACTATTCTGGAAGTTGTGGGGGAAACGTGCAAGTTGAAGATACAGGGCCCAAGACAGTTGCTACAGGTGTTACCTGTACACCAAAGTCCAGAGGGCTTAAAAAAATAAAGAAAGAAAATGAGGAGAAAAGAGAAAATATATACACACTTATATATACATAGCTTATAAATATGCACACATAGATATAGTCAATGCAAACTCAATATTCAGGGGAGTCAGGACAAGGAAATTCCTAACAATGTGTCCTAGGGTATATATGGGGTATAGGGACTGTTTTTAACCCCAACACACAGGACTCCCCTAGGACTTACCCATCTGCATGTTGGGACACACACCAACTGCTGCAGCACTTGAAGTTCTAGCTCCCCTGGCTCCAAAAAGCCTTTTTATCTACAAAGCAGTGGCTGTAATTGTGAAGGAGACAACCTGTTGGTGGTCGCACAAGGAGAATCACCTGCTCCTGCAGCACCTCACGCTGATGCAGAAGCCAACGCGGTGCCAAACTGCAGCGCTGCCGGCTACACAGCTGCTTGCAGTGATTTGTTTCCTGTCGATGGGTGCTGGGAGCAGGCTGGAAAGCAGAGAAACAGTCACAGAGAAGCTCAGTGACAAAAACCAGAGGTAAAGCTTCCAATTAAACACATAGCAGTCAAGTTAAAATTATAGGTGACAATTACTGTAACTTGATTAGGCACAATAGCAAATTCACGTCCCTAAATCACTTTCACGGCTCTCCTAGGAGGTCTGAAAGATGTAGTATATGAGGTTCATTTAATTTCTAATGTAGTAATTATCACTACCGAATAAAAAAAAAAAATAGCAGTGACAGACCCAGGAAATAAATTTAGCACTTGAGGTTTTAATAAAAATTTTATGTGCAACCCCGTTGGTTAGAAATTGTTTAATCAATCTTATCTGGTTCACAGACTTTCTGCTGAGCTTTTGCTTCGTGTTATTACAAGGCAATATGCTGAGCACCTCCTCAGCATCCCGACTGCAGAGCAGGAGCGCTGTGGCCAGCACGAGCTGTGCAGTTTTAGGTGGGAACAGCCCCAGGTTTGCTCATGCGCCACCACCAGCTGCATTTGGGCGGTGTAGCCAGGCAGCTCCAGCTCCTCAGGAGCCTGGAGAAGGGCACAAAAGGGCCATTTTTCCCCCCAAAATGGCCAAGTGGTGCAGAAAAGTGCGCTGTGGAAGACGGTTTCTCCTGGCAGCAAATGGGGCTGCAAGCAGACACCCGATCTGTGCTAAAAAAGACTGAAAGAAATCTACCTCCTAACGAAACAAAACTTGGGAAGGAGAGGTTATTGCACGTATTCTACATGGGGGTAGTGGAGGCAGATTACAAAATGCAGTCCATGATCCACCACTATGGGCATCTCCGAGATGTTCCTGACTCAAGGGGCTTTCAGCTGCCCAAGCCCCTGGGCACAGGCAGACGGAGCTGGTGACCTGCCCTGAGCTCCTGCCCTGCTCCTGCACGAGCCTGAGCAGGAATGCTTTATTTCTGTTTGCAAACCAGGGCAGCATGGGTAGCAGAGAGGTTAAAATGGAATTATTAGCATCTTAAAAAAAAGAGGAGCATATTAGCAGAACCCCTGGGTTCTCTCAGTATTGCTTTTATTTAACCATCTNCAGGGCAGCCTGGGTAGCAGAGAGGTTAAAACGGAATTATTAGCATCTTAAAAAAAAAAAAGAGGAGCATATTAGCAGAACCCCTGGGTTCTCTCAGTATTGCTTTTATTTAACCATCTCTGCACTTGCACTGCCTCACAGTGCTGTTATAGAGCCAGGGCAAATTGCTGAGCGCCTCTTTAACCGGGTGTTTGTATCATTCTGGAACAGGTAAAATGAGCATGGCCAAGCCATGGGAGTGCAGCCGGAGCCGCTTTGTTTTCCCTTTTTGATCGTCAGTCCAGGAGTGGGAATGAGCTGTGCTCCGTGTGGACATGCTTGCCCAAACACACAAGGATCAGTCACTCAAGTTGGTGCTGTTTGGGATCAGTACAGGAATCCATAAATATTTGGGTGCCACCATAAAGGAAACACCCAGGACACTGAAGCACCACAACGTGGTGATTTGAAGCAGGAGAATAAACAGCTGACCGAGGAATTGATGTAACTTTTTTCCCAAAGGAAGCTGACAAAGCAATATTTTACCCCCATGCATGTGGTTCATCACCTCTCCTGAAGGTCTTCTGAACCATGGCCAGCCAAATCAAACCATCTTCACCTGACCTGGAAGGATCTCGCCTCAACTCCTCTTCTCCATAGATGGCTCCTCCTGCAGGGTGGCCTCTTCACAGCTAAAATCTCCGACTGGTTCTGCCACAGCTCAGCCTGGCCAGCAATATCCATGGAAATCGTTGCTTACAGGAATAACTGGAGTCTTGTGCAAGCCCAGGATAGAGAAGGGACCCAGAGGTGGCTGTCCTGGACCCCCGCTTGCAGCAGGATGCTGAAGAAGAGGGAGGGTGGAAGAGCTTTGGGCTACAAATTGCTTATAGCCCCCAGGAGCCCCTCTGGGTGCTGTGCGTGAATCACAGCTGCACTTTTAGGTAGCAAAAGCCCTTGAGGTAACGTGTTCCCAAATATATTTCCCAGCACCATCCACCGGCATCTCTCAAAGTGCCACAAGAGTGGGGACAGGATGGGGGATGCTGCCAGTTCCACGTGAGTTATTGGGAGCCCGACGCACGATTAGAGCAGCAGTCACTGCACCCAGCAATCCCTGTGACCTTCAAAAATCCCCGTTGTTGCTTTTACCTGTCAGTGCCGCTCCAAAGCCATCAGAGCCATGACAAAATGATTAATTAAGCACAGCTCAAGCTACGAATTTTCTCCCTTTGCCTTCTTAAGCCGGAGTCTCGGTGTCATTTTGACACACTAAACAACTACAGCATATAGATATCCAGAGCAATTACATTTTGACAGCCCAGATGGGCAGGGTGCTGGAGGCAGCTCCAGCAAACACGAGCGGGGAGGGAAGGCGTCCGGAAAATCTCCCGCTGCAGCAAAATCCTCGCCCGCATCTTCCCTTGGGGCTGGCGCTGCTGCTGGGATTGGGAAGGCCACTGCTGCCATCTGGTGTCACCCACCCGGGAGCAGAGCGGAGCCGCAGGCAGCAGGGACCTTGCGGGACAGAAAAACTGATGAAGATCCAGCTGGGAAACCAAGAGGACAGGGCCCAGGACAGTGGGAAGGATGCGGAGGTCTGGGAGGTGTCGCGTCCAGCTACATCCGAGAGGCACCAGCTTGAGGATAACAGGAGACATAAGAAAGGAGAAGGGAAACTGCCCTGAAGGTTTCTCCTAAGAGAAGCCGTCCAGTAGGTGTGAATTACGGGATCGGTGGCTCATCCAGCTCCAGCAGAGCCAAGGAAAGCGCTGCTTGGGCAGAGACAAACCTGGCTGGTCCTTCCAGAGCCTGCCAGGGACGCAGGGAGATGAGGTGGCTCCAGCACACGGACCCTCTCCAGAGGTCTCATGCAATTTCTCCTGACCGTGACGCTTCACTGTATGTTTTCATCAGCTTTGCTCCCAGGAATACCAAATAAATAGCAGCAAAGTGGGGAAAGGCTCCTTTGCGTTTGATATCAGCAGGAGGGGTCACAAGGTGGTGGCCGGAGCCACATGGGTGTCTTTGGGCAAGTGCATCAGGGCTCCTTTTGCTATTTCCAGGCTGGAAAGCCACAGCTTCTCACTCAGCAGAGCACAGAAAGCAGCCAGAGTCGGTTCACCAGCAGTCACAGATCCAGGACACGGATTTGCAGCAGGGACGAGCCTTCAGGACCTGCACCAGGACCCGGCAATGCGCTGAGCAGGACAAGGCTGCGTGGGCAGGGGATCCCTGCGGCGCTCATGGCATTCCCGACCTCATGGGCAGACAGGACACGCAGAGCAGCCCTGGGTCCTGGATAACAGCATGGAAATCCCAACCTGGTTTCTGGTCCTCAAGTCTTGGGATTTTGTCAGGCCTGTAGCTACACAAAGCACCTCTGTGCACTTAACTAGGCCTAAATGAATCGATACGGTGGCATTGGTGTAATCCTCCAAGGCCTTAGATATGGGCTTGATTTTACACCCTGTGAAGCACTCCAAAAATCGAGGAAGCGAGATAAATGGGATGAGGATGTTGCTGGGATAAATGGGGCTGGGGTTGTGTGGGAAGAGCTGCGCTCAATCCCCTGCTCTGCCAGAGCCTCCCCTGCTGTTTTGGACACCTCACAAGGGCACGTCAGCAACTCGATGCCTCGTGGGAGCTGCTGCTTGGGCCCCAGAAGGGACAAGCCTGGACTATCTGGTGCGGACTAATTGCACTAGTAAAATTGCTCTAAGAAAGGAGGAAATCATCATCTCCTGCAAGAGTTGGTGTGGAATGGGAGCCGGGGTTTGCATTCATTCCCTGGCTGTTTTCTGTATTGGCTCAATACGTCCCGCGGCCGATTCCCTTTGGGTCTCCAGATTCCCTGGGATCGAGCAGCACCGCGTGGAGCAAATAAATAAATCTCCACATCCTGCCAGATGCTGGTGTTCTCTCAGTGCTGCCCTGTAAAAAAAGATGCACGAGTTAAGCGTGAAATAAAGTCACCACTAAGGGAGTGATCATTATCCGATCAGCTCCCAGGGTATCAAATAGCAGTAAATTGAGCCTCAGCTAATAAGTAGACAATTTGCAGTGTCATCCTGCTACACTTTCAAAGCTAATTTAACTATTCCATTAAAAAATGAAAACATATTCAAATTAAAACACCCATAAGATAGGGAAAGCGGGGGGAGAAGCCTCGGAGAGAAGACATGAAATGCATCAGTAATTTCCCATCAGGCTACAGCTCCCTTAACTGACCATGACAGTCAGAGATGAAATAGAAATTTCTCTATCAAACAGGAACACAAAGGAGAGCTGACCTTTGATCAAACATCTCTCTGTAGTTTTGACAGGGAGATTTGCATGGGAAGAATTTATGCTGGACACTTACGGGAGAAGTTAGAGCTGCCAGCTTGTAAAGGAAGAGGGAGGTCAAACCATCCGCACGGAGCCCGCGAGATGAAAGCCTGCACGTCCCCGCCAGCCGCCCAGACCCCCTTCCCAAAGCCCAGCGCCGAGGGTTTTGTTGTGCAGGTTTTCAAAGCAATATTTATTCAGGGGTGGGAAACCCCTGTTTTCAAGCAGGGAGCAAAAGCAGCTTTGCATTAAAGAGAAAGCCCTTTAGCACAGCAGCAGGAGGCATATTAAGAAAAAAAAAGCTAAACAGAAGTACCAATTATCATATTGAAGCCACGGGCTTAGCTGATCTTCATTGCTTTCCAGAAAAATAAAAGGAGAGGGAGGGAAGAAAATAAGGAAAGTGGGGTGAGGTCTGCAGCAGAAAGGCAGACCCACTGAGGAGCCCGTTTGCAAAGGGCCACTTGAAACCACCCATGAGCGGGAGGCTCCGGTGCCCTTCCTTGCACCGGGCTGAAACGTTCAGCTGGAAAATGTCCCGTGAAGAAGGTACCGGCGGCGGCTTTGTAAATAACTAGAGGAATCTGTGGAAATGCATAAAAGTGCAGAGATTTTATATTTACCTCACCGGGAAAATTTCCACTGCTTATTTTAACTCGCACTAAAAACTACACAATAAAAGTCTTTTTCACGCAGGTTTTTACAAAAGATGCCACATTCGGCAGCTAAGAGATCTGCCAGCTTCCTTAGGCAGAAGATGCTGTCCCTGATACATGCGACAGTATTTTGGAGTGCCTCTTTCCCTCCTTTCTCTTTTTTTTTTTTTTTTTTTTAAGTTTTTTTGTNACAAAAGATGCCACATTCGGCAGCTAAGAGATCTGCCAGCTTCCTTAGGCAGAAGATGCTGTCCCTGATACATGCGACAGTGTTTTGGAGTGCCCCTTTTCCTCCTTTCTCTTTTTTTTTTTTTAGTATTCCTGAGCTTGCCAAATTTCTCCACAGGCCTGTTTTTGCAGTCCTAATTTCACTCCCAATTTTCCCCCACGGACAGCAGAACTGGGATGGATTTTCAGCTGCTTCCCGGCCTACGGCTGCAATGAGCCAATGAAGCACGAGCCACGTCCTGGCTGCGATTGCAGACGCAGGTGATTTAGCTTCTTAATTAAATGGAGCGTTGAATATCTGCTGCCTTCCCCCCAAAGGGCACCTCTGCCCTCCTGGTGCTGTTGTGCTGAAGTGAAGCCCTGTTGTTGCCAGCCAAGAGGGAAGGTGTCCGGGCCGCGGGAGTGCGAGGTGCTGGTGCAGCCAGGAGAGGTCAGTGAACACACGCACGCCGAGCTCACCATCTCCACATCTGGCAATCAAAATAGTGCATTTAATAAAAACGAGCTGTTTCCTGCTCTCGAAAGGGGAGCTGTCGCTCTGCAGACAGCCCCAGGGTCTTGGCCATGCCTGTCCCTGGGGACTCCTTCCTTCTCCAGAACATGTTTTAAGGTTCCCTGACAGCTGCAGCTTTGGATCCTCCATGATAAAATTATCCCCTGGAAATATGCAGGAACCAGGCTATAAAATTGCAGCTCCCAGGCTGCTACCAGCAGCAAAACTCTTGACTGAGTTGGAGGCTAAAATCTCCCTCAAGTTCTCCAGATGCCAAGTGCCCTTGAAGAGAAAAGCACTAAATGGAATTTGGGAAGGCTTCGGTGCCAGGTTAGACATCTCAAACAGACACACCTTCCATCCGATGGTCTTTCAGCTTTGCTCCCTGCCTCCCGCTTAATTGACTTACATGGGACCCAGCATCAGTGCTCGGCGCTGCAAGGTGAACACGCCGACACCACGGGATCACCCTCAGGAGACGAGTAGGAAGGGGAAGAGAAATTCGGATGGAAATTTATAGGTTCAGTTGTACAGCCAAGATTCTGCTACATCTGTTCCTTGGAGTCATCAGCATCGTACCTAGTGCCATTAATTTTATGGCTTTTGAGGACTGTCCATGAGCCTGAAACATCTGTTTCCTGAATCCATTATGGAGTGCTGCTTATTTCAGAGAGTTACAATCTTGGTGTTTCCTCTCACTGTGGTTTGAGTTTTCATTCTGGATTGCCTCTACTGCATAGTATGGGTCTAGTCCCAAATCCTTCCAAATTAATAGCTGCCTTTTTTCAAGTCTCCTTTTGAAGGATATATCTAATAAGGTGGCAAGTCATCAATGCAAACCCAAAACACAGCACCTTTTCTGTCACCAGGGCATCCTTTATAGGATGGGCTACAAATGCCATGTTGATCCATACAAAATAGCTAGATAATAAGGCAGTATCTAATATTTGTTGGTGACAGGAATGCACGCACACGCAGTCAGAGGACTGGAGCTCACTTTTCCTTCTGTTTGGGAGCTCCCTCATGGGCAGCTCATTTCAAGCAGAGCAGCTATCTTCTGAGTCTGTTGAGCTCTACCATTTCATCAAGCAGTGAATCTAGTCTTCAAACACCAGCTCAAGAAAGCAGCACATGCTCTAGTTTTCCTGCTTCTTTCCCCCAGGACAAGAGTTTTCCTCCTGTTCTATCCAGGCACCCCAAGGATGGTGGAAACGGAGCCTACAAACAGACCACATTCAAGGCAAGTAAATGCTTTGCAGGACCCCAAGGACTTAGGTGATGATCACTGGAAATTGCCTTTTGAGTGTGGAACAGTCTCCACTCACTCCCAGAGTCACAGGCATGGACAAGGGCTGGAGAAAGCCACATCCTGAGCATCTTAACTGGCTTCCGTTGATACCCTGCCAAAAGCAGAGAGAGAAGCTTAGTGGTGAGAACTTACCACAGTGACTAGCAGGCAAAGTCCAATTTTAAAGGCTAAATCTTGCTCATAATCAATGTGCTCCTGACTGTGAGCTAAAAGCATCCAAAAATGGCTTCTGAATTATTATTTACTGAGCCCTGTGACCAAAGATCGTGCTCCTGCAGGAAAGCAAAGCCATCCAGAGCACAAGGCTGGCTGGGGGAAGGCTAGCCAGGGTTAGGCCAGCTTTCTGAAAGGAAACATGAAAAAAGGGTTTAAAATAATAAAAAATAGAAAAGCAGCATTACACTGAAGAAACAATAGACCAAGCTACGCTTAGGACATGGAACAATGTGTTATCATCTTAGTAGATAGCTGGAATTTGCAGTAGGCTTCACCTGGAATGAGTGAGAAGCAGCAAGCACAGGCAAAAGCAGGTAGTGGCCACTGTGGCCACTTGCTGGATGTTTCTGCATCACTGTTAATTAGAGCGCAGGATGCCAAGGTCAAAAAACCCCATATGTTCAAATAATATGCACGTTCATAGGCCAACCACTAACATTTAACAAAGCAACATGGCAAAAGGAAAGCACTTCTGTCAAGAGCGGCTGATTTGAAATCACAGAGCAAACTGCTCAGGTAATTTGTAATCGAGTTAAGAAGTGAAGTCACTCACACATTGGATTACACTTGAGGAAGAATCGCTTTCCTTGCTGCAGAGATCGGAGAAGAAACTCTTTGGGAAAGCAAAGAAAAAAATCAGACTAAGAAGTATCTAGAGAAGAATTTCTAAATTTGTATTCGTCAAAAATCACTAATAATGCCACTTATTTGGAGACTGGGGAAAATAAACCCCACAGTCTTTGCCCTGATGCATAAGAAGCGACCAGGAGGTGCTGGAGAATTTTCAACCCACATTCCACCTCCCCAGGAGGTGCAAAAAAGAGCACACAGGAAAACTGGAGAGTCTGAAAGCTGGAAGTTGAGCCTGGACACTCAGGCCTGGGAGGACTGTAGTACGTGCAGAAGCCTGAGGCTGCCGAGAGGGAGCACAGAGCATGGGGAACCAGAGGGGCAGCTCCTGCGGCAGGAAGCGCAGCAGCCGGTGCTGACAAACCAAGACACCGTCAGCGCTGCTCAGTTCCAAGTTACCTCAAAAATAAAAGGTTTCCAGCATCCACACTCATAAGCAGCAGTTCAGAAGAGCTCTGTTATTGCAGAAAGACAGTGAGGACACAATTCTCACAGAAACCTGGACTCTCCTGCAGACAGATATGCTCCAAGAGCAGAAGGTGGAAGGGTGCTGTCTGGTTCATGGCCAGGACTTTTTAGCCTTTTTTTCATTCCACTTCATACTCATCTCACTACTACCAAATCGAGCTGAGATCAAACAGTCCCCAGTCTCTCATCTGGCTTGTGGCACGCCGCAAATGTCCGGTTGGGAGCACGGCCAGGGAGCACAGGCAACGCAAGGAGAGGTGGCCGGCCAGGTGTTTCGCAGCTGAGCAGCCACAGGCACTCGTACAAATCAGCTGAAAAACAGCAAAAGTATTGAAGAAGCAAAACAGAAGCATTTTATAAGGAAACGCTGCACATTCCTTATTCTCCGTTTTGCAAAAAGTGGGTTCACCTGGAGGGACGCTGGAAGCTGCATCCCTGCCAGAGGAATAATCTGGTAAACTTCATAATGAATATTTCTGCAAAACAATGTCTCTTTGTGGATTTAAATTAATCTAAAACACATTCATTAATTCATAGCTAAGAATTGAATTATATTTTGTTGCTGACCTCCATGTTGTTTGTCTGTAACTAGATTTCCCCTAAAAGGCAGCAGCGCTCTTTAATCATAATGCCAACCTTTGGATCTACTTCAGCAGCAATTACCCTGAGCTTTGGCTTTGATATAATTTATATTTCAGAACACATCATAAATAACTCTTTCTTCTCCCTTCAGTGCGGGTGTGTGAATGTGTACGAACCCATGGAAATATGAATTGCTGCCTATTTATCTCATTCAGACTGCATGAGGGAATGCTGCCTCCCTCGTTGCACGTCCTCAGCCATCCTGGCCAACCTAGCGGTGGGGCAAAAAGCAGCAAAAACAAAGTATGAGATTGTCAAAGCAATCAAATAACCTCTGTCCTCTTCCACCCAGGAACATAACTTCAAGTGTCTCCCAGAGCATCCTGAATTAAAGAGCTTTTGCAGTGCAGTGCAGAGCAGGGGAAGCAGGACTGCTACCTGGTGCCCTGTCCATTCTTCTCTATTCTTTCTGGGTTCTTCCCTTTAGGTTTTGCATAATCCTGCTCAGCTCACTCGAGTGTCTGGAAAATTTTGATATCTACGCTAAAATTTGAAAATATCCCTCAGCTTCACCAAATTCAGCATTTGACAAGTCACAGCATCTTCATCTGGACAGTAAGGCCTAAGCTCCACAGGTAGGTGATAAATCCAAATGATGAAGACACAGCTTTTAGGAATTTAGTACAAAAAGTGATGGTTTCAGCAAATTCCCTGTCACTAGGTGTGATTGTGACCAGCTTGCATTACAGAAGCACTGCTACGATCAGCTTTGCCTCTTCCTTTACCCTGAACTTAACTGGTGATTTTTGCATCAGGCTTAATATTGTGTGGTTGGGCTGGTGGATCAGGAACTGAATCTAAAGGCATCAAGTGGTTGAGAAGTGACTAATGAAGCTGCCTGATGATCCCTTCAAACAGCTGATTAAGCTTCCTGTTCGAAACAGGCTCCTGCTTCATGGATTGAATGTGGTTTCACCTCCCTGATGTGGCATCCGCACCAAACTTGCCTTTCACCACTCATCTTGCTTGCTGTAGGCAGCTGGTCCCACACTTGGAAACTTTTCTCTCTATCTCACTGCAGAACCTTTGCGTTAACAAGCTGCATTTTTTTTTCCATCTGGTTATTCTTCTTTGGGAACCTTGTAAGTGAAGTACCATCCAGAGACAGTGGCCATGGCCCATAAATTTAATTACTAACCTTTAATTCATAGGTGGCAGAAACAGTTCTTCAAGCATCTGAGTTAATCAGGCTTTGCTGACAGTGGCAATCAATTGTTCAGCAGTCTACTCTTTGCTTAATTACTGTTGCACTACATTGCATTTTGAAAATGTCAAGCATCCTCTTTTAGAAATGTAATAAATCATTTCTACTCGGTGTGCAAGGCTAAGGTAGGAGACTATTATTCTCTCACACTTGACCTTGGCTACAAGGAGAAGAAATTGATCAGTTACTGTAGCAGTGAAATATCATTTGGAGAGAAATGAGTCTTAACCAAGAACTTCAACTAAAAACGAGAGTAACTTCCCGCCTTTATCAGGAGCCTCCTGGCATGAGGATGTAGCTCTCCTAAAATCCACCTGCAAATAAGACACTGTCTACACAGGGAAGCAGACGATCAAATATTAATCACAGCAGGAATCAGCAAAGCCATTGCCCTCTAATTTACACCCTACTATCACACTGACACATCACAACTCTCCAAATATTTGTCGTCACCACCAGCGTGTCCATTATCGTATCGCATGTCCATCAGGGTAGACATTGCACAGGGAGAACAAGGAGAATGCACTGGTGAAGAAGAAAACACGTCTGAGAGAGAGGGTCCAATCCATCACCTAAGGCCTTTTGTTATCCCAGAGAAACTACGCAGCACGAGAGGGATTCGATCACAGCCAGCCTGGTGGAACTCTGGCCCCTGGTAGTCAGTTTGCTCCCAGGGTGACGGGAGAGGCACCTTGATTCTTTTTCCTCTAACATCAGGCTGGGATCTTTGCATGTCAATGTAAGAGTTTTCGACTCTTTTGGTTTCAAAGAAATTATCTTGGCAGAGGCGGTTTACTCAGCTGGAACTTGGAGAGGACAAAAGGGTTGGATTTAGTCAAAAGTGAAACTGCATTAATTCAAAAGAATTCAAGGAAATATGTAGTACTAATACCATTTGCAAGTCATAGTCACATAAGCCTTCGCTTTGCCCATGAGACATCTCTTGTCTATTAAGAATAGAGTGCTCTGTGCTGCCTGGCCATGGCTTGTGGCACAGACAGGTGTGAAGGAGACAACTTCCATGCACCTCTCCCCTGGTTGTGTCTCATCTGGTCCAGGTCGTGCCGATGGGAACGCTGCTACTGAGGGGAGATTCATTCCCATCTGTCTCCAACTATAAGGAGCGATGGGGAGAGCACTGTTTATTTCTTAATTGCGTTTACAATGACTAACATGACAGANTAGTCACATGAGCCTTCACTTTGCCCACGAGACGTCTCTCTTGTCTATTAAGAATAGAGTGGTTTGATGGTGCTCTGTGCTGCCTGGCCATGGCTTGTGGCACAGACAGGTGTGAAGGAGACAACTTCCATGCACCTCTCCACTGGTTGTGTCTCATCTGGTCCAGGTCGTGCCGATGGGAACGCTGCTACTGAGGGGAGATTCATTCCCATCTGTCTCCAACTATAAGGAGCGATGGGGAGAGCACTTTTTATTTCTTAATTGCGTTTACAATGACTAACATGACAGAAACCTTCTCGCTGATCAATCCCCAGAGGCTAACGGGATAAAAATAATAAATGCCATCTTCCTCGCTGAGAAAAGGGAGACATTCTCAGCAACAAGACTGTGCTCAAGCATGTTAGGAGCAGTACAGGGATTGTGGCTAGTATCAGCAAACATGATACGAAGATAAAAGGCATCCTCTGAGGATGCTGCCAGAAATGAGAAGGCAGAGGCTGTGTGGTGGATCATATGGATCATATTTCCTCTCTCATTGTCTTTTAATAGAAAAGCTTTTCACCCATTCCCAAGGGTATTGATGAAAATTTTCTTCAAATCAGAGGTGGGTTAATGTTTCTTTTTGTCTTTTTCTTTTTCCTTTTTCCTTTTTTCCTCATCACACGTACATGCAACCAGATAAAAGCATTTTTTCCTTCTGGAAAGCAAAGCTGATTCAAGCTGGGAGCCAACAGCAAACCAAATGCGATTAAGAAATGAAAACATAGTCATAAAATGTTCAGGACTTACAAGACAATAAATTCACTTTTTAGAAGAATAAAAAAGAAAGAAATGAAAGACACCAAAGAAATCCCTAATCTTAATTTTAACGCTTCTGCTCGCTTAACTGAGAACAGATTGAACTTTCCTCCCCATTGAGATCCATGGCATTTGTTAACCAGGAGTTTGACTACATGTGTTGGGCATCCCCTTTCGGGGTGAACCAGTGGCACTGAGGTGGGTTGGGAGGTCCCAAAGTCCTGGGATCTCCAGGACCTCCCTGACAGCTCAGGGTAGGCCAGGTCATCCCCACAGCGTGGTGGCCCCATCCTTCCGCAGACCCCAGGACACCACAGACTCATGGAGTGGAGCAACAGGGCCACCCTCATCCCTGCCCGCCACCCCTCGTTGAAGGCAGGGGTTTTTTCTCCGATATCTCCACAGGATCCAGAGGCAGAAGGCACTAGAGGGCAGTGCCTGCACGCCATGAGACCAGGCCTGAGCGCTGCTCTTGTTGGGCGGCCGCTTGCTGCTCGTCTCCTCTCACACGTGCAGGGCTCCAGGCCTTGGGGTAGGGAAGGGAATGTGGTCAGCCACCATCTCCAGCAGTCAAGCACGGCCCTGCCAAGCCCTGTTTCCCACCATGCAGGACCGGCCACAGCTTCAGCCCATGTGGGCTGGGCAACGGCTCCAGCATCCTCAGGCACGAGGGGAGCGGGATGCTTGCAGGAATGAAAAACGCAGCTGGGTGCGTTCGCCAGGACGGCATCTCCCTGCCCTCCGGGGTCTCCTTCCTGCTCTGAGGATGCCCATTCCGTGGGAGGGAACCTTCTAAAGACCCCTCTGGTGCCAGGCTCACAGAGGGCATCCTCCTGCCGCTGTCCTGCTGCATCCCGTGGGCCGTGCGTGCTACAGATGAAGCAGATGAATTCATTCAGATTACAACCTTCACCGAGTGGGCTGCACCGTGACGGCAGAGCACACCTGAGAACAGCCCGGGCTGCTGGTAGGATCGGCAGGTTATAGGTTATGGATAAGCTAGTGGTCCTGTTACTGAAAGCAGCAGCAGGCGGATCCGGGACTTCAACATGGGACTTGCTCCAGCCGACTGGCTCCAGCCAGCACGTGTCACGAGCTGAAAGCCCTCAGCACTGCAGCTGGTGTTTTAGTCTCTCTGTTTGCACCAGCCTCACCTTGCACCGGATACTCGTGAATCCTCCCAGGTGCTCCCTGGTTATTACCCTTCCCACCGAAAACAACCCCGCAGACCCGCATAGTCTGCTGCAGTAGATGAAGTCCAGACAGAGCCAAACTCCTCCGAGCTTTCCTATGGGGCCCTGTGCAGCTGAATTGACACTCCCGTGACTGATTTCTTCCAGCCTAAAGTATGTCCCTGGATGGGCTGCCCTAATGGAAAAACAGCTTTTCCACCTTTCACATGCAAGCAAGATAAAAAATGCCTTCCTGGTTCAAAAAACACGTGGAACCATTGCCAAAGAATATGCATGTTAATAACATATCCTTTGTATGAAAAGATGGCTCTGAAATTTCAAGTGATTTCCCCGGAATCTAAACAATACCCAGAGTATGGCAAGGAGATTTAAATAATCCTTGGGATGCCTTACAATTTTCATGCCTTTTGTAAAATAAATAAATAAATACAAATCAGCACTGTGGAAGAATCTTTTGAATGCTCTTGTTTTCGCCCCTTAGGATTCCTGCTCCAGAGCTAATAAAAAACAGTTGCATAGATAACAGTTCCCTGAGGCTGAGGTGTTATTTCTAAAATAAATTGCTTATTTGAAAAATTGCAGGGGAATTATTGCGTTTGGAAAGTATGAAACCTTTTGTAATTAATCTGGGAGCAGGAGGGAAGGACACAGACCTGGCCTCGTAACCTGTTTGCTCTGAGTTCTCGTACGCACAAAACAGAGCCAACAATTGGGATCTTAATGTGTTCCAGAGGAGAACGAATTGGTGATGATGGCAAGATACTCTTTTACCCACTGGCTGATCAGAATGACATTTTGCTGTCCGCCCTGCTGCTGGTGTGTGACAAGGACCAGGCAGGACTGCAAGGCTCTGCTACTGCACTTTGAATGCCACCACGGGGAAACGATGATGCCCAACATCCTGTTGGCTTTTCCTTTTTCCCCTCCGTTCCTCAGAGACAGGGATGTTCCTTAAGGCAATGAGCCACAATGCGGAGGCTCAGGATGTCCTTTTGGCTTCAATACGGGCAAAATAAAACATTCTGAGTTCATTAAAATGAAAAGCAACACCCCGCAGTGGAAGATATTCCATGTGATGCTCTTGTTGCAGGAGGGAGCAGCGGGCATCCTTAGGGTTCATGAAAATAGACAGAGAAGGAGGATATCTGTTTCCTTTGGTCTGAAAACTGCCAGACTCTCACAAGTGACCAAATCAGCACCTCCTTGTCTGCTGGACTGAGACTGGAACGGGGATCTGGACGTCAGCGAGACAGGCTCACTTGGCCACATGGGTATCAAGGAGCAGACACATCCATGAAGCGCCATGTGCTGGGTCATGAGAAGAGCTATGGAGCAGTATAGGCCACTGCTGCCAACCACGTGTCCTCCTCCACAGCTCCTTTAGGTGCAGGTCCCTGCAGGAACCCCACCTCCCTCTGGCCCCTCTACCATCTCATTCTACATGTGAACCCAGCTCACTGAAAACGCACCCAAAACAATCAAAGAACGCTTGAAAAAAATCCGTAAAGCAGAGCCATTTCAGGACTCCGAGATACGAAAACAACTGTGAACTTTTCTGCATTTATTTCTTCCAGAAAAACAAAATCACATTTACCATTTTTAAACCAGATCTAATTAAAAAATAAATAGGGAGCTTTGCTTTGCAAATGTGTATTTACAGAGAACAACCCTATCCCCTCTCGCCCTTTATCTCTGCCAGACTAAACAAGCCATTCTAGCTTCTCCTCCACCAGCCTCCCTCCTGCTTTACCACCAGGCAGCCAATTTCTGCATCTGTTTCAGTTCCAAATCTTTGAACCCGGCTGACCAGAACCTACAGGCCACCCTAGCCCATACCTCATCCATGGCTCTTCCCGCATGGCCCATCTCTGCTCCTCCTGCAGACACTTGGCCTGCTTCGTCCTTGGAGCACACGTGTACGCCACAGACCTTCTGCAAGGACGTTTTCTTTGAAGGCCCTTCCAAACAATTGGAACTGAAAAGGACATTAAAGGCATTGGTTTTAATGATCCTCATCCCACCGACTGTAGTGGGATATCCCAAAAGTGTTTTAATTTATACGTACATGTATATAGGCACATAGAGAGACAGAGAAGACCAAGTACGTGCAGCAATAAAAAAGCCCAGGATCCCCTTTGTTAAATAGCCCTTGCTGTGGGCAACACGGTATATTTTTACTCATTAAATCAAAGTGGCTGCTCCTTGCCCTTCAAGTCTCCAGAGAGCAACTACTCTTGATAACAGGCAGTCCCCACAGACTCATTAAGCTTTCTTGAAGCTGTTTGCAGAGGCAGGGTGCTAATCTATGAAGATAAGAAGCCAAACCTCTCACTACGAGGACATTTTTTACTACTTGCCTCGTGCTCTCTCTTGTAATTTCATCAAAGCCCCAAACTAAAAACCTATCTAATCTGTCAGAAGAGCCAATCTAATCTATCACTATTAAACACTTTTATGGAGAAAAATGAATTGCAGCATTAGAGATATTGTGATTTAGCACATGAAAGAGATGGAAAAACGTCTCTGAAATGACAAACAATACAAAATCTGCTTTCCCAACTAAATAGATTAGCTGGTGGCTCAAATAAATAAGTAAATGTAGTTAAAAATGCTTAGATTTATAACAAGAGGTGTAGAAAATGCATGGGACTTGCCATTGATAGCCCTTTGCACCAAAAGTAGATTTCAGTGGAAATGTATCTGAGTGAACACTCACCTAGACACTGCCAGGCTCCAGAGCTGAGCTCAGTGAGAACTTGCAAGGTCTGTCACCAGCGCCTTAGAGAGACACTGGGGTTTAATTGAGGAGGTGTGATAGTTAGAAGAGCCTCTGATATAGTCAGTGGAGAAAAACAGGCTCTCCCAGAAGATGATTGAAGGCAGAGATGAAATCTAGGCCTTGTGGAGCAATTCTCAATCCTTCTTTCTCAGAGCTGAGACCCTGGGGAGATGAGTCTTCTCACCGTAGACACTCAGGAGAGCATGAGCACCCTCCTCCATTTCCAGCATGGATGGGGGAAGCAGCATCTTGACTGCAGGAGGTTGGGGTGTTCTGCAGGGCCTTTTGCTCTTCTCCACCGTAAGCTCCTCAGGAGATTAACTGAGACTCTCCTTCAGATTGACCTGGCATCGGCTCCCTGCAGAGTCAATTCCCTCACAACAGGGAAGAGAAGCAGCTCCTGGTTACGCCAGGAGAGGCCAGAGAACATGGATGAACCTGCTGAGCAGGACACTCGCACCAACCCTTCCCCTGGTACTAAGGCTAGATGGATGCTGTTCAGCTGCACTGAACACTTCCAGATTTCCAGCATTTCAAGGGAGATTTGGCAGGGCTTGTGTTTGATTTTGTTTCAGATGCCATAACATTTGGGGTTTTTTATGCAGCTTTTGGCTCACGTTAAAGCAATTTCTGTCTGTTTCTTCTCTCTCTTCCTCCTCCCCTTTGCCATCCATGGTGGGAGGCTGACAAAAGTCAGTGACTCAGCCCTAGAAGAGAATGGAAAACTCCAACAGGGCTTTGAATTGAAAAGCAGGCAAGGAAAGAAAGACACAAGAGGAGGCTGGAGAAAGAAAGCAAAAGGACTGTAATAATGAAAGAATGCAGAGAGAGCAAATAAGCACTCTACATTGAACACCACCCCATGTGAGCAAGAATCCGCTCGTACAGGAAACCTCACTCCACAGCCCGGGCAAAGGTAGATTTAGATGGAAAATTATTCACATGGCATGTTCAAGCAAGGAACCCAGGAGCTGTTGGACTAAAGCATGAGTAAACATGGATTTGCACCCCCTCTTCTCTCACCAGTCCTGACACCTTCCTTCTTGGTGGCTGTTATGGCCTTTTATCAAGCAAGGAGGAGGCTTTTTTGTGGGTAACACAGGGAGGTGAGGAAAAATGACAAGCAGCAGCAGCAGGAGTGCTACAAAACTTCACAGTGTGCTGGACACATCCTATTAAAATCCCCCGGAGAGCTCTAAGTCTAACCCAACCTGCTCAGGTCACCTAGCACTGCTCTCAAATGCACCACAGTGCATCCCAAGCTTTCTCTAATGTGCCTACATATTTTGTAATCATCGTGTGGGAAATGGCAAAGACAACCCACCATTCCCTGGTAGCAGGGAGGATGTCCATCCAGCATCAGGAAACATGGATTTGTCCTGAGGGCTCTACAGCTCCTCTATCACAACACACAGGGAAGGCATCTGATCTCACCTGACCATACATCTTCCCCTCCAAAGCATATCCGTACTATAATAAAAGTAGCAAGGAGCTGCTCCAAATCCCAACATTCTCCACATACCAAATCTGTACATACCACATAAAGCCTCTCCATGATTTTCATGGAGAGTAAAACCCACATACTTGTAAACTGCCAGCGTCATGGTTAGGAAGATGCCCATATTCTTCCAGATCTTCCACCCACCGAATCACTCAGCAGTTGGCCACTCTGTGCCTCCTCGGTGCCTATCTACGAGCCAACACGGGCGCATTTCAAAGGAAGGAGCTGCCGTTTTGGGGCTGTGACTCTCTCAAAGCCCCACTGTGTCAGGGCAGGGTGACAACCAGCGCATTGTGCTGGAGAGCACTCGGATCCCGGGGCAGCTCCGTCCACTCTAAGGAGCTGTTGTCCTTTGCCTGCCGCCACACCAGCGGAACATATCTCACACTTCCACGGCAGCCTACTCGCTTCCCATTCACAAATTCCTGCGCTGAATAACACCAAAGAGTTAAGGCTTCGTCAAAAGGTTGCGTTATGGGAAGGGAAGCTGAAGAAAAAATGGCTTTCAATGCAACGCGTACACAGACAATGCTGTTTTGTAACTGCGCTGTTTGATGTGCAGTGACAGGAATTAATCATTTTACTTAACAGAATTACTCTTTGTTATGTAAACTTTGTAAAGTCAGTCTCATGTGACCCCTTTCAATTAGGAACAAATTGTTTAAAACTGTCGTCTTTCTGAGGGCGCAGCATTCGTAATAGCAACCTCAGGGATTGGTTGTCATTTCACCCTGGAGTACTCACAGCTGTGCAGTTTGACACCAAATGGAGACCAAAATGTGCAGAATTACTCTTTTTTTTCCAACTGAGCGAGCAATCCCTCTGCGCTTATCCTAACCTGGAACCAACATTTGTTTCCCATTTTGTTTTCTTCAGTTCTGAGAGTGGGATTTGTTTTTATAGGTTTCTCATCACCTTAGTCTATGAGCACCTCAGTGGTGACAATAGACATACTTTCAGAGAACCCCTTAGAGAAAGAAAATTTCCATCTTTCCCCTTCTTTCCACCAAGACTGACCTGAGGCCAAGAAAAGAGCCACATCTTCCATGGTTGAAGATCATGGGTTCAGCAAAAAGAGGCAATGTCACATATAAGAGGCCAAGAATAGACTTCCAAATGCCCAGTATTTCACCCCCAGTATCTTAACATCCTCAGCCTAGAGAGCTGCTGAAGCTCTGCTTGCTGCCAGACTGTTTCACACAAGTATCCTCTGCTGCCTGCATCTGACCAGGTGTATGAAGGTACAAAGACCTTGGCGTATGGGCCAAATTCCAGTGCAGTGCAAGACTCTGCTAGGGCTCGTGTCAATGCTCTGTATTTGCTTTGGAAGCTGCTTGCAGGAATCAGGCGCTGGTGGTATAACAAGGATATCCTAACCCTGCCAGGGATAACTGTGCCGCACAGACTCACCTGCACATCCCAATCCTCTTCTGGGTACAGTTCACCAGAGCCACCTCTCCCAGGAGCACATCAAACCCGAACCCCACCTTGGAGGCTGCCCATACTCCCATTCGAGTAATTATCCTCAAAGAGGAAAACTCAGTGCACCTCATACCCCCCTGGACTGCATCAGCAGGCCCAAGTTTTGTCCTGTCATTGCTCTATCACGCTACTAGCCAGCCCCGATCATTCTTGGTGATAAAAGCATTTGCTTTCAGAGTTTCCCATGCATAATGCAACGTTTACACTCAGGTCTGCACATTTTCAAAGGGTGAGCTGTGCGGCTTTTATTTAAAAGCCCAATCAGAAGATAGGCTGCTTGGCTTTGAAAAGCATCGGGCAATCTTTGATCTCGTTTCCCTCGCTGCCCTGCCCAGCAATATTGGCCGCATTAGAAAAAAAAAAAATCTACTTTGTCCTGGATGTCCAAAGGAGAAGACTAAAGATCTGCCATGCACGGTCTTTCAAGTCAAGCTGAGCCATTAGATACATCCTCCCCTGAAATCAAATCCATTTAAAGAACCCTGGGACGACCCTGGCTTGGCAGCACTTGCCAGCTGAGCACCCTTGTACAGCAGCGCTCGTGAGCGAGGACTTCCAGGCAACAAGGTGCCAACAGCAGGCCCAGCACAGCATAGATCTGCAGAGACACATCCTCATCGCCGCAGTGAAAAATGATGCAGTTATGAGTTCTACAAAGGCTGAATTAACTGCGTGGGGCTACACGTCTGTTAAACAGGAACTCGATGTTGCCTAAGGATTTAAGCCACTGCGGTAGCTTTTTCTCTACCTCTTCCCGTCATGAACTTAACCCTCAGGCCCCATAGCAGCGGATGCTGCCCCACAGCAGACCTCAACTCCTGCTTTCTGGGCAGGAAGATGAAGCCCAGGGAGGTGACATGGGAGTGTGAAGGTATCCGGGGTGCCTGTGGCACAGCTCACACCACGGCCGGGATCTCCTGAGACTCCATCTCCGCTTTGCAGGTAAGTGCACATCTGCAGGATGGTGTCCCGGGATCAAACCTGAGGAACCCAGTGCTCAAAGGCAGCTCAGAAACAACCCCAGCAAGCAGGAGTTTATCGAGCAAGGGAAGCTGCAAACACCTTCAGAACTTAATAAGGGTGTTTTCCTCTCACAAGCTCATTAGCTTCCGGGACAATGAAATCTACCTTGACATATTTCTCTTGATTGCTATGGCTGTGTCTAGTGTTTCTATCAAGGCATTTCTAATGGCTAATATGCGCTGCGGTATTTCTTTATGGGATTTTCTCCTGCTCTGTGCAAAACAGCCCTGGTTCAGCCCCGGGAAATAAAAACAACCGTGGCTATCAGAACAGCAAGCTCTTTTTCATCTGCCTGTGATAGTCTTTCACACCATTTCATCACTCACCCGTGTGCAGGAGCCCTCCCTCTTTCTGTAGGGCACGTGCCAGGGACATCCTCTCCATCGAGCTGCAGGGAGCAGCGGCAGCTCTAGGGCACAGATAGACAACAGCCGCAGGAGCGAGTCGCTGTGGTTCTTGGCCAGCACAGGATACCTGCACATCTCCATCTCCTCCAGGTCCTGATTTTGCAGGGTCACGTCTTCCTGATGGGGACCTGCTGCCTTGGGCAACACGGAAAGCCAGCCCTATTTTTAGGCAGGACTGGGACAAAATATCGAGGACAAGAATATTCCCAACAGTGACTTCGGGTTGGCACCGAAGTCACACCACAATCAGCAAAAGACAGCGCAGCAACCCAAAGCATTCTTCACTAGAGGCAGATAAGAAGGTATCTTGGTAAGAATGTAATCACACACACAAAAGCTTTTATGTTTAAAAGAAGGGTAATTTCTGCAAACAGACTTAGTATTTCCTGGAATTCCAGCTGATTCTATTATATCGTTAGTCAACAGCAATAAAAGGTAAAGAACATCAGTCCGTGTTACTAGTGCTTGCAATCCCTAAAATCCAGAGGACAGAACAAGCAAGGAAAGACATCAGAAGAGACGTGCATTCCTCGGGGAGAGCACACTTGCTACCCCTGTCTTTAATCATTCTCCCTCTGGAATTTCGGCACACTAATGCAGACGTACAGTGGCTCCTGTCCCAGTCCATAGGGAAAAGCAATGGCAAGAACATATTTAACAGCAGTGTTAGGTACTAAAGGCTGCAGCAACCAGGCTTTAGCAGCACCCCCTGACAAAAGCCTGACCCCAGGGATGTCCTGGGAAGGGACATGTCCTGCAGCTGGTCTTGGCTCTGAAACAAACTTGGCCCATTGGCACACAAATAAGCGGGATTCGCCAGCTGCAGAGTTTCTCCCACACCCTGGCAGAGAGGGAATTGAGCACAGAAAAACAGTTCATCCCCTTCTGACATATTCTTTTTGCTCCCCATTGCCCGCTGCATGCAGCGAGTTACCAATTTGCTTATGAGCTGAGCCTGCACATTGCATCATAGGACAGCACTGCAACTGCATTCACCTGCAGCACGTTTCTGTGGCATTAATAGAACCTACTCAGCCCTGGAGCTACCTCTGGGCTCCTGTGGACGGAGCAGAGGGTCATCCGGGAGCCGTCTGCTGCCCACCCCTCCTGCCCGGCTTTCAGTAATGAGCCCCAGTCCTCCAGACTTTTATTTTCACTACGAATTCCTCATAACTTGTATTTATTTGCTCAGTGTCAGCTAGATGTCTGCTTTTTGGCCTGAACTATCTTTAGCTTCCAAAATATTTTGCATTTAAGGAGAGTCTCTAAGTGACTCGGGCGAGAAGAAATAAAGCAGAGCCTCGGAGCGCGGGCCTCGCGCAGAAGCGCCCTGGCAGCGTGGGGATCCAAGAGCTTCCTCATTTGCTCCAGGTTTTCACCCTTCCACAGGTGACCTGTACGGGGGAACAGTCCTGCCCCAGAACCGCTGTGCCAGGCCAGAAACACCAAAGGATTTGGGTTTTGATTGGGGAGGTATAAAGAGGCTTCTGCCCGATCCACCTGCCTCACCGTTTGGGTTCTGCCTTTCCTTACCAAGCACTTGACTGTAAGGACCAGTGCCCATGCCGTTAGACACATAATGACGATCAAGTTCATCTTTGCTTTGCATACAGAAACCACAGCTATTTGCCATCCAGATTTTAATATTAAGACATGCAAAAATAATAGAAAAGACATAGAGGATATTTTAGAAACTGCCCTGAGCACAGAGCCCCAGGTATGCCTCATGGCTGTTGCCTCAAGACCCTTTGAGTTTAGTGAGCTGGACACGTTTGACACTGTCAGGTTAGGACTAGGATGGTTCACAGCCATCCTTTATCCTCTTGCAGGGCTGCAAATTAAAGATATCTGCAGGATATAAACTGGAACATATTCAGAGGAAAACACCAGGTTACCCAGTAGCTGGTCCTTCAGTGACCTCCAGCCATGCTGAGAGCCTTGGCTCTAAGGGAGACCAGATTTAGTCCTGAATAAAACCAACTGCTTACAGCAGAGAGCTGGTGGCCTCAGCACCAACAGCTCCAACCTACTGACCAGCTCCTGTTCCACTGAATTGCTCTGCTCCAGCAATCGCAACTTTGATAGTCTATGGACAGCCCTAAAAATGAGTTTTCTTTCCTGCCCAGGTGTGAAGGCACCACTCCAAACATCCTGGGGAGACACTTTCCACCCTGTTATCAGCCACAGCAAAGGTCCCCTCCTGCCACCCTCACGAGCCTGTGGACTCACGGACAACCTAATAGCTGGGCTGCAATAAAGAGCCCCTGGTCCCCGGCGGAGAGTGGTGACACTGAGGACCTGCCCAGGGCGCATCCTCTCCTCACGCCAGCCCCACTTTGCTCATCATTATCTTTGCAGCAGGCCATTAATCACAGCCCCGGCTTGCTGCACATCAGCGCGGTGGTGATATCTAGCAGGCGGCAGCGGAGCCTGTGGCTGTTAATGAGATTTTTCTCCCCTAATCTCACAGCAAATCCGATTTTCATGCTGGGTGCATTGACTGAGAGCGAGAAAGAAGCAAGAGGCAGCGCAGGGCCAGCCCGCTCGACTTCTCCAACACAGCCAACAGGCTGAAAAGCAGAGTTTAAGCTCATGTTTAAGTGTTTATGAGTCCTGAAACCAGGGGGAACGGGACAAGCACACTTACCTGGAGCCCAAGGCCGGGCATGAGTGTCTCTGGCTGGTGGAAGGACAGGATAGTGGCCACATGTGCACCTCGCACGAGGGACGAGGCCGTGCTTCTTGGCACGGCCCGCAGCACGGAACAGCTGTGCTGTTCTTCCCCAAGGTTATGCAACTGTTTTGTTCCCAAATAACATAACCAGCGTTGTGTTTAAGTTTCCTACCAACCCCTGTTTATCTTGTTTCGGTTTCGCAGCAAAATCACGTGTGAAGTTTTACCAGGGTCGGACAATTGCTGAGCACAGCTGCCCCGCTGGGCTCCTTCCGCGCTTCCCCTCGGATGCTGATGAAGAAAATAAAGGTTTTTCCACCTTCCACCGGCCTGGGTGAGCGTCCAGGTCCATGACTGAGCATGCAGCTCTGCTCTCTGCGTTGATCCCGTTGCGGTGGGACACGTCCCCTTGGATAGCTGCAGTTGGCTCCATGCAGGGCACGGATGCGGCACACGTGCAAGGCCCAGTTGGCACCACCAAGTCACGGCTTTTTGCAAACGAGTTTGAAGGATCTGAGCCCAATGGCCCAGCTACAGATCGAGGACAAAGTTGCAATAACCAGAAATAGGCTTTTGAACTCAGGAACAATAGGAGCTATTTTCAATGGGTGAATAATGTTGAAAATCTGTCCCTTCGCGTCAACTCGCAGAATCATCGTTTTTTCCCCAGTAAAAAATATAAAAGTTTAATTTTTTTTCCTCAATGGATTTCAATGCAACATTTACTTGGAGATCGTCTATTCCTCATCCAAGAATAGCATGGAAACAGGCTGAAAAGGAAGAAGACGATATTTATCATTTCAAATAGAATAATTCCAATTTTTTTTAACCATCTTGCTGTAGTTCTGTAGATTTCCATGTATCATATAAAAGCAATTTTTCACGTTCATTTTTCATGATTCATTTCATATATAAAAAGAAAACTGAACCTCATAAAGGTTTTGCTACTGTTGGTGTCAAAAAAATTTGAAAATAAAGAAACAGTCTCTGTCCGAAGACTGAACATGTCTAAAGTAATTTCAATGGGATGTATTGAAGTTTAAAGGAAAAAGTAACAACATGATTCATTTCAGAGGTTTTTTTTCCATGATAATAATTTGTAAATGATATCTGAGGCTTACAAACTATAGCAGATACATATTTAGAATTGCATAATGTTTTGACAGTGCTAAAAAGAAAAAAAGTTCTGAATAGACATGTTTAAAAAATCCAATTTGGAAGGGAAACTAATTTTGAAAGACTGGAATCTCTCAGATTTCAAAGTCGCACAGTGGAAGTATCTCCACTTAATTAGAAGAATACGCAGAAACATTTTTCATAGGCTGGCAGCAGTGTGCTGGGCAAATAATTAATCCTGCATTGTCTCTCTGGCAGCGCAGCCTTTTCCTGAAACGCCACTTGTGCAGCAGTTTATGCCTGTACGAACCAAGACCAGGGTTTGCTAGAAGACATTTCTGACTCCGATATTTTAGCGGGCCTGCGATTTTATAGCCACGAAAGCAGCTGTGCGCAACAATTAAAAAAATAGCAGTTTATCTAATCCTGTGTTTTATGAATGTGCTTTTTTAATTATTGCTATGCAAAGATAGTCTCCTTTTCATGTCCGACTTCGCGCTTGCAGTATTTGCTTTTCTGCCTCTTGCTGTACACATTTAAACATCTGCTTCCCATTACTGACCCTCCGAAACACGTCTTGCCACTGTAGCACAGACAAAAGCACTGAGGATGGCCATGAAATCCCTGCTTTTGTTTAGAGCAGGGTTGCCAGATAAGATTATTTAAGATGATAAAAAAACCAAAACAATCTCGGGGTCACCGATGCTGGCGTTCTGGCCCACTTCACTTTATTAGATAGTTTTGGCCGAGGGGCTTCGACTGATCTTGTTGATGCTGCCTGTGACTTCCTGCCCAGCGATGATTTCACCTTCCTATCTGCACCATTCCTCTTTGCTTAGCAATGCTCCTCTGACAGCACGTCTGGGCCGGAGGGGTGCACGAGGTTTACACGTGCAGTTAAACGAGCAGCCAGCGCGGGACGTGCTGCAACCTCTCCATGACGGCACCCTCCGATACCGCCCTGTTGGGTGCACCAGGAGGGTCTTCGTGTGCTCGTGCACCACCGTGCACCACCTCGCCTTGCTCGTGAAGTCCAGCAGAGGCAACGTTTGCATCATACACGTGCAAGGTGCTGTATACTGGTTTTGCACAGCCACTTTTACCTCTCTTCTGTGTCGTTAACTCTCTGTCGTCCTATTTGGGGCCTGCAGCTTCCTAGGCGTTAAGGTCCATTCCTTGGAGTCCAAATGCTCTTCCCTGTCCCGATGGCGCTTTCCTATCCGATAGGACACACATGCAGAGCTCAGCAAGCAGTTTCCACCTCCTTTCTTAACGCGCTCACATACTGGCAAGCAGAGATAAAGTCCCCTGAGTTTAAACTTGAATAGAACTGAGAGGATGGGGGTGACTTTTACCACAAGTTCAAGAACATGGAAATTTTTAATGCATGTTTTGATATGTCCTGGGATAATCTATGACCTTTTGAGTCCTTTTTCATCCAAAGCAAACTCCAGAACATAATCCTGGCAGATTTCTTGGAATTGTGACGCTGAGTGATTCTACAGATATCCCAAGTGATGCTTTGAGAGAAATGAAAATATCTTCCAACTACCTCCCAGTTACCAAAGGATGCAAATGTACAGTAACAGTGGAGCATTTGGGTCCTAGTCCTAAGAAGTCCTTTGAATACATCTATAATGTTAAGATAATGCCTATTCCTGGAAAAACAAAACATTTCACAGTTTTTAATAGACTTGGTTCACAGCTAGCCACTCCTGCAGGAATTTGTTCCTATGCCCAGATCTATGGGGCAAATACAACCTATACCCTGTCCTATATCCAGAGCAATAGGACTTGTGTCAGAGACACAGCTGACAGTTTTGGTGGACACCAGAACAACAATTTATATCTTAAAATTGACCTCTGTCCGTACAGAGCAGGACAAGGTTTTCCTTTTTAAAGCCTCTTTTGTAAAAGTCAAAAATTATTTTCCCTCCCAAGATCTGAAGTGTCTAAACTCGCTCCAAGATTCCTCCTGCCACATTTACCCTGGAGCAGAGTAGAGCTGGGAAAGACTCTCCAAATGACCTTCCATTTTAGCAACTTCATGGAGAATTCATGCTCCCCTGCACCAGGAACAGAGTTTCTTTTACCCCTAAATTATGAAGCGTCATGTCAAGTCTGGACCTAATCCTACGTAAGAGCACGATAAAATAATTCAGGCTTCCTCCAATGCTAAGTGCCAATGTAAAATGGTCCATTTTAAAACCGTCCTCTTCAAAAACTCTTCAAATCCAGGTCACAGCTGAAAGCTCCCTGGCTCATAGGGGCTAAACAGAAATGCTGATCTAGGAGCAGGCACCACTCGCCATCCTTATCATTAACCGTGGGTTCTAGAGTGCTTAAAGTGTTGATGGGCCTATCCTAGACACCTGCTGGCTAATGCTTTAGTTTGGACAAGACTTTGCTTAGCTGCTCTCCTCACCATTACAAGGAAAGCTTATGGGTAGTTTCTCACACATACAAAAAAAGGAGAACTATTTTTAAAAGTTCTATTTATGAGGTATAAACTCAGTGACATTTTTCAGAAGATGCTGTCTTGGCTAAGCAGCGTTGGTTTATTTGTTTGGCTGCTTCAGAAGCATTCTGTTTAGCTGCCAAGAGGACTTCACACGAGGAATTTCTTTTCCAAATATTGTGCCTGTGCAATCAGCCCCCCACACTTGCCTACTTCAAGCAAGCTATTCGCATTCAATTTCCAAACAGAAGCACTGGTTGAGTTGGTGTAACCTGTTCTTCTTCTCATAGCAAAAAGCACATGGACTTGATGCTGAAGAAGACAGCAGATGAGTGAAAGTCCATCCTAATTTATCAAAGCACTTAAGCTCATGCTTAAAGCTAAGAAAACGCTTAAGTTCTGTGATAAAAGAGGAAGATCTGCTGAATCAGGACCAAAGAGATACTACAGTTAATCGATTTCCTTTGAGGGCAGCCTGGATGTTCCCTAAAGGACTAATACTGTAGTTCTTCTATTCAACTCAAAAGCTGTTCCAAAGCTGCAGCAAGTTTGATAGGGTTAGCATTTCTTAGAAGCTATTTATTCACCCATGACCAAAGTATTAAGACTCGCTCCCTGCAGTAAATATGCACAAGTGGACACACACTGGGAAATTCTTTGTCTTGTCCCCTGTTTGGATACCGAAGGAAGACACACGCTTTCAATGATGTCTTTGTTATCTGATCAAGCATCCCGTCCAATTTGCAATTTTAATGAAAATCAGACACCTGCACCGCAACTGATCTCCGCTCCCAGGATTAACATCAACAAGGAAAAGAAGCATTCCCCTTTATCGGAAGAACTGAAGCTACCAGTATCCTGTTACCAAAGCCCAGACTGTGATTTCAGATGTTACCCAGAAGAAAGGAACCCTTTATCCCCGTTTGGACACTGATCTCCTCAGACGGAGAACCAAACCCAAGTGCCAAGCTGGCTGTAACGTTAGCTTCAACACTGAAGCACAGGCTGGGCAGTTCTTGCTGCACCAGTTTCTGCAAGAGCTTCAGGGACTGGTCACGTATAGCAACCCCAAGGCACCACTGACAACACAGCTGTTTTATAAACATCATTTTGTCAGAATATTACAAGACATGACTTTTTTGGCTTAACTGTAGGGGATTTTTGTCCTTTTTTCTAAATCATACAAGTCATTTTTAATCTGCCTTGAAAGGTTTTAGAGAAAGATTAGAAGCAGTAGAACTGGTTTTATTACCCTAAAGGTCCATCCACTACTATCAAGTCCTTGGCAAACAAACAAACAAATAAACAAACAATAAAAAAAGAGTAGTACTTTGAATTCAGACTCACACACAGCTCTAGAACTGAGCAAGACCCAAAAGAAGAATGGGAAGAAAGTCTGGGAGAGCAATGATGGTCCTGGTTGCAGTGCAGTCCCGGGCAGGTCTCCCACAGCATGTGGCTTGGGAACGAGCGAGTCAAGTGGCTCCTGCACGAGCTGCTCAGATATTAGGGCCCACGGGACCACTGGGCAAAAACACCTGGTTTCCTCGCAGACCAGATGCCCAGGGTCTTCTTATCCACAATTCCAGCTATATCAGGGGAGAAACATGCAAAGGACAAAAAAAATGGTGAAAAAGAATTTAAGAGAGAATAAGAGAGATACATCCTCCAATGCAAGGTACAAAGAAACCCCCTGCCTTGTTGTTTTTGCCAGTGTTTACTGAAGTGCTTCCTGATTTCTCCTCCTGCCTGAAGCCCATTTCTTTCTGCCAGTTAGTTTCAAGGTTATGGATTTTTTTTCTCCATACAGGGGGGAGAAGTGGGAGAGGGAAGAAGGAAAGGAGGAAATAAAAATACAGTAAACATCTTTGAAGAGTTGATAAACTCCAAAGACTTACCTAAAATCAAGAATTTCTTTTTAAAAATGGCATTTTTCACATAGCCTTTGGTTGTTTAAATAAAGTTGTTCCAATGGAAACCACTCTCAGCTGTGGAGATTTTTGGGTAGCCCTGACCAGGCTGGAGAAGCTCCATGTGCTGGAGATCTGGGATTTTCCTCCTTCCTCAGAAGGAAGCCTCATCTATTGCCTAGTCTTATTGCAGCACGAACTCCCCCTTTTTGCCCTTTGGAAGGTAAGTCATGCAGCTACCAAGACAGGGCTTATCATAAATAGTTTCAAGTCATGCGTTTCCTCCTGTCTTATAACAGCACAAACCTTGCAGCCTGCAGATCAGCAGTCGCACACAGGTTGCTGAGCTGAGCTCTTTATGTGTCTGTGCTATGTTCCAGAGAAAGGCAACGATGCTTTTCATAGCAAGGCTGTTTTCTATTCAACTCTGACTTGGGCTCTACTTTCCTAATAAGGATTTTTCACCCCATTTTGGAGAAAAAAATATATATATATTTCAAAACTACATCTAGCTACCCCAGTCTTACTAAATATTCTTAAAAACATTGTGGACTTGAACCTGCATGAAATAGCAGAGGATGCTTTCTGCCTTGGCTGTTTCTCTTTCTGTGCAAAGTAGCAATGGCCTCTTCACCACATGGCCAGCAAACCATGTCCTGTTGCTAAAAACTACCCAGCCATCCGAGCTGGTTGCTGCTGCTGAGCTATGCTCGCATGTGCCACTCATCTTTACTGTGATTTGGGGGTCATTTCAGTCAAAAGAAAAAAAAAAATCCTATTGTTCCAATGTGCCTGAGCTGTTCGCTCACCAAGTGTCCCCGCAAGGCGTTCGGTTGTACCCTTCCAAGTGCCTTGGTTTTTGAGAGACGTGCTGGAGCAATCACAATACAAAGCAATTCCTTACAGGGCTGGCTGAGCTGAGTAGCATCTAGCGCTTCTCTCTCTCATCATTTATCTCCTCGCCTCATATAAACATCAAGTCATTGATGAACATCATTTTGAGAAGGATATTGCCGAGCATAGGAAAGGCTGTGGTGGTGTTACACCAAGGAAAGGGTATTGAGCCCATGTACCATTACTCTAGGATGGATTATCTCCACCATTATCAGTGGAGAGAAATGGAGGCAAGAGAGAAAAAAAGAAACGCTCAGAGGCAACATAATCCTGAAAAACAGATAGTTGAATTGTGTCCTGAAGTTGAGTGCTGTGACTACTCCCAAGGGATGTCTATAATGACAACACAGCAGTGAACAGCAGTCCTAAGAGGGATCTAGAAGCAATATAGTCATGGTTACTATTTTTCCAGTAAGGAGCTGTTCTAGTACGCTCACACTACCTAACGTTTGATTTTTAAGAGTTTCCAGGAGGATTTATGCTCAGGACACGCAGCAGACGTACCTACTTCAGTGCTCCATGTCTAACCAACTCTGACATCCCAAGTTTGCTTGGTAAAGGACCTTTAGAAAAATTATACACATTTATCAGCTAGCATGGGGGCAAAGGGGAGGATTTCACAGGGCTGAAGACACCCCCACAAACCCCAATCCGGGAAGGGCTGAGGCGGCAGCGAGCCCATCCAAGCGCTGCGCTCGCGTCGCGCTCGCCTTGGCCAGCCCTGCTCCGCGCTGTGCCGGGAGCGAGGCCGGACACCTGGGCCGCGGCATCGCCACGAGGGCCTCGAAGGAGCAGCCCGGTCCAAAATCCAGTCAGCAACAACAGCCCTGCCTCCATCCAGGGCTTTTAGTAGCTGTAGTATAACAGTCTCAAGGAAAAATTTAAAGCTTTGTTTTTATTTTCCTCTCCATTGCTTTTTTTTTTTTTTTTTTTTTTTTTTTNTTTTTGCAGGCGAACATCTGCAGAGAGCTTTAAGATAACCATGGCAATGACATGAGGACAATTGGCAGGCACGGCCTGTGCTCATCAGCCGCGCGCGGTGATTAATTGGTCTAACCCTTGGCGCTACGGCCAAGCAGCCCAACGAGGAGGGACCTTTTTGCACCGAGACCTTGCCCTGGGGTCACAGATAGAGCACATGAGAACTTGTATTGGAGCAAAACACGAGGAATGGAGCTATCAGGGGAGCTCAAATGGAAATCACAGGTGTTTCTTCCCGGCCTCCTCCCCGCGAGAGGCCCCTCCGTGCTCTCTTACGATTTGTTTTTCTGGCAGCCAGTGTGCTCTATTTTTCTTGCCTGTGTTTTTATGAGTTATGTTTGGTTTCTGCTAAAACAACACAAACCAGCACAGGGCTGCTCTTTTTTTCCCCACCACCTCTTTTTTTTTTTTTTTTTTTTTTTTTTTCTTTCTCTTGTAGGAACTGTGCAAAGGGTCATTTGGAAGTCCTGATTCCAGCAAAACCTCTCTGAAGGATTGATGGAGAAATGCCTAAGATCCATGCATCCCACCACGTGTCTCAGGCAATCCATGCCTGAGATGCGTCCCGCTGCAGCCTTGCAGACACCCAGATACCCTCTGTTAAAGCCAGACCCACGTCAGCACACGGGAAGGAATCCAAAACCCTTGGATGAACGTTCAAGACACCACTAGAAACACGGCACCGAGGGAACATCTCCCTCCTGCTCCGAAAGGCAGGGCTTGTCCCTGCAGCCTTCCTGCGCGCTGTGTTTAACAAGAGCAGGAGAACAAATATCCTGGATTTTAAGGGAAGAGATTTTTTTTCACTTGGTGTCAGACTAAGATATTTTAAAACACCAGATACTGTGTTTAAAAGCAGAATCGATGGCTATTCAGTGCAGGCCCCAGCTAAAGACCAAGCAGGAAGTAACAGTAGGTATTCAATAAATCTTTAGATGAGTTGCTTTAAAAGATATCTATTTTCTACTCTAAACATGAAGGATTGGTAATATACATTATCCCCACACCTCCCTCTAAAAAGATAAAGATTTTGGCCGGGTTTCAGAGAAAAAAAAAATCTGTGGCATCTGGTCTGCATAAAGCATGAACAGAACACGTTCTTTATGGATCCTGGAGCAGGAAAGGACAAAAAAAATATTGGGACATTCGCTTAGGGGAAGCGTCCAGGTCCAGGGAAGGAACTGCTCTAGGGCTGAGCACCCATCTAAACTAGACAAGCCAAAAATCAAGGCAGAGCCTCCTCCTGTTTGCACAATTCCCTCTACTAAGGATCTTACACAAAGCAACTGCTGTCACCACCATGCATCTTCCCAAGACCAATACTTTGCTGTCCTTAAGTCCTACATTTTCCTACCAAACACAAGGATGTAGATTAAAAAAAGGCCTTCTGTCATTCAAGGAGAAGCCCGATACGCAGTTCACACTCCAGGTTTTCAATATTCAGAGGAGCAATCTGTAAACAGCCTGTGAGCCCTGCAAATGGAGAGGTGACAAGAATCCATGACTCCCATGAGTAATCCTACCTGCGAGACCACTCTCCCAGGAGGAGGGTGAAATGGAAAGTCTGGAAACACAATACATAAAAATTCAAGGTCTCCACGTTACATGAGATCATTAAAAGGCGACCTGCATTCCCCTGTGGGCAAAACCAACTGCATTTCTTTGGGAGAACAAGTAGCTTTTCTCTATCTTTGCAAACGGCTCAGGGTTAATAGCCTGGCTACTGCAAATCACACAGAATGGACCTCAAGGCCAAAAATAATACGATAAACACTTGCCCAAAGAAATCTGTTTGTATGATGACCACAGCATTTACATAAGTGAGACATGTTGCAGAGGTCCTCAAAGGAAGAAAAACAATCAAGACTGCTTGTCTTCTACTGCTTTTTTTCCCTCCTCTACCTAGATTAAAAAAAAAAAAAATCCAAGTTAAAAGAAAGGTGTGAAGGATTATTTTCTGAACATACCAAACTTTGGCTGTAGACATCCGGCAGAGCATATACTATTGTTTCGTTATTATTTATATTACTTTTAAAAGAATGAAAGAAGCTTTGGATACAAAAAAAATAAAAACTGGATTTCCCTTGATATATTTGTTGCTCAGATTAAGTGCGAGTCTGTGTGCGTATATCTTATATGCACAAAGATCAATACACGCCTGTGTACGTAATAGAGGTGTTAGTTACAGGAGATTGCAACATCCAGGATGTAATTTATATTTCTCCCTTCTTTTTCACTCTAAAACATGTGGTTTATCTCATGCTTTGTCTTTCCTGGATTTCGGCAGGTTTCCAGCATTTCAGAGGTCACTGGGTTCTTGAGTAGCCAATTTTTCAATAGCTACTTTTGCTGTGTTTACTCAGGTATTATTTGGCTTTGTACCACTAGGACAAGCAGGTACATGCTGCTTCTATTCTGCATATTGTTTACCCTCTCATATATTGACTTTAGAGTTCATCCATAAAATGTATTCAACCATCGCCTCTAGAAGCTGCTGTGACAGTACAGAGATGAGGACAAGAATATAGTCGGCTAGGAGAGAAACTCAAGCTGGGTATGACGCACTCTTAGGTACTCTTAATGTGGCTCTTCTGACAAGAAGCTGTATAAGTTAAATTGGGCATTTCTGAGATGTGAATTGATGTTTGCAAATTTAATACACAGTAGAGGCACCTGTCCTCTCTCTCTAGAATTTGTAATGTTAAGGTCAACCATGGCTCTGGCAATATTGAATTCTCCTGGAAATAATATAGGATAATGCAGGAAAGCATCCACTCCTCTTTTTCCCTGTCTTGTTTTACTTTAAGAGTTGACAGATTTTCTCCCATGGGGAAAGTCTACCAAATGCAAGCCTAAGGGGAGCTCTAGCAGCACAACCCATCAGGGAACAACTCCAGTCGACCACCACCACCTGTGTGGTGGCATTGCTCTACAAAGGAGCATCTTAGGAAGCCAGTGACACTATCAAGCCCACCCTACGGATGTGAAAACATCTACACAAAGACCCCCAAGGACCTAGCCCAACCCTTTGCTGATAGATGCTTTACAAGAGCCCAAATCTGAGCAGGAATTCAAGGCTTTCTGAAAGCCAAGACCCAATAAACACTTCAGCTGCAAGACCCAATAACCGAGGCATCCCAAATGCTCAGCTATTTCTGAACATCTTGGCACATAGAACTGAGCATAGGAAATGGGTGAGATTAACAACTTCACCTCACAAATTGAGAAGGTTATGAGGGGCTACATGTGCTATGTACATAATATGTCCCAGTTGCCCACGTCAATCAAGTTTTAAAGCACAAAAAGATATTGTGCCCACTTGAAGAGCAACCATTTTGCTTATACAGATTGGCACTTAAAGGAAGTATCATTTTTCCTCATATCCTCCTACCTTCACATGAGCTGAATACAATTTCCTAATATGAAAAAAAAAAAGTGAAATAAAACAGCAAATTTACAAGCCAAAAAAAATCTCTGTGGAACAGTTTCCTTAAATTTAACTTCTTTGGTTTTGTTGCCTGGGAGAAGATGGAGATTTTCTAGAGGTACCTTCAAGGATCTCGCACAAACGCGGCACTGGCCGCTTCTTATCGGGCTCCGAGCGGGCCGGGGCGATAGGCAGCGTGCCACGCGCTCCCAGGGCTGCTGGGGGCATCTCGGGCGTATCTTGAGCTTCTTATCGCACCTTTTGTATTGTCTGCTCTTTCTTGAAAGAGAAACGCTCTAATCTGTCCCTGTATTTTCTCTTTCTGGAAATCACCAGTAAGGCCGCTCTGCCTTTTACCTCACTTTGATTAAACGCCTTCCTGTTGAAACTTGAAAAGCGACTTGAAAAGCGCAGAAGTGGTGAAAGGACGTGGAAACTCGGTATCTGCTTCCCAGACCCCACGTTTTCTTTCACGTGAGAAAAGAATGATTTTGAACATATGCGTAGGCAATATGTGAGGCAGGACAAGGAGAGAAATGTTCGTGTTTGATCTAATCCCTGCCTAGTGTTATCCTACACACGTGCGCGAGTGCTCCAAATTCGAATCTTTTGGGGGCAATTTGTTCCCATGTGTGACTGGAAAGTCACCAACAAGGGATCCCTTTACCAGGGACCTGCTGCCGCTGGGCTCAGAGAGGCTCCTTTTGCTGAGCAGTGTCAAACATCTCCCAAGGACTGCGGCCAAAACCTCTTAATCTGACACCCATCCAGGAATCCTAAGAATTTAGAGATCACTAATTGAAACCAAGATGTGTCTGAATTTTTTTCCAACAGTCATTTTTTCCCCTGTTTTTCTACAGAAAAACAGGCTCCCCTCCCACCACGGGCACTACCCATTTAAATCTGCTCATTCTGATAAACTCTAGTTTTCCCAAGTACTTTCAGCTCCATCTCTTAAGTAACAAATATATTTTGCTCCGTAATAGCTACAATGGAAAAGGATTTTTTTCCTAATGGGAAGGAGAACACAATTGTTAAAAACATACCCATGGAACCAGTAAAGCAGTATACATGTAAAAGCAGCATTTATCTAATCATACCATTATCAGCTTAGTGTGACATTGCCTTCCAGAAGGAGAAATATATAATATGAATGTTAATACTACAATAAGATAAAGAGGTTTTGCACTTGTAACTGTTCCCTAGTTTGTATTTGTGCTTTTGTTAAAAGTAATTTTTAACATTTTACCTCATTAAAATCCAAAGGAGAAAAAAAAAAACAAAACTTTTTCCACCTGCCCGCCTCAATCTAACCTGTTTGGGGTCTCTATTAGAAGCTGAAGTGATCAGCCCCAACCAACAGACAACTTTATGAGCCCATTACTCCATTCAGTGTTTCAAGAACTGTTGAGAAAAAGGCAAATATCAAAGTGAAACTTCTTGGTTACATGACACATGCAGTCCTTGCAGAATTCTCTTTACACTATCCGTTGGTTGAAACTATTTATCCAATTGAACTCAAATTTGCTTTAAGTAACTCAAAAAGACTAAACTAAGCTTTACTCAGAAGGTTGATCTAGTCAAATGATGCCTTTGAGCCAATGTTCATCATCAGTCTCTAACATTACTGATGAACCTAGATAGAGTTTTCATTTAAATGAGAAGGACAGAACAAAAATTACCAAAAGAAGAGCTGAAGACTTTGATGGAAGGGAGCCTTAGGAATGAGCGCAAAAATCCCTTGAGTCTGATCTCATTTAGATTAAAACTGAAAGGGTTTTCTTGGAGATTCTGATCCTTGAAACAGCAATATAAAAAATAATTGCTCGTTTCGCAACTATACGTAACTCTCTCTTATGGATCCCACTTCACAAATCATAAGGTCCTTCTCCTTTTCAAGAGCTTCCAAATACAATCTTTATCATCTTTTTTTTTTTTTTTGATTTTTAAAAGTTTTCTATTTGTTCACATTAGAAACAGTTTTAACATGTCTATGGCATTTGGCAAATATATTATGCATAATTTGGGGTCAGTCATCAGAGACTAGGGAAATCAGGCAAGCACGTTTTGGTGAAGCGACTCAGTTTTCTCTGTCAAAGAATATTTTCAAGGTGGTTCCAGCCAAGTACATGCCTTGTAAATCTAACTAGTATATTAAACTGGATCAAAAGATTGTCTTATTGCTGCATATTCCAATTACTTTCATAGTTGTTCTAGAATATATTTGCCCATAAGACAAAACCTCCAAGGCAGTTTTCTGTGCTCAGGATATATTGATTCACTGCAGCATCTCCTCTTTCTTCTGTGAAAGGAAGTATTGTTAAAAGCCAAGGCTACATGGCTGGATTTCCAAAACCACCGACTGGTTACATAACTTGCCTCCCACTGACATGATGAACTGCTGAAGCACCAACCTACAAGCTGAACAGAGGCTGATTTCTCAAGACAGATCTTGCTTTTAATGTAGCAAAATTCACAGATGCTGGGAAACACAGACCATGCCTTCACACAGCTCCCACTCGCCTCTCACCACACTCAAGAGTCTGGATCTTTGCTGAGTTTGAGGTAGTGAAATTTCCTCAATGCAAACACACCTAATCCCAACAGACTTGTTAAAGAGGGTGAACATGTAGCTGCTACATGTGATCTGATGACAAATTGGAGTCAAGCCCTTAAGCCAACGTGCACTTGGTGGGATGACAAGATCATCGCAGGTTTCCATTCAGTTTTAATGTAGAACGTTGCCCCAAATCTTCCCACTTGCAAAAGACGAACGTGGCTGATTAACAGAGCCCATAGCAAAGTATCTTCAAGAGACAAAAGTCGGCATTGGAGAGAAGATAAAATTTGAAAATCTACTCAAACTAAAAGCTCCACTGCAAAGTTAACCACAACACACTTCTGTAGGCACCAATTCCGCAGACCCTGCACAACTGACCGTGTCTTTGGAGGGAACCTGCCGAGGTTAGCTCATGGTGCTGCTGAGCAAAATCTTTACTGAGGCCACTATCACATCCTGCTGTTTTTACAGCTGTCAATTCCTCCCTTCTGAAAATGGAAGCAAACCTTTGCAGACAAATTCACCCCCAGTGTAACTACACTGAAGCCACGTTCAATGTCAATAAATCAAGAAAGCAATTGCACAGTTGTGTTTGTCTGCTACTCTCTGTAAGTTTAATTGGAGTACAAAAAGTAAGTAAATTTTTAATGACAGCTCCATTCCCCATCCTAGCCTGTTGTTTGACCTTGAGATATTGAAAACAAATGAATAATTGAAAACAACTTTCGATCATGTAACTTTTAGGTGTTTTTGAAGCTCAGCTAAGAGACCTCAAAAGGCTCCTTATCCTTACCAGAAAGCAAATACTCCAATCAATTCTGATTTTAACTATTTCTTCATCAAAAATAATTAAGATCTCTTCCTATGTTTTTTGACAAAAAGAAAAAAATCTATATAGAAGCTACATTTTGCCATTTTTCATTTGGCTTAAGTCAAATAATGTATTGCAGATTTACACTGAACTAAGAATTCTGCCTAAGAAGCCTCTATGCCTGGAGATATCAGCCGACATACTCATAAAACCAGTCAAAATTCCATCTAGAAATCCTGAAATTTGCTCCATAAAAAGGTCTCAACTCCAGAAATTGAGCCCCGGCTCATTGCCAGCTGTCAGTCATGGAGCATTTTGCAGTGACAAGGCTGAACGGGTGCAGCCCGCAGCACTTGTGAACACCTCGGAAGAAGCCCCTGAGATGTCCTTAGTTGGAAGGAAAGCCATTCCCAAAATCCCTCCTTTGGCTTTTGCTTTGTTTTAAGGGTTGACAGCAGGGGAACAGGGAGGCAGATGCCACGTAAGATGCCATGTGTCCATGCTGCTACTCAAGCAAGTAGCTACTACTGACATGGGAGACCACTGATAGAAAATCACTACCAACACGTTACTACACGGGTAGCTGCTCGTTGCAGATAAACCACAACTGTGACCCCCATGTGCTTTACTCGGCATTCCCAAGTGAAGCCTTCCACCAAAAGATGGAGAAAGCAAGATCACAAAGGCATTTTTGGGAAAGCAGATATTTTGTTTCTAACCATCATCTTCCACCATGAGGCTTTGGAAGTAAACAGTGCACACGAGTAATGCAGAATGTTTAATGTAAGTGTATTCCACTTTATGTTTGCTAGGATCTGGAAATTCAGAGAGGAAATCTTTCTTCGGGGCAAAACAACATATAATAAATCACTCCTCAGTTTGGTGTAGGACTTACCTGTGCCAGGCTACTGCTCACTAGTAAGCAGCTCATGTCATTATTTCCCTCTTTATACTGCAGAACCTCAAATGGTGTAAAGCCTTTCAACACCATCCTTGGCAGAACAGTTTGGGGTCTTTATTGGGAAAGCAGCGATAGGTGTTTCTTCTTTCCACTTTAGTAGATTGTTAACTGTGCGGTAAATTAAGTAGACCCCTAGCAGTCCAGTTATTACAGTGCAATATACTAATACAACTATATTATAATATAATCTATTCTCCTTTTAAGCTATCTAGAGGTCTCAATAAAAGAAGATTATCTTTTCATTTAGCTCCATCAGGCAGCACTTTTCCAAGGAGGAAAATGCCACATATAGGACATATCCCTAAAACTTATTGAAAAGCATCCCACTAAACCCACGCTCATGTGCTCAGACCTCATCTGGAGCGCGGTATCCAGCATGGATATCTCCTCGAACCTGTTTGCATTCTGAATGTGCAGTACACCTGTAAGAATCCATCTCCTAAATACGAATTGGGCTCCTCGGCTGCCTGGCTATCAGAAAAGGTTCCACACACTGCCAGGAATGAGAGGAACATTGGTATTCATCATGATCTGCTGGTTTCCTTGCAGGTTTATGGTATGTTTTACACTCAGCTCACCCAGGCCGTGCACATTAAGCACCTGAGGCTAATACCTGTCCTGACACATCATGGGGAGCATACATGCACACACTCAGATCACAGCTATGGGAGAAGTCACTGCCATCTGCCCGTTTCCCCATCACATTTTGAGGAAACTTGGAATTCCTGATTTTGAGCCCAGCCCCAGCCAAAAAGCCTCCTCCCAGCGTCAAGATTACAGCCTGGTTTGGATAAACTATTGCAAAACCGTGCCTTGCAATTAAAGAGCTCAAGATGGGCCGCAGGCAGTAATGCTTCCCATATGCGCTATATATTGAGCAGTAATTGCAGCTCGATCCATACGACAAATTAGGGGGCCGGCTGTGCCAGCAGCCACGTGCCCTGACTTTCCTGCACCTGGGGGTGCTGGAGCCCCAACAACCCAGACACCTCTTCAACCCACGTTACCCCTGGGGCAAAACACGCAAAGTCACTTCAGCAGGAGCTTCTCAGGCCTCAAAGACAAAGATAATATTTGTTTTTTTGGAGAGCAGACGTGTTGCATCCCAGCAAACGCTCCTCCTCCCAGGCCGCCCGCTGCAGCGCTTGGGCGCTCGGTCTGCTCCACGTTCGCTGCGATTCCTCTTGATTGAATAGAGCGTTAATGGGATAATCCAAACAAATGCCCCTTTCTGGCTGTCCCTTAAGCGTGTCTGGAGCTATGTAAAGAGCTTGAAATGAGAATGGAAATGGGAACGGTGTAAAACTGTAAACATGGGGCCATATGGCTTAAACGCAGTTTCACGATCAATCAGCATCAAATTAAAAGCAGGAATTATTATTAATGTTGAAATGAAATACAGAGAGCAAACGTGCATATTTGCAACTTCTAGGTCACGCTTGTGCAAGGAAATGATTTTAAGAGCGATCACTGATTGTCTTTCAAAGGCCCCCTTAATAAGGGCTTAGAATAGTTTTAGGAGAGTCCCACAGCTTATTCCCAAGGCCTAACAGAAGTGCCGATGTGACACGCTGTGCTCACGGCATCCGTCTTTCTCACCCAAGCCACGAAAATTCCCAAATTTGCCAAGCAGATCGTGGCTCCCAGCAGCTGCTCATTCTGCCCGCAGCTATTTTGGCAGAGTGGGGATTTTCCCCAACCCTCCCTTGTGCCGCGTTCCCCTCACCTGCAGCCAGCATTGCCTAAGAGATTTCGGGGAAATCTGTTTTTCAGAAGATGAGCAGATCCCTCTCCCCACACGCCTGTGCCGTGTCCAACTCTTTCAAAATGATCAAAGCAGTATTGAAATCTATATAAAGAGCAACTTCTTTTGACACAGAGTACAGCAAAGCCTTTACATTGGCTTTATTAAAAACTGGGAATGCTTTTTCTCAAATCAAAACACCCGTCTGCGCAAGCACCTTGGAAAACCAGACCTCTTTTGAAAAGAAAGCAAAACTTGGGTGGGTTGTTTTTCAATATTTAAAATGAACAAAATGAATCAGGACAGAACAAACATCAACATTTGATAAATTTTGTACATGTTCTTAGTAACTTAGCTCTGTCAAAGAATAACAAGGCTCTTGTTTTAGTTCTAATTAATGCAATTAATATTGGTCCCTTCTATTAGAACTAATTAGCCCCTTCATGCAAGCTGTGTTTTGACAGGAACGCCACAGCTCCCTCATGCATTGAGAAAATGCTTGTCTTGCTCTTAAAGTCCTATTTTGACATGGCCTTAAATTGCTCCATCACGCTGGAAGAAAACAGCAAGACAAACACCACACACCCCTGCTCCGGTTTTAAAAGAAAATTCCACCCCACATGCCCAACAGCTCCTGGCAAAATGTTGGCTAAGGAGTTGAGTGACTTATCACGTTTTTAATAGGGCTGAGAGAACTTCTTCTCTTGCATTAGCAGCATTAACCCTGCAAGAATCCAACCCAAGGCAGGACCCAGGTATTGGAAGAGCAAATTCTGCACAATACAGGTCTTGGGAAGTCTCCACAAGGAGTATCACAACATATTTTAAGTGGAAACAGGATCAGAGCTTGAAACCAGAGAAAAACACAAGTGTGCGCCCCATTTCCCAAGATGATGAAATCTGTTTTTGCCTTTAATTTAGATGAGGGTTGCAAATAGCTCCAAGCAGGGAGAGCATCAGAGGCAACGCAACGCACCTGCTCAGGGTCCCCCTGGGGAACCCAAGCCACCAAGGCAGCCACTGCTCCTCCTTGCTCAGAGAGGGAGAGGATGGTTTTAAAATAATAAATAAGGGGTAAAAGTAATCTTGCCAAAGGCCACAAGGAAAGCTACCCAAAGCAAGCCAGAGCATTATGAAATCAGTGCAAAATACAGGAGCGCTTCCCTCACTGTGTTTGCATTACAAACAGCATCCAAAAGAGGAGTTCACACCTGTGCTGGGAATCTTGCCTAAGAAAAGTCCGGCCAAGTATTTGAAACAAATATTTTCAGCCT
>VWPW01010706.1:0-39553 GCA_013389825.1 Crypturellus undulatus
TGCTGGCTGGTGTTTTCTTTCCAGGGTAGTTCCATTGTGGCAGGAAGCAGCTTGAATGCAAGAGGTGGCTTCTTTCCAACACTAGCACATGCTGCCCATTTCATATGTGTTTTATGTCTCAGCTTACTGATGATCTTGTTAAAGAAGATGCTGAACATAGATGTTCATAAGGAGGACTGGTGCTGGCCATGTCTGTTCAGGTGTCCCACAGACATTTACTTTAACCTGGATTCATCCCACTAGCAGAGATGTGAGGCCTAGGGTCACCCTAGCTTCCCTCTACAGGCAGTGGATGGAGGAAAGCAATGCCAAATGGAGATTCCTACAGTCTGAATTGCCCTCTGCAGGCAAATGGTAGGAAAAGGAAAATAGGGACAAGTTTTTCCTCTTCCTAGTATTAACGCTGGGTGCTGCTGGGGTGGGACAGGGTTGATCCGTAGGAACAAAGCACACCAGATATGGAAGGACTTGCTGCAGCAAGATATGGAAGGCTTGAGCTGCAGCATGGAAGTAAAGTAGGATGGTATGAAAAACTAGTGGAAATCCCTGGAGTAAGAGGAAAGATGTGGATTCTCCATTTGGAGAGAATAATTTAATTTGACTTTTTTTCTCCTTTTTCCTTGGTTTGCACTGGCATTGAGTTGCTTTATTCCCAGAACTACCCAGTTAAGTAGCTCTCCTATGAATTATTGAGCAGAAAGATAACTGGTTCTCTGCCAAAAGTTAATGCATATGGGATGCTTTTGGGGAAAGAAGATCATTGGCTGACAGTTAGTGAATGTTTAGATCTAAACTATTTATGTGCTGGTAGGAGTGGCATGACACTGCTGGTCTAATATGTTAAACAGAAATATGTTAAAATGGATGTGTGTGTATACATCTTGATGTCTTCTAAAGCCAGCAGCAAAACTGAGATGAGTGCTGGTGGTCTGGCACCACTGGCAATGGAAGGACCTTCCTTTTGTGGGTAATGTAGGTCAGTAAGAGAATCCCACACCTATCCCAGCTGTTGTCCTGCTTTGCTGGGCTGTGACTAGCAAAATTGGCTAGTCATTGGCAATGTTTTTCTACAATTCTCTGGTAAAATCTGGATTTGGGTTATGCCTTTGGCAGGGCAGTGGCTGAAAGCATTAGCTCTGAAGTGGGCATGCCCCCTGTCACCCTCTTTATTTCTCTTATGCATAACTTTACCTAATTGGGTGGTGTGTGGGTGAGGGGAGGAGGCTAATCAGCATGTATTTCACATACAAATATATATGTGTCTTCTGTACACGCACCATCTCTTCCTACTCATATTTTTCAATTAGGGATGCATACTGTTTTGAAGCCAGGACCTTGAAGGTACGTGAGGCATGGGAATGAGGTGTCTTTACACTGCAGAGGAATACTTGCCTTTGTAGTGTCTTGTTAGCGTGAACTAATTGAGCAGTGAGTCTTGGTGGGGTTCAAACATGTGTGGGCCTTTTTTTTTTTTTTTTTTTTTTGAGTGGAAGGCATCTCTGTGAGGAAAAAGGTCTGGAAATTCCCATCCAGGATAGACTCTTTCCAAAGCATTTTGTGAAGTGAGGTGGGGTCTCACATATTAATCACTAGAGCTTGTCACGCAAAAGAGGAAGTTCTTAAGCAAAACCCTCTGTATTAAAGCAAGGTAAAGACTGGCTGAGCTAATTGGCTTCGAAAGTTCAGAGGAGAGGAAAGCAGAAAAGCTGGTAATGCATATATTTCATTCACTCTTCTTTGAAAAAGTAGTCAGCTATCACAGAGCTAAGCCTTCTGGGCTCCCAGCCCTCCTTCTCTAGTTTCTCTGCACACTTCTCCAGCAGAAAACAAATTAGTGTGAGTACATTTTATTAGAAATAACAATATTTGTAACTTGTTTTTCAAGCACTTAGCAAATATAAATGTTTTATTTCCTTGTACATGAGGAGGCTGAAGTGTAGAGGTGGAAGGCATAGATGAAAGAAAGTGATTCTGGGTTGTAGCTGAGATGGGTTGAGGCAGCCTTTCTCCATGCCCCTCTTCTAACTACTTGATTATATCATCTCTCAGAAACAAGCAGTGGAGGCTGAGCTTATGAATATTAGTCAGATATTTGTTTCCACAGGGACTCCTGCTTCAGCTGGTACCTGATATGCCGGGTTCTTGGAGTGTGGATTGCGGGTGCTACTGGAGGGAAATAGAATTGCTCAGCTGTGATTTCCTATCCTTGTGCTAATAAAGGAGCTTTTAGCTCGGATGAGGAGTTATGGTCTCTCCTGGAGCTTAAACTGTGCAGTTTTCTTCTTGCTATGAACTCAAGGGTGCAGCTCTCTGAGGTTCCCGCTGAGCACAGGGAAGACACGGCAAGGTGATCAGGGACCTCCTTGCGACAGCAGAGTGAAAGGCCCAGGTATTTTGTTGGCTCCAGGACTCAAAACACCTGTAGCAACTCTGCTCTGGACAATGCTTTGATGCCCGTGGCAGCAGGGGAGACATTGCTTTTTTTTTTTTTTTGCCTTTCATCCATACTAGTAGCAGGACCCTCATGGCACCATCATCATTTTTCTCCCTGGGCCTAAAGGAGAAATGGAGAAATCAACTACCCAGGCAATGGGCAAGGGTTGCAATAGATGTGATAAGTCAGATATATTCAACCCATAAAAAGAAAAGAAAATTAAAAAAAAAAAAAAGAAAAAAAGCTCTTTTTGATTTTACCCTACAAAAGGAAAACTTTTCACAGTGTATTCCTGCCATGCTGGGGTGTTCTGACTTCATCCTTGGTGGAGGAGGAATCCCTGACTCTGGTGGGTACCTTCTGGAGGCTTTTAAATTTGACAGGAATCTGCAGAGACCAGACAACATTGTAGAATCTGCAGAGACCAGACAACATTGTAGAGATCACTGAATAGCCCCTCTGAGCTGTGCCAGTGCAGGACTGCAAGGTAATGGACCAAGGAAGCTGTGTCTCTCCAGCTAGTGCTTTGTCTCTTGTGAGGAAGAACACTCCTGCCTTCCCTAAGGCTAAAGTAAAAACAGACCTAAATATTTGCAAAACTTGGCCACAGCCCATAGCCAGTATGTTTCTCACTCACCTGTCACTACAATGCATTTCAGTCCTAGGCACCTCAGCAAAACCAAGAGGAGGAGAGGTTATCGGGGCAGACACCGGCACCGCTGGCACTTGACACTCCCCTGGTGGGCTTCCCCTGTTTTTGCCTTTTCTCATCGTAGATGTTGCCGAAGGAGCCTGGCTCCTCAAGCAGGGATGTGCCACCCTCCTTGCCCTATTCCTGGCCTCTAGCGCCATGCTAGCTCTGCTGCAGCAAGCTCGTGCGCTGAGGGAAAGGGCCATGGGCTGCACATGTGTGCAGCATTCCTGGGCAGAGCTTGCCGGAACCCTGCCTATGCACAGGATTGTTCCTCCCTCTTGGAGCGTGGCATCCTGCTGCCTGGAACGTGGCAGCCGTTTAATGGGGCATCTCACTGGGTGTGCTGGAAATCATGGGAGACCTAAAAGGAGACTGAGTCCTGCTAAAGGGGTGAGGAGGACAGCGCGTTGCTCTTCAGAGCAATCCCCATGCCAGACTTTACTTTGCACTGTTCCAAGTTCTGCGCAGCCAGAGGACTGGCTCATTCCAACAAGCTTTCTTTTGTGTTTAAGCTGTGGATTAAAGGCTGTGTAGTTATCTGTTAGGATTTGCAGTCTGAATCCCTGCATTGTTGGTGAGTCTTTTTATATATACATATATATATATATATAAAGGCAAGAGAGCGCAGAACTGAGGTCTGGCTCTGTATGGCTGCTGACCTGTCCATCCACTGGCAGCCTTCAGCAGCAGCTATCCCTTGCCATAGTGCTGCATCCTCTTCAGTGATGGGATGACCTGTTTCTCTCTCCGGAAAACCCAGGAACTCCACAACCATGTGTAGGTTTAAGGCTTGTTGGGCATTTTCTAGTGCCAGAGTAAAAATGTAATCAATTTTTACTGCATAGTGACTATACTGTCAGACATTCCTGTCACAAGGTGATAACATAGGCCCAGAGCTTGTCCCTGTGCAAAGCAAGTAAGTCCCATTCTCCGTCTGAAAAAGATAAAATATTTTCAGCATCCTTGACTCCCTCGCTGTTTCTGTGTCCTAAATAAGCATCTGGATGGACTCAGCCCCTTTCTTCTGTCATCTTTTTCTGTCCTTAGACCTTTCCCCAGTGAGAGACACGGTATGTCCTTGCTGGGGAGACAAAGCACTTGATCCTCTTTCAGCTCTTTCATCTTCCTCTCTTCCAGCTCTATGCAAGGATGCTCCTCCATGGAGTCAGTGAAGCTACTCCCCTGACTCTCTCCCCCTTGCATGAGGTGAATTGCTTGGAGTACTTTTGGAGTAGCTGTGTTATTTTTGAAGCTTTCCATTATTATTTTTTCTTTTTTTTGTTCTCTCTCTCTCTCTTTTCTTTTTTCCCTCTCTCTCCCAAACCTCACCAGCTGGCCTTGATTAGACTGTGAGGCCCTACCGGCTTCAATTAAGGAGCAGATGTGACCCAAGAAATGGGATAGCAGCTAGGAATGGAGATGGCACATTTATGGCACTAGGTCTAATCAAACAACTCACATTATTCTTGCTGTGAGGTGGGAGACATGCAAGCTAAGGGCAAGTCAGTGCTTAGAGCACCTGCTGAGACAAAATTGCTAGCAAAGTCATCTGTAATGAGCTGGCCATGCCACTCATCACGCCACTGTGAGCTCAGACAAGGGCTGGTTTTAATCCATTTAAGTGCAATAAAGGACCCAGAGGTTGAGATTTGAGAATGGGTACCTGGAAAATAATCAGTCACTGTCACCAGGGGCTGCTGAGGGGAGAGGCTGCTTGTATGCTATAAACTTATGCTTCGTTTGTCTGCCTTTCTAGGAGAGAGGACGCTACACAACATAAGGGTGGCTAAGGTAAAGATGAAGAAGTCTCTAAGTGGACTCTGCTTGACTCAAGCTATGGGGAGCAGAAACTAGCATACCGGGGCCCCCAAGGCATGGCAGCGCTCACGGCAGCAAGGGTGCTGCATGACCTATATTTCTGGGCACAGCTGTGTCTGTGGCAAAACAGATGCTGCCTGTTGTAGGTTCTCAGGTCGGGCTGGGGCTGCACAGCTTCCTCACAAGCTGTGGAGCAGCTCTGTGGACCTCTGGAGGAGGTAGGTGCTCTATAGATCCGTAGTGCACAGAAGTTGTCTGTAGGAGAGCAGGTGCTCATCTGGGGAAGGTGGGTTGCAATGGAGCTGCTGAAAAGCTGTTCCATCTCTCCCTTTCCCACTCAGGATGGCAGCTGGTTTGTGTTCAGGCAGTCTTTCTTACTTTAGAAAGAGAGCTTCTGCTTATTCTCATGCTAAATGTTTTAATTAAGAATTTCCATATACACAATAGGTGCCTCTCTCCTCAGAGGCACCAGTGTGCTGGCCGAGTTTGCTGATGGCATCCGTGTCTCTTGCTCTTGCTCGGTCCCCAGTCCCGAGCATGGTGGAGCCGGCATTCCAGGACGTGCGCCAGGGCATGGGGCGCAGCGTCACCCTGCGCTGCACCATGCTCAAGGGGAGCCCCATGAAGGTGGCCACCTCTGTGTGGCGCTTCAACGGGACCCTTCTGGCCCAGCCCCTCGCAGAGCAGCAGGACTACTCGGAGCTCAAGGTGGACAGCGTGAGCCGCGAGACCAGCGGTAGCTACGAGTGCAGCATTTCCAATGATGTGGGAGTCTCCACCTGCCTCTTCCAAGTGTCTGGTAAGTCGCAGGGCACACGCTGGTGGGAGATCAGGAAAGAGAGTTACACCTAAGATGTGCAGGTTGGATTGGGATGTGCGTGTCCAGTGTGTGTTGCTGCTTGTTCTGTTTGCAGGTGGCTTCTTCATAGTGACCTTAAAGGTTTGGGGGTCCTGGGGTATGTTAGGCAGAGCCATGGAGATGTTCCCACATATATCATGATATCTGCTAGGACAAAAATGAGATGAGGATGGAAACTAGTACTCACTGGTTCTCCTGCTGAAGTTTCTGCGAATCTAGCAAGCATCACATTCAGGCTGCTCTTCTAGAACTACTAGAAGGGATGGCAGAGTTATAGCATCTTAAAACCACACACCTGACCTAGTCACTTCAGCTGGTCATTAAATCTGTTTTTCCCATGACCCCAGAATTGACTTGGGCACCAATTTCTCAAAAGAAATTGCCTTGATAAGAAGTTACTTCAACCAAAATACTCTGTTTTCAGTCCAGGGCCGAATTATACATTTCAAGATAGGGCTGAGCAAATAAGAACGGGTAGTATGCAAAGAGACCAGGGTTTGAAGCATGTCTTTCCAGAGGTCAGAAAAGGTCATGTATCAGTACTTCCTCTGCTCTGACTAGTGGTTTAGTGTGTGTTGTAACTCTGAGGTGTTTTGGGGAATGGGGAAGCCTAAACCTTTATTCTTCTATTTGGTCCATTCTCAAGATTTTGCTGTCACATCTTTAAATCTCTTAGTATTTGTCTGGTAGTGGCTTTTGTTTCAAAGCTTTGGCCTTCTCTCCTCTGTCTCCTCTGTCTCATTGGCTAAATAATAACAAAGGATACCCCAGTGTTAGCTACCACATCAAACTTTGTTCCTAGCAAGCTTGGGAGTATTCCCAGGATCTGGATTTCTTGCTGGAACTGATGACAAGTATCTAATGCTCTCTGATGTGCCATGCAGTAAGTGTCTAATGCCATCACATGTATCTTGTGCCCCATGAGGTAAGATTTGTGCAACAGAAAGTAATGTTCATCCCTAGAAAGTATTCATCAGAAACACAGGGAGCATGTGTTTTGCTGCCTCTCTTCTGCACTTCGAAAGTATTGGTATCAGAGGGTGGCTTTTTATCTCCAAATATCTCTGCCTTTGTCCTGGACAGCTACAAAAAAAATAGACCTTTTAGCCTGTTCAGCAACTTGAGAAATAATCCAGTCATTAGACTGCTGCACTTGGTGGAGTTTCAATTCTCTAGTCTGCCTTGCCTTCCTGTGTGACCAGGGGAAAAGCTTAGTCCGTTTTTATTTCTGTTTCTTTTCTGCAAAAACACGGACCATAAACCTTCCTATTTAACAGAGGAGGCAGCAGTTTGTTAGTGACTGTGAGGTGTTCAGATTTACAGGTAGCAGAGTACATAAACTTGCCCAGAATGGGATTAATTTCTTCTACAGATGGGATGTTAACTTCTTTTGTTACTTTGGAAGCAAGGTGAGACATCCAGCCTGCACTCCTTGAGCAGGTTGTCAGGGTCATCCATACCGGTCACCACATGCCCTCACACAAGCTACAAGCAAGCAAAATTGACTGCATCACCTTGAGCTTTTCCCATTAGTTGAAAGCAAAAAAAAAAAGAAAACAACTTTTCACCAACAATAAAACTTTCTGGAAAGGAAGTTCCAAAAGTATATGTGCTTCATTTCCGACAGAAGAGCTTTTTTTTAAGCTTCCAGTTCTATCTCAATTAATAAGTAATTAATATTATGCAAGATGGTGCTCATCATCAGTTCTGTTTTTATTTCTGAATCCATTAAGCAGCTTGACTTCCACAGTCAATACAAGTTGAATAAGCAGCAATTAGTCTCTGAGGTGGTTCTGAACTTCTTGCTTGTGCAAAAATTTAAGTCAATAAAAATAATAAGAAAAAAAGGACTTGGAAATAAACATCAATATTATCCATCTGAGTTCATAAAAAATAAACATTGAATCCTTTCAAGCCTAATTATAGCCATATAGAATGGCAGGGCCCATGATTCAAGTGGAAAGGTAGCAGCGTGCACAGAGGACTGATCAGAGTGTTGGTCGTTATGTCCATTGCACTCTCTGGCAACCCTCCCTGCCCAGACATGTATCTTGTCTGTGCAGGTCCTGACAGGACCTGAACTCAGCAGGGAGAGTTTTGGTGGTGGCTCTGTTCTGGCCTTGCTCAGGACCTGCCAGAAACCAAAGTGCCCAGGGAGAAAAGAAAATAATTTCAAGCAGGTCAGAGACATTTATGGGTAAGACCTTGAATCATTTCTGTCTCGCGCTGAGGAGCTGTGCACAACACCTAACCCAAAGTTCATCTGCTTGGACGTAGAGGCATTTGGGGACAATTTTCACACATAATGGGAAGGGAGGCTACTTGAACCTGTAGTGCTTCTGAGTGCAGACCTAAACTTGTTCTTTTTCCAGCATGACAAGCCATGGTCCAAGCATGCCTGCTGCCCCTCTGGGCTGTATCTGTGTCAGCCGGGGGTGGTTTGGCAGGGCCCCGGGGGTTACCTCTAACAAAGTGGGCTGGGGTTTGTAGGCAGCCAAGCTATCAGCACCCACCTTGGGCCAAGGGCATGCACTATGTCTGCAGGGCGTACAGCGGTAGTGTCTGAGCCCTGTTTGCCCAGGGTTTGGCTCTGCAGCTGCTGGGGAAAGCATGGGAAAGCGCTTGTCCTCTCAGCTATGGTGTTTGTTCGTCTCTTTTGTGCTTCCCTTCCTGCTGCTGCTCTCTGTTTTCAAGGGGAGACCCTGGTTAAGAAAAAAAAAACCTTACCCATGCAAAAGCCACTCTTATTTCCACCCTGGTCTGGGTCAGCATTTCCTTTGCTGCAGAGCTGTCGTGTTGCAAAGAAGCGAGAGCACTGGGCCCCTAGGCAGGGGAGATGTGAAGGAGCAAGGTCTTCTTTTTAATGCCATAGTCCCTGCATACTAAATAGCATTTTTCCTATGACCTACTGTCCAAATGATCTTTCATCAGGGATTCTTAGCAGGAGACCCTGTAAAATGGCAAAGGAAACAGGAAAAAAATGCCATTTTAAAGCTGTTACCTTAAACTAAACTACAAAGCTGAGAGAAGAAAGATTAGAGCTGGCTCCCAATGGAGAACCAAAGGTGTTTTCACCTTTTCTGGTGTTGGTCATGCACCACTGGCATTGCAGGGTTACTAACCCTCCGAGTAGGTGGACCTGTGAAAGCAGTAGTGGTTTGCAGAAAACAATGGCATGAATAGTTTTAGCATGTCAGTGTAGTGCCCGGTGCGACACCAACTAGTGTGGTAATTGCCTGTAATGTCAAAAAATGAGCTGATGAGTTAGGGGAGCAGAACTGTACTACTTTCACCACATTTTCTTGTAGTTTATGTTCTTCTTCCAGCCCACCCTTTTACTTTCCTCCCTCTTTTTTTTTTCCTCTCTCCAGCAAAAGCTTACAGCCCAGAATTTTACTACGACACTCCTAATCCTACCTTGAGCCAGAAGCAATCCAAGAATTACTCCTACATCTTGCAATGGACGCAGAAGGAGCCTGATGCAGTGGACCCTATCCTCAAGTACCGTCTGGAAGTCAGGCAGGTAAGGTCAGCTCTTCCGCAGATTCAGTGCATGTCCTTGGGAAGAGGAGCTCTCAGCAAGCTGTTGTATCTATGTCTACTTGCTAGTGAAGAGCTGAAGTTAGTGAAATAGCCAAGTCCTGGTGACCTTGTGCCTTCCCTACTGAGTGGGAGAGGCAGGCTGATTATGCAGCACGGTGTTCATTTTTTTTGCCTGATGTTGAGAACGATCAAGAGCTTTCAAAGCCCTGCTGCCTTGTGCTGGACTCCTCATGCTCTGTGTTCTGAATGGGGTTTACAATCCTACTGTCATTAGTACACGTTAGAGATTTTCTAGGCCAAAGATTCAAGCAAGCAGAATGCCAGCCTCCTCACTCATATGAAATAAAGGGAATAAGCTGAAAAGCTCTCAGGCAGAAACTACAGGAAAAAGTCTTTGGCTGTTTTCTATTGCAGAAGAGCTTTGTGCCATCACACTAATGAAGCTAGAGGGATTGTATAAATTCTACATGGGAAGAGAAGTGGATTTTAAGGTTTTCTGACTCTGAAGAGAAATTATACTAGAGTGGAGTGTGGGGGGTAAGAACTGATGGAAGTCTGAAGGCATTTCTTCTTGGAGAAGGTTAGGAGAAAATGTTTGATGTTTTTAAAGAATGCATTAACCTCACAGGATCATTTTATCCAGACTCAGCGAAGTGCCTACGTTCTTCCAGCATTTCATAAAAATAGGGAAAATTAAAATTAGTGGATCCTGCTGCTCAATGATCACTTGGAAGCACATGCATTTTGCAAGGAAAAGCTTGTTTACTGTAGATAGAAAACAAAATAATTAAAAAAGCTCCAAGCCTGTCCTCTGTGCTCTAGGTCTGCACAGTAGGCTTCAATTTTATGTCTCTGTTTGATTGTGAGCTCTCTGGGGTGGGATAGTCTTTGTTTGTAACTTGTACAGCGTCGAGCACGTTGTCAGTGCTTAATAATAATTCAGGACACAGGGGAGCCTCTAATAATGAAGGCAGTTTGTCACAATACCACTTCCCTGTTAGCTGAGTTTTGCCGTTATCAGCACTGCAACTCAACAAACTAATTTGTGATTTTTATCCTTCTCCAGTGATACTGCATTTTTTTTCCTTTTGCTCAATGCTTAAAAGTAATTTTCTATCTGCTTCTCATTGAGCTCCTAGTGAAAGGGATTAAGAGAAGGAAAAATCACATTTCTGCTTGAAGTTGTGACCTGGAGGAGGTTGAGAGTTTAACCCTCCGATTTTGTTCACACCTGTCAGATACTGCTATTGATGTTTCTTTTTTGGCATTGCAGCATAATATTGATTATTGGGTGGCTTGTTTTGGAGAAGTGTTGTACCGTGGCCCTGCTGTCTCATGTATGGGCAGGGTCTCCCCTCTCCCCTCCCGACAAAAAAAAAAAAAAAAGTTTAGGTGTCATTGTGGTGGGTGAGTCTGAGTAAGGGATGGCAGAGAGAAGTAGCAGCAGCGGAAACTTGTTTCCCACTGAAGTTAAGCACAGATAGGGAGCAAGCTGTGAGCTTACACAGTATTGCCTCCTGGTTCTCCTCCTGCAAAACCAGTGGCATCTTGTGAGGAGGTCGCTGCCTCCAAGTGCCGTACTGGAGTTTCACAGAGCCCTTTTCACATCCTGCCTACTTGGGGCCTACGTGACCCCAGAAGATCACGTCCCCTTCTTGTCTCCAACCTGCTCATTCGCAGAGCTGTCCCTTTCCCTCTGTCCTGCTGTCCTGGCTCTTTCCCTGCAATGTCTCAGTTCTGCTCGAAACAGCCATGAGAGAGCTCCAGACTTTTCATGCTTTTGCCTGTTTCATCACCCTCTTCCCTGCCCTACAGGTTTTCCTGTTTTGTCATGCCACCCGCTCCATGCTGGAATGCCTGGGCTGAGCTTTGTGGCCCGATGCTCCAGCATCAGGGTGCAGAACATAGTGACATGACTGAATGTAAGTGTGAAAAGCTCGAAAGTGTAGAAGTGTTGCTGTCTGGAGAACCCTTAAGAAGGGTTTGTCTGACTGGATGAACTGTCACTGGTTGTCTGTGAAGCCTCCACACTGGATACATTGGCTTCAAGGTACTCACTGTGGTGGCACAAAAGTCCTCCTAGGATCGAAGAAATGGGATATTCTGCTCAGATAAAACGGGCCTTTGCCAGCATCAAACTGATGAAAGGCTAGCTAGCTGCTCAGGCCACCACCTCCTGCAACCCTGGGAGGCTTCTGCCCAGCCTCGCCACTGAGGCAGGGATTGACTCTTGCCGAGCTGGAATTGAATGGGTAGCCAGCTGGGACCCCCACTCATTGTGAAATGCTTTGCTGGGTTTCATTTCACTCTCCCCAGTTTGCCTGAAGAGCTCTTAGCATATGTAATGTGAAGATCCCGAAGTAGTGAGATGCTTTGCAAGACACCTGGAAACCCTCAAGTTAAATTTCTTTGCTGCAGCTGCTGAAAATGGGTCTGAATGAGAGTAGAAGTGCTGCCTATCGATTGGCTGGTGCTGTGGCCCTTCTGTCTCTTCCTGTTCAATGGCTTTAGAAGACTGTTTGGACATTCCTGGGAGGATTGCACCCAGGCTGGGAGATTTGGGGTTCCTAAGCAATGCAGGGGGTTTACTAGTGAGACAGGTGCATTTCCAAAGGAGCTGATGGTTCCCAGCAGTGCTGTGCAGACTAGCTGGCACCGCAGACATACCGGTTGTGGGAACAGAAGAATTAACCTTAGATTAAAACCAAGCAGCCTGACAGCTTGGAGCCACTGACTCAGGCAAAGCACATACAATAGCAGCATGGAGCAAGCCTTCTGTAAAGCCTCTGCTTTGTATTTCAGCAAATAGGCTGGATTTCCTGGAGTGCCTCAATCAGGTGGGCTAGGCAGTGGCGTTGTACTGAGTAGCAATTCGGCAGGGAGGAACTGCAGGATCCCCGCAGAAATCTGTTCTGATGGTCTGAAAGGGTTTTTTTTCTTTCTTTTTTTCCCTCCAAGTCAACTGATCCAAGTGCTGACCACCGTAATGCTTCACCTTAGCAAGTGAATCTAATGAGTTTGCAGCCTGTGGTGGTCTGATTGTGGGCAGATTGAGAGGCCTTGGGGTATTTTCTTCCCTGTGTTGTTGCAGCACAGAAAGGCACTGAGGCTCTGCACACCAACTGAAACCCTTTTTTCACTGCTTGGGGATTCAAAGCAGCCTCCCCAAAACAGATATTTGCTTAAAAAATAAAAAGCCTTTTAAGTTGCTTGTTTCTATCTGTGTATTTTATCCCCTCCCAGAGCTCTGTTGTAACATTAGAGAGAAATGAAAAGCCATCTAATATTGCAAGCAGGTTGCATCCTGGAGGAAAGATCTGAGCTGGGCTGGTGGTTACACTTACAGGGGATAGTGGCAGAATTACTGTGCACTTAATGAGCTGGAACCCATCCGTGACCTGAGGCTGAGGGAGAAAAGGGAAGGAGAAGGTATTGGTGCAGAAGGAAAGTTTAATCTTCATTGTGCCCCTCAAGGAGACCCGAGGCTGCCATTTCCTCTACACCTTCTGATACACAGACTCAGGCCAAAACAGAGCCTGCTTAACACCTTCCTACCCTTCACCTCCTTGGAAAAGGCTCAGGTTTTGCTAGCAGACAGACCCCTGTAATTTGCAGTGAGCTAAACACTGGACCCATTTGTTAAATTAGCTCGCTGGATTGTCACTTCAGATTAATTCCTGTCAGGGAGTCTCTCTTTAATGATGCTGGCCTCAAATGATGCTGGAGTAATTGTAAGGGGAGCAAGGTTCTCTCTGTTTGTACTTTCATCCCTTCCGTGTTGGATCAACATCTCCTGCTGACTACAAAACTCATCTGGGCTCTAGGGCCGGCTGCCACTTGCCTCATCAGCCAGCCAGAGCAGCATTAATGAGAGCCATCGTGATGGGGAGCCAGGCTCACTGCACGGGGAGGTGACGAATAACAGAGCTGTTTGGACATATGTAGGACAGGGCATTATCAGGAATTTAATGACTGTGATTAGAGCAGAAAGGTGATGACCATTGCAAATCAGCGGGAGAGTTTTTATGCTGAGGCCTACGGGCTGCAAAACTATATCTCTTCATTTCTGCCTCTGAATTGCTCTTTTGCTGTCCTCTGAGCCCCCTTCATCAGTGACTGTCAACTGCTTTATGTCTTTGGTTTCCTTAGCCCCCAAAACCAAAAGCCCTTATGAGGGCAGATAGACAGGGCAGGGATGTCTCCTCCCTTGCTCTTCCTCTCCATGTACCTGTTGCCTGACTGAAGCAGGGCTGGTACTCCTCGAAAGTAAGCAGTGCACCAGGCCCTCTTCTTTTATATATTTAGTGCAGAACACTTCTAACTTGCACCACTGTGACTGCTGCGTTCATGCACAGCCTTAGCTTGATGAACTTGTGTGCATGGCCTGTGGCTCGTGAGGAACCCAGCTTCATGAATATGAGTGGTGCTTACACAATTAAAAATGTAATTTAATAGCTGTGATAAAATTAGCTGCTTAGTTTGTGCAGCCAGGGTAGTACAAGCCACCGGAGCAAAAGCATCCACCCAGCTATATAGTCATGAGGGGCAGCATCTGTGCAGGGCCACATCAAAGGGTTGTCTCCTCCCTTCAGCCAATGCCTGGCAAAGAATGTAAAACCAGGGCAGGAACATAGAGTATTGCTTGCCTAAAATGCTGTCTCTGCCTTTGGAAACTGCTTGTTTACTGGGTCCTGGATCAGAAGCGGTTATGAACACGTTCATGCAGGTGGTGCTCCTTGCTGCAGCCCAGCCCTGTGCTCTAGGAGGTGAGTGAAATCCATCTCCTTCTCAGGCATGGCCATGGCTCCAGGCAAGAGTGTTTGGCAAGCGTGCACCCAGTGCCTCTGGGGTTTGCCTCAGGGCTGCAGAGGACAGAGCTCACCTAAGACGGCCGGGGTGACTGAACTCATTTTGCCAACAAGTGAGCTAACAGTTTGCTGGCTCCCCAGGATTTTGCACTGTCTGGGAAACGCAGCTATCACCAAGGTAACTGCTCAAGGCAGGGCTGTGCTGAGGGAGAGGCCTGTGTCCCCATGAGGTGCCTTGCTGAGCTCCTGGCGGGTCCCCTCCTGCGCTCCTCCGCGACTGCAGGGGTTTCAGNTCTGTATCCTCATGAGGCGCCTTGCTGAGCTCCTAGCGGGTCCCCTCCGCTCCTCCGCGACTGCAGGGGTTTCAGAAAGGGGACAGTGGTCCCAGCTGCCTGCACTGGTGGTCACGGCTGCACGCAGGGTGCTGTGCAGATCAGAAGACCTGCGGGGTGTGAGAAATAGCACAGCCCTCGCAGTGCTGGTCCTGGGTCACTGGTTTTGGGCACAGAGAGTGCAGTGACTTGGCCCCGCTGTGTTTGCCCAGAACTGAATTTCAGAGCAGACCTCCCATTGGAGGATGGCTTGTGAGTGGTGCCTGCTGGAACCACTGCTTCTCTAGTCCTGTTTTCCTTTCGCCTTCCTTGGCTGCCTGTTTGATGTGCGATCACAGGCTGTTGTTGTTAACGGGACAATGTCAGATCAACGCAATTGCATCTTCCTGCAGAGCTGTCCTCTGTAGTGGCAAAGTGAAACTTCAAAAGAAGGCTTTTCAGCTCTAACTCTCCTCTATTCCTGACTGATGATTTTATTTTAACTTTTGTCCAGGTAGTGAGAAGAGGCAGATGACATTCATGCTTTTAAGTCAATCACTTTCCGTTATGCTAGCGGAGGAACCGATGCTGTGCAGAACCCAGCCCCAAGAGATTGGGAAAGGATGCACAAAAAGAAGCCAGGGCAGTGGCAGGAGCTATGTTGTGCAGATGATTCAAAGAGTCATGGCAATGCAGACGGGAGGTGTGCTGCCTTTCGAGGCTGTGTGCGGAGAGGTTTCGGGTGTGCGGTGGGATTGATGCACAAGGGGCGGCTGATCAGTAGCACTTGAGGGAGGAGTCTGAACCTTGATGAGACTGCTGTATGGGGCTCCGTGGGGAGGCAGCAGCTTTGCCACAGGCATTTGGGAGCAGAGAAGACAGGTTCCTGCCTCTGTTTTGGGCTCCGCTGCCTGAAAATGGAGCTCAGTGTCAGTCACGGCAGTGAACAGTGTGTGGAGTCTCTTTTCCTCCCTTGCAATCTGTTGTGGAGAATGTGCCCATGGTATCGGCTGCTAGATGTGGTCCTCATTCCCTCAAGAGCTTAGCAAACAATCCCTAACAAATGAATTACTCTATTAATTCTAATTCTATCTTTTTGCATTCACAGATTGCTCCTTAGTGTGATACATGGCTTTCCTCAGCTGGTTATCTTTGGTCCGCAGATCATTTGTAAGCAGCTAATTGGGAAAATTGGCCATATGACTGGTAGCAGGTTAGTTATGCCTCAGTCTCATGCTACCATTTTTCTTCCATGCTTATGGAAGTAGCAAAGTAAGCAAAGTATCCTGCCCAGAACAGGGTTAATGTGAATTTTAAGACCCAGTTTGCCATTCAGAAGTTGTTTGTCAGCTGAGATTTCATCTTAGTTCTCATCTAATTCAGGCACTCGACTGTGCAAGAGAACAGTGTATCATTTAACTTTCTAGTGCAAGGCAATAATTATGAACAGTTTTCCAACTCTTAGCTCTGTTTGGAATAGTTACAGAGTCTGGGAAAAATAGACTCACATATTACACATATTACATAGTTACACATAGTTTTACTAGGAAGGCTCATGTGGTCTTAAAACACATCTAGTAGTGAGTCTCATCTCTAGCTCCTAGCGCTAATGTTCAGTGCTCATTCAAGGTAAGGAGAGCGTGAGAGAAGAGATAATCACATGCCCCAGCCAATATACTCTTCATATCAGTCTTAGCAGGCTTGAGATGTTGTTTTCACACCATTGTGTCTCTGCCTATCTAGCAGGCTGCTGGCTTGTGTTTTACAAAGCTGGGCTCAAGAAAATGCTAGCTAGGTACCAAAGATAAAACTGTCTTTTTTTTTTTTTTCTGCATCTATTATACGTACTGCTTTGCTGGCTTCAAGGAGCACATACTAGTTATTGAGTCTTTCCAAGAGCCCCTGTCAGAAGGCTGTGATGTAGCTTCCTCCCATTTACTCTGTTTATCTGTTGTTTGTAGGGTTAATCCACATTCCTCCCATCCTCCTCCTTGGAGTTGTTTCTTTGTGCACCTTCTCCCCCTTTCCTGCTCCCTTACTTTATTTTTTGCCTTTCTTTTGTTTCTACTTTTTTCCAATACCTCTTCCTTCCTAAAATATGTTGGAGATAGGAGGGAAGGATTTTGGAGAGAAATGCAGTCTCTCTTGTAGTTAGTGACAAACAGGCCAGGAGCAGGCACTGAGGACATGAGTTGACCATATTTCATAAGGAAATGAAACTTCTGCAGTCCTGCTGTGAGTGCAGGCAGCATGGAGTAACAAGAAGGATTGTGGCGCTCACTCTGTATTCTGCACTGTCTGTCCCTCCTGTACTAGAGATAGGACAAGTACTGTCTTACAAGAGCCTAAAAGTTGCCCATTACTATCTGGGATTATGCTTGCCCATGTATCTACTGTCTGTGTATTAAGTGGAGAAGTTCAGGGAATCCCACAGAAAAACCACTCCTGCTCTAATGAACAGTAATGCTGCCTTTATTAATTGTTGCTTTTAAGTATAAAGGTGTCCTAATAGAGGGCTTTGACAGGGTCTGCAAGGAATCTGATAAAATGGCCCTGGGAGATGACATTTTTTCTGGTGGCTCAGCAGGTCTTGCTTGACAAGGCCTAAGTATCTTACAGATAAAATGGCTCAGAGCTCAACGTAACCAAAATTGAGCAAATACAGGCTATGCAAAGTCAGCTGGCTTCTTCTTGGAACTGGAAGTGCTCACAATATGGTATGCAGACACCCAAGTGGATCTGGATAGGGCTAGATGAATCCAGTCAGAGAAAATGGGTGGAAGAGGAGTCTGTGCTTTGAGATTTGGAGGAATATAGAGTTGGATCCTACAAGGTATTGAGCAGCGCCATTTTTCAGGTACGAAGCCCCAAAAAGATGGGAGCCATGGCTTTGGGCAGGTAGTGGCTGTGGAGCAACATGATGCACATTGTCCCTTGCCCAGCTTATGACTGATGGAAACAAGGAGGCCCATTCAGACTCTGCAGTGTAACCAGGCATAGCTGGGATCTTGCTGCAGCAGTGCAGAGCTCCCTGACTGCACAGAAAGACTCCTTGTGCCTTCAGGATCGAAGGTATGACTGGCAGACAGTAGCAGAGAGAACAAGCATGGACTGATACACGTGTTACTTGTGTAGCTCAGGTACCCGTCGCAGTGACAGCAGCTCAAGCAGATTCCTTGGGTGCACTGGGAACATACGGCTCTCCCTAACTTTCCACACATCTCCAAGTTCGGTTCTTTTCCAGCTCTGAGCTCTCCTTCCGCTGGACGTTGTGATGCTCTGCTCAGCCTATGGCTCAGGAAGTCACCAGCCATACTGCACCTTGGCTAAGGCTTTTACAGGACTATCTTCTTCAAAGAGTGAAGATCAGGTCTGTTCTTCTTTGACCAGGGAGCATATTGTAATAACATACATATTGCTTCCTGATCAGCACCTAATGAAAGACATTATTGAGGAGTGTGGAACAAGCACTTACAGTAATTCATGACAGCACCAATTTGGTTTCTCTGGGAAGCAGTAAACTGCTACTCTCCACATCTAATGAGGATGAGCAGCTGATTGTGTGTGTGACACAAAGGCAGAGAGAGAGACTGTCTCCTGATTTAGATGACTCCAGCTCTGTACTTATTGTGTACTTACTGAAGGTCATAGTTGCTTCTTCCTTTGGAGCTGGGGAGATCTCAGTTCAAAATGGGAACCTCCTCCTAAGGATATTTCATACTTTTCAGGACTCGTCGTTTAGGCTGACTAATGAACTTGCTTCAGTCACTCATGCTTGTTTAAGCCTGGGATTGGAACCTGTGCACTTGGCGGATGAATAATTGAGGCACGAATTTCAGTTCACTGGTGTGCTTGTCTGGCAAATGCTAATTTTATGTTTGCAAGTGTGATTATTTGCTCTGGAAACCCCTAATGAGTGCTGGTCATCAAGCAAGGAAAAGGAAATAAAAGCATGTTGAAACTTACCCCACCTTATAATTGATGCTATTAATGCTTGACATCATTTTCATTCAAGGCAGTGAGGAGGAACTAAGCAGGAAAGTGTTTTAATCCAATCCGACAGGCAAAAGAGGTTTTGAAGACAGATTTTAGAGAAACATCACAGCTATTGTCTTCATACCCAGACCAAATTTCTCCTCTACCCAAAATTTAACCCAGATGGCTTTTCCAGATGACAACTGTCCAGGTGGGCAGTGGGGCAACTCTGAACAAAGCCACCCGGAGGAAAGCATTTCCTTGCGGCCACTACCAGTCAGTCAAATCAGAATCGCCTTTTAGGAGTGTGCTGCTGGAATCTGAAGCTGACACCAGGCTTGGAGGCAGTGCCACTGCAGTGGAGGGTCACAACATCACACAGAAAGATCTAGAGGACTGGAAACTACTTGAGTGTTTTAAGTAGGATTAAATTCTGCAGTATGAATGCAAGGTCATGCATGTGAAGAGCAGTAGAAGAGGTTTCTGCTTCCAGCTGGGAGCTCATCAGTCAGCAGAGGTTGAGGTGAAGGAATGACACTAGTGAATGGGTTTACCCCAGGGTGACTGTGAGCTGCTGGTGGGATGCTAGCATGAAAAATGGTGAATGCACTCCTAAGTGAAGCCTGAGGCATTTCCAGGGAAAGTGGAGAAGTGCTAGTACATCTTACATCCAAAGCTGGGATACTAGCTCCAACAAATGGGATCATGCAGAAAAGGATTGTAGAAGTGATCAGAGGAAGCAAGAGCCTATGTTATAAGAAGAGATGTGAAGTATTTACTTTGTTTAGCCTTGCAAAGCAAAGGTTGAGGCGGGGGTGATTGCTGTCTGTAAAAGCATCAGGAGGTCAAGCAGCAGGGAGGGAAAGGAACCATTTAAGCCAAAGGACAATCCTGGCACAAGATCAAATGGATACAAGCTGCCTGTGAATAATTTCAGGCTGGAAATAAGAACAGGGCAGGGCACTCGTGTTCTGGAACAGCTACCCAGTGAGAGGAGCAGGCCAGACTGGAGAGGGATATTCAGATGGGTTGTGATATGTTCATGAAACGGATGCGCAAAGATAGCACCTATGGTGATAGGAGTCTGGACCCTGTGAGCCAGGTGTGACCTTCCCCTACTCTGTCCCTGAAGTTGGCCATGCTTTCCTCTTTCTTAAATCCTGGAGGGCAGGAGGTGGCTTCTGGGGGGAGGATGTTTACCACTGTCAAAATACAGAGAGTGAGAATCAAATTTTTAATGTCCAAATGCATTGTAATGGACAAACCCTCTTCCTCTACTCTGTCCTGTGGTACAAAGGTGACATCCAGAGCCAGAATCTCAGTCATCGCTACTGTGTATCAGAGAGAGCATGGGGTGAACTAGGAGAGAAGGCTCATATTTATGTGATGTTTTCTTTTTTCTTTTTTTTTTCCCATCAGTGTGGAAAATTTTGAAATACCATGTTCAGGAGAGTTCCCCAAAATTCTCTATCTCAGCTTCCCCCTGCCTGTGAGCTGTTTTAAGTCATTCCCCATCACTGGCCACTGGAAGGTTAAATACCCTGGTGGAAGAAGCCTCAGCAAAAACCACTTGCAGAGTTAACAGCACAATCCTGGCACTGGGAGCCTGCAACCAGGAGAAGCTGAGGTGTAAACCCTGTGTGGGGACAACTCTGCTCTGTTTCCCCACCCAACATCCATTCATGTGGAGGAGAGAGCGGTACCACACGCACTCCTGGGAGGTCTGAACCTTGGATGCTTAGCCATGTCAGAGCAATGTAATGTGTCCAGGCTTCCTGGCAAGCAGGCTGGGAAGCGGTAAACGTGAGAAGCTCCTCCTCATCCTGTTTAGTGTTGCCTGACAGAGAAAAAGTGCCCTTCTGCCATGGTCGCCCTTCCCTAGCCCTTGGAGCATCCAAACCAGGGCCTATCCATGCCTCATGAGAAAGGGGCCACCAGGCTGGCACTGTTTGTGTTCCTGGGCACATGAGAGAGACAGAGTCTCTCACAACTACTGCTGCTGGAGCTCTGAGTTATACAGCTCCTTAATTGCTTGAAAAATGCATCCCTACAGCTACACAGGATGTTGGTGAATATTTTCTCCCTGTTATTGACCAGTTCTCCTTTCAGATATTTTTGAGAGGCCTCTAGCCCTGCCAAGTCCCTCACAGCTCCGGTCCCTGTGCATATCTGTTGTCCAAGGTGATGGGTTCAAGAGCACCCGGTTGCTACTGCTAGCAAATTCAGCAGTGGCTGAATCACTGTAGCAGATCAAGTACAAAGGCTGTCTGACACAAATCTGAGAGGAGACATGTAGGGGGAACTCAGCTTAACAACCTCACCTACATTTGTCTAGCAAGTTCCCCTTTGGAGCTCTATGGAGAAGAAGAGCGGAGCATCTGTGTGCCAGACTGCTGTGTCACCCCAGCTGCTGTTACGTGTCTAGCTCCTCTCATTGCTGCTGCTGCTGCTGCTCAGAGGGCTGCGTGACTGGGGATGGGAGTTTTCCCGGTGCCCTGCATGGGTGGTTAGCTGATGATCATGGACAGCATCTGTGTGCAGGCAGCCGGCCCCCTGTTCATTTGTGCTCCGTGAAGGAGCAGCCGGGGAATCTGAATGAGAGTAAGTAAAAAGTGGGGGAGGGGAGAGAGTGACTGAGTGTCGAAAGAATTCAGAGAGAAGAGCTAGTGCTTGTGCCTTGATCTGAGAAGCTGTTGAAGAAGTGGGACGAACAGGGAGAGAGAATGGCAGTAATGGGTAACAGTGCTGGGAAGCAGGATGCTTATCAGATGATTCCATTGCTCTGATCGGATTTATGGGGATCATATTTTGAGGGGGGGATTCTGCCCAATTTTAATGCTCATTGTACTCTCTGATGTTCATTACAAATGTCCAGGACTGCTGAAACAGTTTTTCTTTCTGATTTCACTTCATCTCTCACACAAGCGTGCAACTGGTAAATGTGCAGCTGGTTGTAAGACCAGACTGTACAGGTCACACCAGGTCCCAGCACAGGCAGGTTTGTCATTAACCACATTAACCACTGACAGAAGCACTGTTATTATATTTTGTCTTTATTATATAAGTGAGTTGGTATATGCCTGGCTTAAATATAATTCTGTCTGAAAACAATATTCTTCTTTCCTTCCCTGTGTGTGAAACCTTTGACAACATGTATAGACATAAAACCTAGCTATAGTGCCATATCTTGGACCTCTCTGCCGCAGTTGTGTCCCAGGTGTGAAGGCAGCAGAGGGACAGAAGTGGTTTGGCATCATGCTTTTCTCTCAAAAGCTCTCAGTGTGTTCCTGAATCAGGAACCTGTTATGATGACCACACTGGGAGAAGCACTCTTGATGGCTCAAGAGACAGTGGAGATGATAGGACAGGGAGGCTGGGTAGATAACACCTACCAATATGAAGTAATTGTGAAGATTTAGGAGACCTAGTCTGGAAGCTTGATGGCCTGATGACTGCTGTAAATATTTGAGTCCATGTGTGTGCCCTCACCTATCTGCTCATACTCCTTGGTGCTTATAATTGGCTGGGGAAAGCAGACAGACCACATACTGTGTGTGTGAATGCATACATGCCATGTGGAGCTGCTTTTGCCTTTTCTGAGGCTTTTCTGGCAAACCCATTCTACAAGTCTGCTCCCACCTCTTCATCCTCTGTGAGATTTGCAGCCAGCTGATAGGAACAGAGTGTTTTTTGCTACTGCTGCTGCTGTGTTTTCTCTCTTCCCATTCCCTCCCTTCCTCTCATTATTTAAAGAAGAATGAGGCAAAGGCAGAAATGAGGCTGTGCACTGTACTCTTGCTCAGGTCCTGCTGGCAGCCTCCTGGGTCTGGTGATGAATGAGCACATTGCTGGGTGCTGCGTGAGATGCTCCAGTGAGACTTCAGCATCTCTAATAATGTGGCCAGCATTTCACCAGCCTCCACGCCCATCTCTGCTTTATTAACTACATGACAGCAATATTAAGCTGGAGCACTGGGCCAGTATGATCAGAAGGAGGAAGGAGGCTGCAGTGAGGGGGACAAGGCATTAGAGTAGCATGGGAGAAGAGTGCACACAGAGCAGGAGAATGAAGTCAATAGCAGGTTAAAAGGTAGAGTAGAGGGTTGAAAAAGGGTTCCATCCTTGGAGATATTCAAAATCCAATTGGGCATGGTCAAGTCCAGTTTGGTGCTTTGGTTCACCTTGATTAAGCAGGGGTGTGGACCAGATGATCTCCAGAGAACCCTGACATTTGGTGAAGCCTCTTTTACTGTTTGCCAAAAATGGTCAGTCCTTTCAGAAACATCCCAGGCCAATTTTGTCAGGATATCAGGACTGTACAGACTGTGATAGGGATGTGAACAGGGCAGCCTCACTGGTAGCCACAGAGTTGGCTGATTACAGCTTGATCATGGACAGTATAGAAACTGAGGAAAGAATTGGTCACAAAGAATTTTGCAAAAGAGAAAGACTCACCAGCTACCCCAGGAGAAGAAGGCATCATTTTGGATGGATGGAGGTTTGGGAATCATCGCTGGTAGCAGACAGGCTGGTGCCACTTGTGTTCATATAACTGGATTCTCAGTAAGGCTGATTTAGCTGGCAGGTTCTTTGAGCACAACTATGACCTGCATGGTGGGAGCTGATGTAGACTCAGGCATAGGACTGTAGTCTCTATTAAAGCCGGTAAAATAAAGTTGATGACATTCTCTATACAGCAGGCCTATGCAGGTGTTTTGCAGCTCCATCTCAGCAGGAATGAAGATGTGTCTTGATGGTCTGGTGGATGAGTTTCTTTGGATGTTGGGCAGGTGATCTTACAGAGAGGAGTTAAGCTTACTGTGAGAAGCAACCTGAGAAGAAGGGAAGTCCTAAGGGAAGGGGAGAATCCAAGATTCCTTTCTTGTTCCTCCTCAAGCATTTTCCCGAAGTGACTATGGATGCAGTTTACATCCTTGCAGGGCTAGAGCTGGACTTGGTTCTAGCTTGTTTTCTCTCTCTCACTCTCTCTCAGTCTCTTCAGCCTTGCAAAACCTTTCTCCCATGCTTCAGCAGGAGGAAAATCCCAAGTGCCAGGTGTGCTTTGTCCATTTCCCAGTGAGAATCAGATGATTATTGGTTAAACCCATGTGCCTGTGAATATACACTTGTCTGGGACCTCTAGAGCTTTGTACTCCAGCCTGCAAGGTGGTTTCTAGGTGTTCCTGGCTTTGATGATATGGTAGAATAAGAGATTTCACACCGCTCCCAGAAGCCTTAGACACCTAAATTTCATATAAGTCACAGCTGAGGTGGAATTTGCACTGTCTGAATCTCACCCTCAGGCTTCTGTCTGATTTCCCATTTTGTTTTTCTTCTAAAGGTTATGGCTAGATGAGGAAAATTGCTCCTGACCTCCTGTTTGCTGGCTCTCTTTCCAGTGCCCAGGCACTCAGACAGCCTGCAAGGAGAAGCTTTGCCAGCTCCCTAGTCAGGCTCCACTTCCCAAAGTGCCCTGTGCTTGGTATCCTACTTCCAGTCCCCTGTTTCTGGCCTGTGACCCTGTCTTCTTCTCCCAGGTTGTTGTTGTTGGTCTGGTGCTCATGAGCACAGGTGAAGTTGCTGCCGTTGGGAGCCGAGTCTGCTCTTGCTTGGCAGATCATCCTCACGACAGGATGACAGATGGAAGGACTGAGTGGTAGGGGGTGCCAGCTGGATCAGCACCCAGCTTGTGTATGTGCAGATGGGGTGTTGTTGCTATGAAGGGATCCTGACAACAACCTGGTGCCAAGTTCATGCTTGGTTCCTGGAGATGCTGTTATGGTCCTGTCCTCTGGGATTCATGCACCTTGTGGGAAATCAGAGAGATGGAGTGAGGTACAGGAGCCGTTGCCAGCCCGCTGACTCCTTTTGCTTGGGAAGGAGGAGGGCACAGAGAGCAATTCCTTGAACAGCTTTCGAGCCCTGATCTGTTTAAGGCAGAATCAGGTTTCTTGTTCACTGTGAGAACCCCATGCAACCAAGAGTCCCCAGGGGCTAGTCCCTGTCACAGACGTGGTAACACAGCAGGATCTTGTCCTAGCCTGCCTCTTCCCTAGGGAACACCATCCAACCTGTGGAGATGAACTTAAGGGAAGAGGTGAGTTCTGGGCATGTTGGAAGTGAACAGGACTCTGGCATTGGAAACTCTCCAATGGCAACCACTGCTTCTCGATTTGAACTTGAGGTCATGTATGTTAGGGCTGGAGGCAGGCAGAGGAAGGAATAGCAATCAGGGATCAGTATAAGGGAGAAACAGTATATTAGATAATAGGTAGGACCTCACAGGTTGCCAATCTGAGGATTCCCTTAACACTGTGGGTTCTTTCTTCTTGCAGCTGGCTCAGAGGAGCACCATCCAAACCTTTATTCCTGTGCAGAAAATGGAGAAGGGCCTGTTGCTGGAGCACATCTTACCCAACCTGAAAGTTCCTCAAAGCTATGAAGTTCGCTTGACACCCATTACCAGCTTTGGGGCTGGAGATATGGCTGCCCGCATCATCCGGTACATGGAACGTAGGTGTCTCCTCCTCAGTCCTGGCTACGAGAGCAGGCCCCAGCCTCCTGTCATGGGTCAGGCCTAGGCACATGGGTGTGTGTAGAGGCTGTCTCCTGTGACCATTGGGTGGATCCTTATGTCCTCCATTATGGTGTGGTACTATCACCTCTGGCCAAATTTTGTCTGTTACTATGAATGCAGAGCCATAGACACTGACTTTTGAGGATCAGTCTCCAACTCTTGCTTCACTCAGCAGCTCTGGCTCAGATTGTCTGCTGAAATGCCCAAATCGCCTGTCAGGTGATGCTGATGTCTCCCATGCCACCTTGGCTTGTTAAGGTACAGCTAGTGAGCACTAAATACAAGCCACCTGCCCAAAAAAGGAAAAGGATTTCAGGGAGTTTCAGCTCTTTTCAGAGCCGAATGCACAGTTCCTTTCCGTAATAGTTAGATACCTGTAGCTCTGTCTGATATCCTGGATCCCAGATTGCCCCATTTAAAATACACTGAATGTGCTTCCTTTCCTAGCATTCCAGCAACTCTTGACTCTGCCTGTTCCCACAACCTTATTGTTTCCTTACTTCACTCAGGCATTTAGCAGACAGACCTCTCCTGCTATGTTTAGGACCTCTCCTCTTGTCCTGTGGTGTGATACTATGTCCTTAGGGATACTTGTTCCCCCAGATATCCACAGTGTCTCAAATTGCTTTTATTTCCTTTAAAGATCCCAAGTGGTAATTCTCAATGGATACTTCAGAAAAAAACCCTACTTAGAATGACAGGAAAGTCTCCCAGTGCAGTTCAGGCATCATCCCTTGCATGGGGTTTTCTTCTTAAGATGTGTCTCTTTTTGATCAGAGTCGACATTTTGTTCCATCACCAAGACAGACATTGAGCCTTTATGCACAGCTCTTCCTTGGGGATACTGCTAGGAGATTGGTGCATCTGTGACCTTTCTTGATGTGTTTGTTTTATTTTCAGTCTTTGTTTGTGATTTGAAGTAGTAGCTGTTCTGACTTGTTGTTTTTCTGTTCCCTTTTCCAGCAATCAGCTACCCCAACCCAACAGGTAAGCAACAATATCTTCACTTTTTTTTTCCCTCTAATGCATATTAGTAATCTTCCATGTTAGTTATCTTCCAGTAATTCCTGCCAAGGCAGGTTGACGTTTTGATGCAAGGCATCTTTTCTGAGCATCCAGAGTACCCATTGAGTTAGAGCAGAGGACACAACATCTCAGAAAGGTCTTTAATAAAAACATGATGGTGCCCGTACATCAGCATAAAAGAGGTTTGCTAGTGTCTTGCAAGTAGTGGTGGAATGATCTCCTGGGGGTGAAAAAAGTCCCTTTGCTTTGGTTGTTGGACACAAGCCCAGACAAAGCTCTTGGGCAGAGATGGGCAGACAGCTTGCTAGTAGACCACAGAGAGCAGGCTGGTTCCTAGCTGATTCTGCCTGTTTCTGGCTTCTGAGTCAAATTAAAAGGAGCTGAAATGGCATTCAATCTTTCAGATAATACTCTGTGCATGTGTAGGTAAGTACTAAATTGCAAGTACGTGATAGCAGAGGGAAGGAGAAGCCAGGATTGGGCAATGGCAACCAGGAATCACAGTATGGGATTATCTTTGTAAGATGCCATGAGAAACTCACACTTTGAGGAGAGTTCCATGTCCCATATGCTGTCTGAGAGCAGGAGCCCCTTACAGAGTCAGAAGGTGTTTGGGGCTCTAATTCTCTATCGCCTTTCCCTCACTTTTTCCCATCTTCCAGTTCTCTCTAAACATTCTCCGTAGAAGACTTGCTGGGAATCACTGAATATGTTGCTGGGCACTGATTTCAAGATCTGTCCCTTGGTACTTGGTGGAGAAGGGAAGCATCTCAGTTCATGGGGCAAAGTTGTACAATCTGACCTTTTACCACCTACTTTTACACCACAGAAAAAAAAAGAGAAAAAAAAGAGAAAAAAAGTGGTAATGCCAGGGTGATTGGATCCTAACTATGGTGATCTCCTTAGGGTCTTTGCAAACAGAGCCTTTCAGACTGCTATCCCAGGGTTGCTCTGACAGTTTGAGTGAGACCAAAATGACTAGACAAATTTTGCCTATGACAAGGGCGAACACAGCCATGCTTGTGTTTATATACAGTAGACCCAATGCCTAGGGCTTCTTGACATAAGTCATCCAGTCTGATTTAACACCTTTACATTGTCTGATTGATTGCCTTAGAGTTCCAGCCACCACATTTGCTTTAGAGGGATGCCACTTCCTTTCAGATCCACTGAACAGTGGAATATGAAGCCTAAGACTCTCAGCTCTGTCTCTTGGCCACAGCTCAGTTCCCAGCCTTTCAACCCAGCAGCATGGAAATCCCTGCTCTTGCCTCTTATTCCCTGGCTTCCTGCCTTTCCCCCACCCTCAGGGGAAAGTGTTGGGACAGAATTACAAAGGCATCCTCATGCTAGGCTGCCCAGCCAAGTTCTGGGAGCAAGCATTGAGAGCTCTTGAGTGAAAGGCAAAGATTAGATGATTAATGCCTCTAGCAACCAGATCCAAGGGCATGCACAATGGTGATTAATTTACAAACTCTGAGAGTCACTTTATACAATTATTTCTTCATGCATTTTCTCTCCTAGACTAATAAGATGTTAATGACATTGGGGCAGGCATGCATGTGGCATGGTTACAGAGCCAGGTGCTGAGCTTATAAGGCAAATGCAAACTAAAAGCAGAGGGAAGGAGCAAAATACACTAAAAATTTCAAACACTTACAAATGAGCAGTATGACTGTCAGTAAATCCTAAAAATCAGTCTGGTTTTAGGAAAGCAACTTATCTGAAAAATCTCTCGGAATAACTATGATCATTTCAGTGCAATAAATAAATTCCAGTGCAGGGGAATCTATTCTGCCCCTCTTACATCTCCCCTGCAGCTTTATTTGGATTCACTTTAACCCAAAGCCTGTAGTGCTGCCCCGTGCTCTGTTCCAGCTCACTGGCAGAGGGGTCATTTGATTTCTGTGGTTCTGGTGATGAGGGCACAAAAAAACACATGTAATTGCTGTTATTTTCCTGGGTAGCATGTCTTTCACTTCCGAGCAGGAATATTTTTTACTTTTTTTTTTTTTTCAATCTTGCTGTGTGTAGTGCAAAACATTTTGGTGTCATGGACAAGTGAAGCAGGAGGTCATCAGTACCAGATGCTGGTAGTTACAGGTTAACCTCATGGCTCATAGTTCAGTGCGGTGCTTCTGTGTCCTGTCTCTGATAATACCTCATAGTACAGCTGAATCTGAACTTGTTGCCCCAATACAGCTATGTGGGAGAGATGTGAACCCAGAGTTTAGAACTGGATTCCTCAAAGCTGCCCATTCTTTGCAAGTATATGTAAAGAAGAGATTAGAACAGGTAACTACTATCAATTCTTTGTATCGTGATGGCAAATCTTGTCTACATCATATAGTCCCCATATTGTAGGTGGGGAAATTCAGGTATCTGCTTTAATTTCCCCTTCACAATATGGGGATTATATGACCCCAGCAATATGGTATTGTTGTATTTCTTCCTTTACTGGTCATAAATATTTAGAAACCTACAGCATTGGAAATGCTGTCAGATGCTTCTTAAATCCTAAAGTGCCTGGAGTTCACAATCCTGTTTTCATTGTCTTCATCTTATAGATGGGGAAACTGAGCCCCAGAGAGAACAGGACAGACCATGGGTCACACAGCAGGTCTATAACAGACCTGACGCTTGGAGCATGGTCCCCAGTGCTCCTAGCTAGTGTTTCAGCCATCAGAGCACAACTAATGATGAAGGCAGTTTTATTCAATCTTTCATCTGCTATTCATCCATAGTCTGCAGCTAGAATTGGTTTATTATTTTTTTTTGCATGCATTCATCTGGCAGCCAGAATTTCAGGGCCAGGGATGGCTTTCCCCTAAGGACATGAAACAAAAGCCTCCATTTTGTTTCTCAAAAAGGTGAAGCAACAAGAAATGCTAATAGCCATGGCAGAGGGTCTCTCCCATGGGAATGCAGGGAGATATCTGTAACCAGGAGCAAACAGCTATGCACTTTGAGCCGCCGCCACTGCAAAGCCTGCCAAGGAAATCTGTTTGGTGAAGGCAAACTAACTCTAGACTTTGAGGAACCAGCTCCCCTGCCAGTTCCACCTCGCCTCTAACAATCTAGAGAACAACTTCTGTGTTCAATATTTAAACCCGTTATTTAATTTTTAAACAGGAAAGTTCCTTTGCTCCGCTGTGCTGAGCCAGGATCTCTGGCAGATGGTGTGAGTCTGAAAGAGGGTTTGCTTCATGCAGCAGAGGTCAACAGCTAGATTGCTCTTGTGGCCTCTGAGACACAGCAGGTCATTAAAAAGTTTTATTTCCAGTTGAATCTGCCAGGTTTCTCCCAGTGAGCCTCACTTATAGCCATCCAGAGGTGATGGTCTGCCTATGTGTCCGACCATACTGAACATAATTCAGTTATTCTTCTCTACCTCCACTTCCAGCTTGGAGAACAGTCAGAGCTTCCTCCTTCCTGTAGTTTATTTTAAACCAAAGGACCAGGAGTCAGAACACCTGGGTTCTGTTTCTAGCTTTGCGCTGGTTGCTGTGACCTTTAACATGCCTCTCTACTTCTGTGCATCTCTTTCCCTTTGTGTAGTGCAGACGTAAAGACAGAGAGGCAGGGCTACCTCAGAGAGGCTAAAAAGACTTGCTCATTAATTATTGCAAAGTGCCTTGTGATCCCAGACTAAGGGGCAACACACTGTAGTAATAGCATGGTGTTGCATGCAAAGCCTAATCGTGGAGGGTATCAAGAAGTGCTGGCTCCATCTCCATTTTATGCTCTGGACTGGAAGCGCAGCCTTCTAGAGTGACTGCTCGTGCATGAGAGGGAAGGGTGTTAAGGCTCTGTTTTGACATTAAAGGAGCTAAAGGTCTGGGTTTCACACACATAGCACCCCATGTCTTGTGTATAGCAGTGCAAGCAGCCTCTTTCCTATAGTCATCTGAGCTCTGCAGTCCAGTTTGCTAAACAGCCTCATCCTGTGGACATGAGGGACTAGTTACAAATGCATCATGGCAGAGGAAACCCTCTTCTAACTGCAAGCAACATCCTGTGCCCTGGAGCCAGGCACATGTTTGTCTTTGGTCCAGTGGTGACAAGCCTAAAGTGTTAGATCAGAAAACTTGTGGCTTCCATCCTCTCCTCTGAGCACCAGCAGGTATCGGATACCAACCATGCACTCTCTCGCCTCAGTCACGAGGACCAGGAAAGGACCCCTAAAAGTTCCATTCTCCCTTCTTTCTCATTCTGTCTCCTTGACTTCTTTCTCGTTCTGTCTCCTTGTGCTGTGGAGGAAAGGAGCCCCCAGTCCTTCTGGTGGTTCTGCCTCAGATCCAGCCCTGTACACTCCTGCTTTCCCCTTCCTCTTTCGGCTCCAGATGCTGCATCCCCCTCTGCTCCGCACTACAGAGCAGTGGATAATTTGGATTAGGATGCTAATTAGAAATGAGTGGATTGAATGGGAAGCACTTAGCCAGGGTTAATCAGCAGCAAAGTGGCCAGCCTAACCGAATTCCTTCTGGCTGTACTCTGCTGGCAGAAGCCGCTGTTTCCCACTGATCTTAGAGCAAAACAAGTCGCCTGGATGCATGGGCAGCCCCTTGCTAGCAGCATGGTGCAACCAGTGTCATTAAAGCCCTTTGCCTGCTCACGGGGTGAGATTGCTGCCTTTCTCACTGCTTTGGCAGGATGTTGTTGCTCTTGTTCATTTTGTCCTCCTCTAGACAGGTAAATGACACTTGCTCTCTTAGACCTTCCAGTAGAATCTTTCTGCTTGATCCCAGTAGCAAACGATCTCATCCATCTCCCCGATTAACCCTTCCATAACATGCTACATGGGTATATTCCCTTTCCGCATCTTCCTGAGGTCAGAAGCTGCCCTGGTTTGGCACACAGCTGCAGTGGTGACGTAGCAGTGCTGCATGTGGTCTCTACCCTGTCCCTCTTCCATGCTCTCCCCAAGCAACAAGGTCATCTCGAGGAGCAGGTCCAAAGAGCAGCAGTTAACCAGCCCATTTTCCCACCCTGCAGATAACACCTGCCGCTTTGAGGATGAGAAGATATGTGGCTTCATGCAAGACAAGATGGACAACTTTGACTGGACCCGCCAGAATGCCCTGACCCAGAACCCCAAGCGAACTGTCAACACGGGCCCCCCGACAGACATCAGCGGTACGCCAGAGGGTAGGCAGACTTCTGGGTTTCTTTTGGCTCAGCTGGGCTTGGTGTGTCTTTGCGGAGGCGAGATACAAAGGAGGTGTGCCTTTGCGGAGGTTTTCTAGGAGTCCTGTGCCTCTGGAACTGGGAAGTGGCTGATCCATAGGCTTGCTACTCCTCCGCAAAGGGTGTGGGGAGCAGGTAGTTAATGTGCATGCCACTGATTGGCATTAAACTCACAATTAAAACACCTACAACTTTGTTTAATAGAACAATAGGAGCATTAGTTACCAGCTAATTGTCTGCTGCCTAAAGCCCTTATGCCATTTGATGCATGTTTTGAGTCACAAAAGGATAAGCAAGTAGGAAAACGTCTCTAGTACCTAGAAATGGCCCTGCAGGTTTATGCAGCTGTCTGCTCAAAGAAGGGCTCAGTAGGACAACCAGATCTCAATTCCAAGAGCTGGTACCAGATCACAGCAGCATGAAAGAGCAGGCACTGTGTGAGAATGACCCATCCGTGACTAGAAGGGACTGGGCTCCTGGCTTCCCCAGGGTTGGTGCTGCCTATTCCTCACAGTGGGTGTGCATGGAGAGGAGGAAAGTAAATTTGCATGCAGGCACAAATCTCTGGACTCTGAACAAATGGGAAACAACCAATGGCCAGCTAAGGAAATCTCTTATTAGTGTTCAGTACACCAGCCTGGTAAAGCAAAACAGTGTGAACAAATTAAATAGCTAATCTGTTCCTCCCTGGGTTGTTAACAACTACTTTGGTGTTGTTTTCTTTAGAAAACCATATTGTTTAGGTCAAATATACTGGACTCTCTCTCGCTCTGCTTGAGGGAGATGAATTAGAAAGAAGATTGGTTTCACTGTCCTCTTTTTAGTTCCTTTCACATTCTGGCTCCCTTCTTGTACAGAACAATCAGCTCTGGGGCTCCTCGTGCTGCAGGAGAAAGGTTCATTTTGCAGCCAGGCAGATGTGTGTGCTCATGTTCAGGACTCACTTGTATGCACTAGCACTGCAGCTGCTGACGGCCATTTCTCTGTCTCTCTCCTAAGTAGTTCAGAGGCAGGTGAGGCACCTAAGGAGATTCTGTGAGTTCTCCTGGCTGGGATCATGCTCCTGTGCAGAACTGGTGAGAAGAACAAGGCCACATCTCTTAGAGGAGGTGTTGTTTCACAACAGGTGACATCCCATCAATATCAAGGAAGGGCACTGCATGTGTGCTACCTTTCTCCACCTCTCCCTGTTGTTCTGTAGGTTATTACATGTTCATCGAGGCATCTCGGCCCCGGGTGACAGGAGACAAAGCCCGTCTGATCAGCCCCCTTTACAACATTACTGCGAAGTACTACTGTGTCTCCTTCTACTACCACATGTATGGGAAGCACATTGGTAAGTACCCTCTGGGGAGGGGGCAGTCTGTCTTCAAATGCTCATCCCCTTGCGCTCCATGGCAGCAGTGTCCCAGCAGGTCAGGACTGGGTGCTGTAACAACCTGTCCTCAGGCTTGTGTCTTGCAGTCACCAACCCCTTTCTCTCTACATTGCGCTTCCTCTAGCACAAGCCTTCCCACCCTCAACAAGAAGAGCATCGTACATGTATATGCCCATATTTCCCTCACTCCTGCCTATAGCCACCTTGATCTACACAGCAGAGCATAAGCTGAAAGGAATGTCCATCAGAGAGGATGTGGGGCAGAGGGTTTGTGGGACCAGAGCGCAATGTGGTGACTGCAACCATTTTGTGCTGGGCAGGGTGCACGGGCCAGGACAGGGCTGGGCTGAGGGGGCTGTCTGCTCTGCCTGGCTCCTCTCTAGCAGCAGGCCTACGCATACTGTGAGCACTGCAGAAGTGCTTGGCACACTAATGAGTTTCCATAGCCAGTCAAGGAGCAGTTGCTAATTCGTCACCTCTTGATTATAATTTCATTAATTTGAATAATAGATGCACTGTTCCCAAAGCACGCTGGGTTATTAATCACCTGCTGGACTGCAGCCTGACTGAAAAATCAGGGCCCAGGCAGAAATGCCTCTGCCCTTCAATAAAGAGGGTTAATTAACAGCTCTCTGCCTTGGCACCATTGATGTCATTGCGACGAATCAGGCTCTGGATGCTAGTCATCACAACCTTGTGCACATGTGGCCAAGCAGAGAGGTTAAGCTCCAAATCTGGTATCTTCCTGTGCCAGTGAGGGCCAGTCTGAAACCATGCGGGCTTGCAGGGAGGAAAGGGTTGGACTTTGGTTCACTGAGGAGGTCTTCATCTCTCTCTTTGCATTGAGGACTCACATTTGCCTTCTACATTTGTAGTCCAGCTAGATCAGTGGCATTTCTGCACACCTTCATTTCCCCTGCAGGTGAGCTACTCTGAGCTGTCTTCATGCTGATGGTTGCAGGTTGTGTAGGAAGATCCTTGTCACTCCAAGTTCCCACCAGGTTTTCTGGGCCTCTTGGACTTGCTTAGCTGACAGAGTCCAGCCTTTGATGATGCCTGGCATATTCCCTTGTTCTCTGCACTTTTCCACTGTTGTCAGTGAGCTCTGCTGCCTAATTCCTACATGTTTTCTCCTGACATATCTACAAGGGATTTCATTCTTTATCTTTGCAATGAAGAGTGGCACAGACCAATGGAGGGAACGGATGTGATAGACTGATAAGGAAAGACGATGAAGTGGAGGAGGTCTCTGCTTGTTCTATTTCCTTTAGACATAGCATATTTCACTGAGAAAGTAAAACAGCCCTCAGCTTTTGCTCAGTTTGGGGAGAGTTTTGTTTGATAGCTCTCATGTGATGGTTTGTTCAGAGACTTGGTGCTCAGGAATAAATTGAGTACTGATGTTTGGCTCTTAGCATTTTAACTCTTATTCATTTGTTCCACCCACAAATTGCCAACTGCAAAAGATAGTGACTCCAAAGACCTAGGAAAGCCACTAAGTACCATTTTCCATTCAATAGCTTCAAGCACCTTTCATATCTGTTGTTTTCTCCCTGTTGATTTGTGGTCCCCTGCCTGCTCCCTGTTTTCCCTCTTGTTGCACAAAGGGGCTGTTAAATTTGTGTGAAGTGGATAGATGGTTTAATGTTATGTTGTGTGATGATTTCCCAGGGTGGATATTGCTCAGCTGAGAGCAAATAAATTACTTTAAAATTAGACTGATGACACAGAATTAGAGTATGAGAGAGAAACAAATGACAAAAAGTTTGGCCTGTTGCAAATGTGACTTCATCCATGAGCCCATAATATATCCACACAAAGTGAAATTCAGTCCCTGATATTTGCTCTCTTCTCTGGAGTTTCTTACTGGGCCAGTCATGGTAATCTGTAATTGTTCAGGCTTCTCTTTGATATATTAGAACATCAGGTGAAGCTGAGACCTTTCAAGAAAAAGAAACTATGGTTTGTTAATCCTAAAATTGCCTGGTTTTCATAATTCCCACTATGCTACTTACTAATCCTGGAGGATTTCTGCCTTTGACAGCTCTCCAGCAGAGCTCTCTTCATTCTTACATCTCCACAAACCAATCTGCATTTGGGGCACGCTCCTTTCCAATAACAGATCTAATGGATCAGTCTGCATTTCTTGTGCGTGTTCCTTACTCTCTGACTTGTTTTGCTTGCATGAAGGTCGTGGAATTCAGCCAGAAAGCTTCAGCCTGCTTGGATGCTGCCTAGCTTGATGTCCTTGGTGGCTGAATTCCTGTCAGAGTTCACCAAAGAACTGGTAGCTTGGCTGAGGGCAAAGCAAGTTTCTCAGCTCCCGTTTGGAGGAGAGAAGAGAGTCCCCATTGGATACAGCCCTCCATGCTATCTCACATACGTGATGATACAGAGCAAAGATGGCTAAAACCCCTGGCTATGTTTGCATTGGTTCCCACATAGCCATCTGTCCGTGCTGCCTGCAGACACAGTCCTAGCTCCTGGCTCACCTTGTGTCAGCCTAGTGTGACCAAGCCAGATGCCAACCAAGCCAGCCTTGCCAGAATATAGTGAATCTGTATCAGATAGCTCCTGTTGGCAGACAGAGCCAGCAATAGGATGTCTCTTAGCCCAAGCCTTTTCTAGCAGCTCTATCTCCATCATGGAGCCATCTGACTCTCTGTCACTATGAAAAGAAGCCCTATAAAAACCTGACATTTATTTATTTTTTTAATAACCCTTTTATTACCTTTCTTCCTCTCTCTACAGAACTTGAAAGCTGGTTTACTCTCACAATTTGACTATAAAATATCCATAGCCATCCAGGCAAATCTTCCCTAGGAGAGTTCCCAGACACTGCTCGTTTATAATACATATGACGAAAGAGAGAAACAGAATACAAATGGAGCATTTGTAGCCGTGGTATAAAATATTCAACGACTAACAGAGCATGGTGATGTTGAATATCTCTCAGCCGATGAGAAAGCAGGGTAAAGGGGAGCTCCCCAGAGGCAATTCCCATTCTTCTGGAGTTATTTGGTCATTGATTTTCCTTTCTCCAGCTCCTTCTGGAATGAGCATTCACATTGCCCTATGGTCCTACCAACCTAAACATAAAAATCTGTGTGTAGGAAAGGAGAGAAATTTACTTTCCACCACACATGTAAAGCCAGGGTGCCTGGGGCAAACCCAGATATATCAAATGAGGATTTGCCTGTTTCACATCTTTTTCCTTCAGGAGAGAAGGTTTGCCATAGCAGGCAGTCACCAATTGCCAAATCCAGAAAGTCTCTTTGTCAAGTTGTCCTGGTGAGTCTAGGAACACCCCGAGAGTCTCTGCTTCAGCTGTCACACTCCTCCTCTTCCTCGCTTCCTGCAGGCTGCCTGGGAGGGACATGATTTGAATAGACAGCTTGCTGGTGTGTCCCTGATGGACTGCTCCCATCACTGTTCCCTGACGTCTCTCTGTCATGTCTCTCACTTCAGTGGCAGTCAGGTTGTGATCCCAACAGCCTCCAGCCCGTTGCAGGATGCACACACACACCCTGCGGAAAGAGCTGCTTTCAGTGTTGGTCCCCAGGAGGAAGGTTGCTGAGAGGGAGCAGGAAATTTCAGACATTGTGAACTTTTTAGTATGTTTTTTTATGTTGCCATTGTGGTCTCCATGGTTCAGTGATCACTAACTCAATTGCTCCCTGTCTTGTGAGCCATTAACCGTGCTCATGGGAAAAACACTTGGATAAAAGAGCTTACTCATTCATGGGAGTACCTACAACCCAAGAGTGGTATAGGATACATCCAAACAGGACTTTTGTTAGCTTCCTTCTGATTAAGGTGCTCACTGGTAGTCCCTTTCCAAACTAATTTTGCTGTATTTTTAATAGAGGTAGTCACTGTCTTGGCAAGTCTAGACCCACACTCAGAGTGAAGTATGGCCCCAGAGAAGGTTGAGAAGAAAGAGTCCTCCCAGCCCTGGGTTGTCTCCCAAGTTGGGAATGTTCATCTGCTCCCCACAGCAATACTGGCAAGCCCTGGGCTCAAGAGCAGGACTGCAGTTGGATGCAGTGGCTGAAGACCCTGCTCTTGGCTTACGGATTTATACTTCACGCCTGCTTTCTGCTCTGGCAGAGCTGCAGACTTCCTTCAGTCAGTTCTTCCAGAAGTCAGGAAACAGACTAATTTTCTGATATAATTCTAGGTTCTGTGAAGCTCCTGGAGAACTAAATCCTGGAGAATTAAAGGTGCTGTTGTTTCAGCTCAGTGCTGATAGAAATCTTATTTGACCATGATATCTAAGTAGGGTCTGACCTATGTGTAAACAAGATGGGTAGCTTCCAAGGAAATTGAAAACTACTGCAAGAGGCAGTGCTGGGGATTGAATAAGAGGGATTTTAGGTCTGAGTCACTAGAAACGAGTCCTGATCAGATCACTTGCTGTAGCATCCAAGTTTAAAATAACTGCAAGATGTTCAGTGGAGGGAATTGGGTCATAGGCAGTCCACTTACACTGATGTCACCACTGACCCCATCCTGCTGACGAGGGAATATAGAGCTGGATGACCTAACGAGCTGAACTGCTTCTTTATTTCTTCAGCTTAAATAATACAACTGGCACAAAGGTATGTCTGAGAGGTTGTGATGGATGATTGCAGGAGGAGCTTGTCATGTGGCAGCCTCTTGTTTATTATAAGTGAGACTACCAAGAGCTGTCAGGTCACACAGATGTACCAGCTATGGCAATATAAAAATGATTTGAATCTTGAAGAGATTTTTTTTGTAAAATTCAACACCTTAGCTCCCTCAATCCCACCCAAACCTCACGGACAAATGCATTTTATTGGCTTAAAAATGTGGCATCATGCATGTAGTTATACAGATGTCAGTCCTTCCCTGGAGTCAGTTGCATTTTGCCAGAGGTATAAAGTTTTCCTGGTGTCTAAATATGTAAATTCTGAAATCCATGCCGTTGTCTCCAGTGCAACTGTTCTTTAGAGCTGACATCATTGGACTGATAGAGGGAAGGCTGATTCTCCTAATGAGAGTGATTCACTTCCCTATAGACTCTTGAAAACAAGTTGCAGTTAGAGCTAAGTGAACAATTCATAATGAAAAAAAATCAGCCTTTCTTAACCCCTTCTTTTCCCAGTTGTTCAGATAGATTCTTGGCTTTATGGATTTGTCTACTGATAAATTCGTATCTGTTGAATATTTTGTCCACAGCAAATTGTATTCATATGAGCCCTCAGATTGTGATTTATTTATGTTTTATAAGTTACTTGAATACCATGATCATTAGTAGGACTATAAATATCTGTCAAGATAACTACATATTTGTACAATGTTATTCAGGCTCTGTGGGTTTGATTACAGCGGCTCTGAATTGACGGTCATTGAAGTCATTGTTTTTCTTTAGTGGGCTCTGGATTAGAGCCACAGATCTATGGATTTTTAAGACCAGAAGGGGCCAATAGATCATATAACCAAACTTTCCAGATAACCCAGGGCAGAGAACTCCTTTAAGTTACACTTAGTAGAGCCCAGTAGATAGTATGCATCTACAGCCTGTCTGGATGTTTAGTCAGGAACAGCTTTACACAGTTTGCAGACATGGGTCTCAGTTGTCCCCAACTCAAAGAGTGTTGCATACAAAGGCATAAAAAAGAATCATACAGAGCAGAGAGAGAGAGAGATTCAACTGTAGGTTGGCTGCATGTTATGTTTATTCCGTGATGTCTTTATATTGATGCACATGCTCTGTTAATTACCTTCAGAATTTATTGTGAAAATAAATGGATAGAGATGGCTGGATAGAGATTGCTGACAGATTCATTCACAGACACCCTGAATGCCTGAAGATCATCTGTGGTCTTGCTCACCTGCTATGAGTCACCATGTCAGTCATCCTGTGTGAAGTTGCTGTGATTCTCCCTTTCCTCCATGCAGTTAGCCAAGAATCTTCCTATCTAGACTTGGCTCACAGCAGCAGAACTGTGTTGCGTTTGTGTAGCATTGCGAAGGGTGTAGGGTTGAGTAGCTGTAATGATATACTGCAACCTGGTCGTCTCCTGGGAAGTCAGGTGCTCCATCAATTATTCAGACCTTGGAATTGCTAGATGCAAAACTTTACAGACACTTAAGAGGAAATGGCAGCTCTAAGTGCATATCCTAGTACTCCCAGGTGACTATTCTCTTCTCTCCATGGAACATTAACTGTTTCATGAGTGCCCAGTGCTGTAAAAGTACCAGTGAAGGCTAGTGTGAAGTGTTCCAGGTGCACCTCTGGAGAGCCCCTCCAGATATTCTGACTGTGTAGAAAGGGGGCAGTACTGTTTTGTACTACTCATGCAACAGCCCCAAGGAACATATATTAAAACGCTTCCCAGAAAATCCCCAAATGAAGAATTAATCATCACTATGGCTTCTAGGAGTGAATGCATGTCCCAAACAGATCTCTCCAGAGGTCTGACAGGCATCCCAATATCTGAACGTTGCAGTCTCACTGGCAAGGCATGTCACCAGGAAGTTTCTTGGGGAAAGTGCAGCTAGACATGAAATGGGAATGGAGTGTCTTGCTATAATCCTTTCTACATCAGAGCTGGGAACAGAGCCTGCTTTAACAGCCTTCCTGAAGTGAGCCAAGAGGCTCCTGGCCTCCCTGCTTTCCAGATCTGGTACACTGATGTTTCATAGACTCCTTTGAGTCGTGCAGAGGAGGAGGCAGATTTGGAGCAGTTTCTTCAGTTCAGGAGGAAGAATTTGTGACCTCAGCTGCTCATTCCTACTGTCTCGCCTGCTTGGGCATTGCACTAAAACAGCACATCTGCTCCAAAGCCTGCAGTGCTTGGCTTCATGGACTGAGAAACCACAGATTGGGTGAGAACAAGAAAATACGTTGTTGATAGAGTTTGCAGAGAAATGTGCAAATCCTTTCTCGTCATATATACATCTGCTTCTGCAGGGC
>VWPW01010707.1:0-16380 GCA_013389825.1 Crypturellus undulatus
TGTTTTTTCATGCCCGGTGTGTCCTGCTACATAGGGCCACTACGTGTCAGCAGGAAGGCCGGGGAGCAGACAAGCTCCGCTCTCAGTTACGTAACTTTCTCTCCTGGGTGCACAGGCGCATATACCACTAAGGGGTCCCAGCCGTCAGTCTGAGGGTCCTGCTGTGCTCATCTTCTTCCTCCCTCTTGCGTGTTTGACCTTCAAACTAGTTTAGAGGATGTCTGCGATTAAGTTGGCTACAGGCCCGGTCGAGCAGCCACCTTCAACTGCTTTTGAAGGAGTTCGGCTGTGAACCTGGCTGAGCAACCGCCTCCGTTCTCCTTATCACTCAACCCGGGCGGGCAAACTTCTTTCTCAAGGTCTGGGTTCTGTTTCACACAATAGTGTTATTACTGTACAGATCATACAAATTTCCACCTCCTATACATGCCATCCTATGATCTGTAGAGGTCAATCTATTGTAACGAAGGACCCAAAGAGCGTTTTCACAGCAGTTTCAACCATACCTCGTGTCAGCATCATTATACAAGGGATACAACACATAAGAGGGACAAACATAGCGAATAGACATAATAGCCCTAATAACAGCTTCTGTCCTCACTTAAAGCATTACAATTCTTCCCTCTTTTTAACAGCATGCGATCCCAAATATTCACTATAGCTTTTTCCTATGTAGACGGGTTTGCTCCCATTCCCCGGTAGCTCACCTAGCCGTAGTCCAGCTACGACGCAACTGCCCTTGGCTCTTCGGCTCTCCCCACCGTAATTCTACGGCTCTTCTCGCTGGCACCTCAGCTACCAGGCTCCGTCCCCGCCGATCTCCAGTCGACCTTCTCCGGGCCCTTATCGGTAGCTTTTCTAAGGTGCCCTTGTCATATTTAAGTCCTCTCGTAGAAAGGATATGTTGGAGGAGCTTAACCACTGCTTCTTCCTCAGAGTTTAGTGTGGACCTCATCTCAAGACCTGCACCTCAGGAAGTCTTCCATCATCCCCACATCACCATAGGCAAATCAGAGCTTAAGTCAGTCCAAAAGTTCAGTTATCTAGGAAGCATCATTTCCTCGGATGGTAAGACTGACATTGAGATAGACAACAGGTTAGCAAAGGCTTACAGAGCTTTCGGAAAACTTCATGAAAGAGTCTGGTGCAATAAACACCTGAAGAGAAGTACAAAGATTAGTGTCTATAGAGCCATTGTACTGTCTGCTCTTTTATATGGGTCTGAATCATGGGTCATCTACCGCCACCACCTGCAACTCCTCGAACGCTTCCATCAGCGCTGCCTCCGTACAATCCTAAACATCTGCTGGACTGATTATGTGACTAATGTGGCTGTCCTTGAACAGGCAGGAGTCACCACTGTTGAGGTCATGCTGCTGAGAATGCAGCTGCGCTGGGCGGGGCACGTCTCCAGGATGGAAGATCACTGCCTCCCTAAGATTGTTCTCTGTGGTGAACTTGCCACCGGCTGCGCAAGAGAGGAGCCCCAAAGATGAGATAAAAGGACTCCCTGAAATAATACCTCAACTTTGCCCATATTGACTACCATCAATGGTCCTCTCTGGCCTCGAATCGGGAGACATGGAGACGCACCATCCATAACACTGCTGCTTCATTTGAGAACACACGCAGAATCAGTCTCAAAGAGAGAAGACAATGCAGAAAGAACCGTGCCTCGCCACTACTGCCTAAGGAGACCTTCTGCTGCGCCTTTTGCAACCGGACTTGCCTTTCCCGCATCGGTCTTTTTAGCCATCAGCGCGCTTGCAGCAAACGTGGGTAAAGTCTTTCCCATATCTTTGTTCGCGAAGCCTAGCCATGATGATAATGATTTCAAAGATGCTATGACAAAGAAATGTCTGGTTTTCTTAATATTTGACTTTGTGATTACAATGGCATAAGGGTTCCTGGTACATTGTGGCTTGATACTTACTGGCAGTTAAGTTCTAACTTTGGATAGTCTGCATCATAGTCAAAATGTATGATCATAAATCACCAATGTATATTACTCAGTTATTGTTTTTATCACTTTTTATCACTTTATATTTCACTGGGTCATTCCTGTTTTTTTTTAGTGTGTCTGTCCAAGCAGACATGGGAAATTTCTTAGTTTCTTTGTATACATCCCAAAAGGGGTAAGAGTAAATGAATCCAGAGTTTTGCTGCTAATATTTTAATTCCTGACATGCTTTAAAAAGCAGTAAATTGACAGAAGCAGCCCATACAGAGCACATTTGGATTGTGAGAATTTGGCTTGAAAACATCTCTTTCCATTCAGAGTGATTTAATGTATGCTAATCCCCAATTGCCTGCATATTCAACAGCAATATTTCAGCAACCATCTTTGGCTATATCTATACCAGTAAATAAAAATGAACCAAGACCTTTTCTCTGGCTTGAAACCAAGTTGCAAGTCTGGCTTCTGTCCATGTATCTAAGTTCTTTCTTGCTTCCAGGAGCATAAAGTGGCCTGGTTCGTACTGACTTGAGTGACTCTATTTCCCGTAATAAAGAAAGAACTAGTTATTCTGCACAGAGGAAATTGCATTGTGTTACGATGGTAATGTTCCACCCTGAAGCAGACAAGATTTGAGATCAAACCTGGGAATATTGCCCTTGGTATACTTGATCAAGACCCAGGGAGAGAGCAAAAAAGTTGAATATTCCAAAAACACAACAAACAGGTAAAGATACCAAAACTGTTGAAAACTGGTGTCTGTATTAAGAACAATTATTGGATAAATATGATGTACAAGTAGAATTTGTGTGGTTGGGCCTGACTTCTTATGAGAAATCCAGGGAGTTCAAGTCTAGAAAACTACTGAAAGCAAGTAGGCTAAAATAACCATCAGTTCTCTCCCCAGACTGTTATCAATAAGATGACTGAAAATAGGATGGTAGGCAGAGAATGTGGCAACTGGAGTGTAGGGGCCACAAAAGGAACCCAGAGGTGTTGCTCACTGAATAACCATAAATAACGCTGGTTACCCAGGATGATTTTTGCAGGAAGATTGTCCAAACTCATCCATTCTTCCAGCTAAGAGCTGTTGTAGTTCATCTGTGTGTGCTTCCCTGGGCCACAGAAGATCCCGAGCAGCTGGTTACAAATGAGCATACTAGGAATCGAGCCTGAGATCAGTATCATCCAATATCTTCTTTAGCAACCTGGATGATGAGAAAGAATGAACTTGCAGTAGATTTTGGAGCATTTTTAAATAGAGAGGGAGATGCCTGATATAACAAAACATAAAGCTTTAGTGCAGAAAGATCTTACTAAAATTGAAGGTTGAGCCAACAGACAACCTTGAAGTTCAACAAGGAAAAGCAGAAAGGTCTTCCCAACACATCTACATATTAGCATAAGCAGGGAACTGACTGGCAGATCTGCTGAAAAGCTCTGCTGAATTATATGTGAACCCAGAGTATGTTCTCATTGTGAATAAGGCAAATAGTATTAGAAGTGTAACCAATAGGACAAGAGACATTATTATGCCCTCCTATTTAGCACTGGGGATACAGCAACTAAAATTCTGTGTCTATTTTGGACCTTTCAGCTCAACAAGAATAATGAAAAATTGGAGGATATAGCAAAGATCCATGAAGATGGTCCTTTGGGGGCTGGAGAATACGATCTATGAGAAGAGGCTGAGGGAGATGACCTTGCTTTTGCCTGGCAATGAGACAACTTAGAGAAATCTAGTAGCAGTCTACAGCTATTTGAAAGGCAGCCATACAGACTAATGAAACTAAACTCTTCCGCATTGTGGCAGATAGGAAAAACAGACCTGATCTCATTTAGTGTTGGTGATAATCCTGTTTCAAGAGAGAGGTTGGACTGGATGTCCTCAAGAAATCCCCCTCAGTTCAGTGACACTAGCCCAAACTCAGCTGAAAAGTGGCAATGAGGGAAATATTCCTTTAAGAGAGCAAATATTTCTTTTTCCAGAAAACATCTGAGTCTAGGCAAACAGAAGTTCTCCATATTGGGATCACTTTCTAGAACATGTGGGCTGAGGACGATCCAGTGTGAGAGATGTACAACCAATCATCAGCACAGCACCTGCAGAAAGAACACATTATATTAGGAAAATCTGCAGTTAGGTGTAATTCTGAAAGTCATTCATTGTTACTTCGTGGACTGAGAGTAAGGTAACAGGAAGAGTTCTGCCCAGCAACGACTCAGTAAACATGAAGAGGAGCTTGGTGATTTTGTTTTTATTTTGTCTTACACAACATATCTGAGTTTCCCTACTTGAAGTCTGTCGTTTTTATCTATCACACTAAAACTTAGATTTAGATATTCAGGGGCACTTTTTGGGGTGCTCATCTCAAGGGAGCAGACTCACTGACTTGGGTCCTATTATTAAAAGTACTGCTTTATTTTAACGGTAACAGATGATCAGACTTCTAGATGATTAAGGGACAGAAACATCTCTCACATGAAGAAAGTCTGAGTGAGCTGGGTTATTTGTCATGGAGAATAAAAGGCTTAGGAGGATCTTCAATGTGTTTAAATATCTGAAGAGATGCAGCAACAAAGTCAGAGCAAGATTCTTCTCAGAGGTAGGACATGAGGGAATGAGCACAAACTGAAACAGAGGAAGATCCATCTGGACATTAAAAGATTTTTTTTTTTTTTTTTTTTTTTTTACTGAATGGGTTACTAAGCACTAGAAAGGTTGCCCAGAGACTCTGTATCTTTGGAGATATTCAAAGGCTATCTCTGGTCCTGGGCAACATGCTTTAGGTGACCCTTGCTTGAGCAGGAGGATTGGGCTTGAAAATCTCCAGAGGTCCCTTCCACCCTCATCCATTCTGGGATTCCATGAAAAAAAGGAATAAATTCTAATTCTATTTTGATAAGATCTGTATACTTTGCTATTAAACAATTTTCTGAAAACATTAATAGGGTTTTGAAAAGAGGAGCTTCACAGCACTTAGATCTTACTCACCAGAATTCTTCCAATATTAATATGGACAATAAATAGTTATTTAAAATTAGGTATTCAATGGTAATTATAAGTATAATTTGAAGTGACTAGATGTCTTGGACTCTCTATATATCTGTAGTGAATAGACATAATAATATGTGGAATTTCAACTCTATTACGATATTATGGAAAAGCATTGTTGCAGAAGATAATGTTAAAGAAAAGGAAACAGGTTTAGCCTGATGTTTGTATAAAAAGGTGTGAGGAAAACAGCAAAGGGCAGAAATTGAATGTTCATTTGAAAATGAGGAAAATACAGCCAGGGAGCAATAGTCAAGAACTTGACAATGTGCCTGAGAGTTATTCAAGGGTTTGCTTTCAAAATAACAAAAATAAATCATTTAACAAAGCACCATCTAAAAGAGATTTCAGTGGGAAGAAAAGCATTCTAAAATGAAGAAAATAGTGAAGACTACTTCCATAAAGAAGCATCAGTGTCCCAAGCATCTGGATTTGCCTTATCCAGGGGAAAATCCTCAGTGAGTAAAGGTTTTCTTTTTCCTTCCTGAAACATGCTGTTGATGGCAGCAACCAAGAATCAAAAAGTTTTCTTGTCCAGCTCCCAATATCCTCTGCTGGGACTACATCAAAGATGGACCAGTGAAGCTGGACCACATCCTTGCTGCCATTACACTTTGCTCCACATTTTTCAGATGTTTTGTTCACAAACTGAATATTCCTCACCTGAGGCTGCCACTGCTTCAGACATTTAAATGTTCACCAATAACCACAGTCAACCAATGAACATCATAGAATGAAGCAATCAAATAATGAAGCAAATTATCATAGAAGAAACAAATGGATGGGTGTATGGAATGGTACAGGCTGCTACAGAGAGCTTTCGAGTGGCTTCTTATCTACATGTCTGTCTCCTTGAGTTTTGCATGTTACCACATGGGAATGAAAAAACAGAATTGTAGAAAAAGCATCAGCTCTTATCATAGTGGTTATATTATCCATTTGACAAGAAAAGATTTGGGTTAGCTTTACAAAGAGGTCCGGTACTATACATTCTTGAAATATATCTCTTGTAGTAGGGATATTGCAACTACTACTACAAGATCTGGTATTACTGGCTGGTAAGAATGTACAAATTTGTTTCTATTCTTAAAATGTTGATTCATAATTCTATAATTCACATACCCTGTAACAAAACATAACCCTGCAAATAACTCTGGTGCATTTTGACCCTGTAAGCTCTTTAGACTGAACAGTGTTCTATTTTTACATTTTTACTCTCCATAACCCATAATAGGAGGCCTTCTGATTGCTCTTACCATGCAGAATTAGTAATAAAGAATAACAATTAATACTAGTCTTTTTGTCCCAAATCTGGTAATCTCTGAAATTGAGGAAAAGATTACCTTTGATTTATAGAAGATGCATGGAAATCTTGATTCAGGGAGTATAACCAAATAAATGTGAATAGAAGTGGAGGGGTAATGTGAATTTGGTCATAATCCACTGCTTTCTCTGGCAAACCTCTCACACTACTACTTCTGTCACTTCTGGTATATTCTCAATGTCCATTTTAACCTTTTCTAACATTCTACTCCTACTACTATGATTGATACTACTCAACTCTGCTTTGATCATGTCTACTTTGTCCTCGCTCATTCACTGAGCTCCAGGAAAGGTCTTAGTCATTGAGAAACAGAATTTGAAATAAGTCCATGAAGTTAAAGAGCAGAGCAAAGTAATGAATTCTCTCACAACTTCCTTATATTCTTTCATTTACATTGGGCAAAAGCAATGAGTAGTTTCTTATATTGGGAACATATCATCTAGACTTCTACCTTGATAAGTCTTATAAACCCTATCAGTTCTAGAGTGTTTTATTCCAGTTTCTATTTACTGCCAGAGTCTTATGATTTAAATGTACATGTACTTAAGGAAAAGCAAATCCTTTCTGCTTTCAAAGACAGTCAATTAAGGTTTTTGCTCAACCCTTTTAAGTGTCATGCTGTTCCTACCATATTTGCCAGAGGAAGAGAGAGAAAAGAAAAAATTGGGATATTGTTGTGCTTCTTACAGCATAATCCACAACATTGCTGGTAGGACATCAAGCTAAATCCTGCACCCTATGAGTGTGCAATTATCATGCCCCCAGAAAAAGCATTTAATTCTGCAAAGGGACCAAGCAAGTTAGGAAAAAGTATAATATTCTCCTCATAGGCACGTTTAAATTCTCTGCTATACTGCAGAGCACATATGCTTCATTTAAAAACACAGGTAATCCTCCCAAACAGCACAAGTGTCCTATTCATAAACCTATTACAATACTTACTTTAAGTAAGTACCTCAAATTTATATTATCAACATAGTGCTTTATTTTGTGATCACCTCTCCCTCTTGTGGATGAATTCAGCAAGGAGAAGTCCTGTTATTTACAACTAAATGAAATCAAGTAACCCTGATTATTCCTGATGATTCCTAACATCAGGATGTTGTAAGGCATGAATTATTAAGTACATAATTTAATGCACCCTCTTTCAACATGCGCTTTTACAATTTTGAAGTGCAGACATATTGCAATCTCATTAGACCTTAACCACCTTAACTTTGACCTGTTAAATGACTATGTAGGCTATGTTGCTAAATGTGTGTGTGTAAATGAAACACTTTGAAAGGACTTTCAAGTGTGGGAAATGTTTCTTTTTATTATTATTATTACATGGAGGTTGTCCAATTTGTACTTGTTTCTCTGTAGGGAAAACTATATGCTGCATATCAGAACAAGTTAAATCTTATTACAACCAAAAGCTGTGTAGAACCGCATACTGCCTTACTGCTTAGAGGAATTGCAAAGGCTATGGATTTTTCCCAAAGAGCATAACATATTCTCAAAAACCTATATTTTCAGGATGTTCCCCTCACATGTTTGACATCCCTTTATGCAGATTGAGTTGCACTATTTTACTGTCAGCTTTATTTGTTGTTGTGCCTTTCACATGGCATTTTGAAAAAAAAAAAAGCATAGAGGGAAACAAACAACCATCCTTGCAAAAACAGCAAAATTTGACAGTATAACAGCAAAACCAAGCAAAAATGGGTCTCTGTAACTAGTCATGTGTGATATGTGTGTGCATGTGAAAAGTGCCAGATCTGCATTATTTCCCTTTCATATATGTATAAACTAACCATCAGTTGTTTATAGAGGTTGAGAGAGAAGTGGCGGAAAAATAGCTAAGTTTCTGGAAACCTAGACTGCATCCTCTTTCTGGATTCTCACCTATGATTGATTCCAGTCAGTCCAAGTGAGTGGTCACCAGCTCAGCATACTGGAGCCAAATCGTCAACAACTCAGCACATGGGCAACAGTAATTACCTCCATATTCCATCTCTGTGTATCATGGGCTGCAGACTGTGGGAAATCTATCTACCTGCCAAGAATAGATTTCTAAAGGTTTTAAAATTTCTCCAGGGGATCTAAGATATTCACATGGAACTGAAACATCTAACACCTAACCTTGGAGAAGCCTGTCTCCTACTGGAGTAGTAGTAGTAAATTTTCAGGGATACTTTATTCTAAAAGCCTGCTAGATGCTTATGCATGGAAGCTGACTCAAGCTCTGATGGATAAGGTTCATCTCCGAATTATGACATCTACATTTACTTTATTTATGTATTGACTCTATCTTCATGGATTGAGTGGGAGCTAAGACTGACTCTCAAGAAGACAGCTACATTTAGCTGCCAGTCTAGCTCTAAACTCTACCCTGATATGTCTTAAACATGGCAGTCAAATGAGCAGTCTAAAATTGCAAATGCCATGGAACGGACTGCATTTTAAATGCTTCAAAAAGAGTAGACTACCAGTCCTCTTGGAAAATTAAAATGAAATGACTGGCGAGTCCCTTCTGCAGAGTCGAATCCAAAAAAAAAAAAGAAAATTCTTTAAATAAATTAGGAGTTCCCATTAAATCATTCCAGTTTCAGCGGTGAATAGTGGAACACAAACAGTCCTGCTAATAACATTAGCATCCTTTATGCAACTTTCATTTTTTTCATTTGAGACTTGTTGCCCAGAGTCTTGTTCATCTTCTTAGGTCATCTATTCTTCACCACGGCAAATGGGAAATTACTGTAACTTCATGGCCTGAAGTAACAATGTATTTATTGTCCCTGCCTGCTTTCTCTTGCAGGAGGAAATGAGAATTGTCATCACAAAATAAGTGAGATCTGTAGCCAACTTTGATTCTGGATGAGTAGATCACAATCATACTTCATATTCATTTGTGTGTCTTTCCTAATAGCCTCCTTCTTGCTGTTAGTTCCATCATTTCTAGAAGACATTAGCCTGAATCAGATGGAAAAACTTTCTTTGAGACTCTGCTGACAGATAAAAAGACTAAAATTTTGTCCTTCTTGCTTTTGATTGATATTAACATAGAGAAGGGAATTCTGGCATCAGTGCCTGCGATTTTATTCATAGGTACAGATTATACCATATGTGCTTCTATGATCAAATCAAAGTATACTGGCGTATAGTAGCTGTTTGCAGCTGTTTAGCTAAGAAGGACTAATCTAACTCAAATAAATTGCTCACTTGGAATTGTTGCTTGACACCCACGTTTATCTGCCTTGATGCTATAGCTCAGAGGCTGGAGGAGATTTAAAGGCTAAGGAGAATTGGGTTAATTTTATGAACCTTGATTTGATTTAGAGAGCCAATACAAATATTATTGTACTTTCTTTATATTTACTGTAAGCTCCTTTAAAAATGTATGAAAGCAAAACTTCATTCTACCATAACGAGACATTACGCACTCTGGCTATATAAAAATGATACATTGAAATACTTTCTTCACATAATAACTACTGAAAATGTAGACTTTTGGACCACTGCTGTCATGTATTTCTCATAAAAGTTCCAATTAAACATTAAATTATATACATATATACATTTATTTGAAGTGAAAAGGCCTTTCAAACTTCATTTTTATCTTGAGATTTTCATGCTGCTAGGATAAGCCTATTTTATTAGAGCTTATTTTACAATGAACTCTTTATCAGATTTACAGCTAGCTTGTAACCCATAGGGGTTCAAATATAAGTGGACAGATCTCTTCAAGGTTTGCTTGAAAAATCTTAAAAGCTTGCTATTATTTTCCTGTTAGACTCAGGTCAGAACTGATTTTGAAAAGACCTTTTAAACCTCGGCTCCTGTTATACCCCAGGTAAGAAGTGAAGTGGCAATGGAGGAAATATGATAATTTTAGCAGAGACATACAAGCTATCAAACCAATTCTATGGGAAAGGAGGGAAAAATACTACTCATCTGTACAGAACATCTTTTCAGTAACATTTTCATTAATACTTTCAGGATCTTTTTATCTTTCAGGATATATTTTTAGCATTTTTAGCAATTTTTTTTTCACCTTAACACTTATTTATTGCCATGTGTAGAAGAAAAACTGGCAAGAACTATCTGACTGCTTTTGACCTAATCCATTTGGCATGTTGACACTCCACATAATCATTACACTATTCTCTCCTACTTTGGGAACAGGATTGGTACCTGGCCGTGTAAGACCATGATTCTTGTTTACTGAGTCTCATGTGACATGGTCCATGTGTCCCTCCCACGCCTCCCAAATAACTTGATAAAGGTCAACTGAACTGGTTCTGAACTTACATCTCTGGCCTTGAGATCAGCATCAGGGCCAGTGGTATTAGGGCAAGGTACATCATTGATGTAAATGAAGGCATTTCAGGATGAATCATGTCTTCAGGATGCTGCTGCCATCCAAAGACACATGCTGGTATTGCTGTATGTTTGTCCATGCAGAAAAAACAGCTGCTGGTAGTTTTGGAAAGAAATAGGAAGGCAAATATGTCACCATTCCTAAAGTTTTTTTTTCCTACTAAATCTGTAGATTGAGATCTATTTATTTTTACTTCTGTCTCTTTTTTTTCCAAAAAACCCACTTTCATGAGAAATAACTGGTTTCAAAATTATGAAATATAGCATTCCCTACATCTCTATTTTCTATTATGTGGACATCAAGCTGTGCTACAGAGCACAGATTATTTGTTCCTTACCATTCCCGTGCCTTTTTGTAAAGGACCTAGCTAATTTTTCATGTCAAGCCCCTCAGCAAATTCTTCATTCTTTGGAATCCTTAAATGGCAATCTCTCTCTTTTTTTTTTTTTGAAACAATCCGCTCTAGTTCAACAGATTATGTATTGTCCAATTAACTCTTCTTACCTTTTCTGGTGTGATCATTCACACTGAAGTGATAAATTCCTAAGCTTCACTAAGGAGCATTCAAGAGACAAGTTATACTGCTATGATTGTAGCAAATTTTACTTTAGCATAGGCTTGTAGGAGCAGGATGATACATTCTCCAACTTGGGGAAAACTCCAAAAAGATATATAGATCCCTTATTCTATCTACTTTGCATACTAATTTTCTAAGCACTTCTTGTTAATACATTAAAATATGATTCTTACTAGCAATAAAAATCTGTTTTATTTTATACTTATTCCAGCACTTATTAACATATAACCATAGCTATGGTAGTATTACAACTTAATTGCTCATGTCACTGTTAATCAAAACTAATTCTAACAAACATTCCAGTGTTATAATTAAAAAATATATATTTTTCTTTTTAACCTCAATCCCCATACAGTGTAGTTAGTATTAGAATATCTATAGTATAGCCTAATTGCCACAAACAATGTTCCTAAACCTAAATTTGAACTGCACTTCTGCAAAACTAAACAATTTCAGTGAGGTCTACAAAGCTAATAAGAAGTCCTTTGTCTTGCTAAGAGAAGGGTCATATTAATTTCTTTATCTTCACTTAATTCCTTACAACAGTCTTTCTCAGATTAACAACTAGCCAGTGGTTCATGCAGTTGTTACTGTCATATTAGGAGAGAGATTCCTTCACTACCCCATTGAGCGACTACTAAGCAGTTCAGCTTCCTTATGATTTTAACTCCGTGCTTGTTCTTCAGTGAAATTACAGAGGCTGTTACTATTCAGATATAATTAATTCTATTTCTACTCTGTGGTAGGGAGTTTCACAGGTTAATTGTGATATTAGATAATTATGCTTCGAAGCTTGTAAAATACTGCTTGTTTCAGCTACAACTTGGCTTACTTTATTTCACTTCACTCTGTGTTAACCTTCTTGTCACCTGCACTTTCCCATAGCCTAAAATTCTTTCTTGGATGTCATCTGGCAATATCTGAATGTGGGAGCAAATGTCCCAGAATCAGTCACTCACCCTCTAGTGTGCTCTATTGTTTTTCAAATCTCACTTTTCATCACCAAAACTGGTAGTAAAAGAGGAACACAGAGGCTCTGTTTATTTTCCTTCAAGTTCATAAACAGGTGATTTCTTTTTATCACGATAACCTTAATGGTGCCACCACCTTACATTATTTTTTACTATTGTTGCAGGGATTGTAATGCAAGAAAACCTAGTTATGTTTATTTTGCTTAGAAAGAAGAGGAATAAAACTTTACCTGAATAGAGTTTTTCTTATGTTCCAGTGCCTGGAAGCAAATGGGTCTGAGTATATAGGGCTATATGTTCCCCTACTCTAAGATATAGTTTGAGACCACTTTCATTTGTAAGCAGGAAGCAAGGGAATTGCTTTATTCAGAGAATGGCTGGACACCTGAATGCTCCACTTGCTGGTCAGTGTAGCTGAGCCTGAAGGGAGGAAAATGTCTGCAAAATGTGAGATAGGTGAAACATAGGTGAGGGAAGATGTGGTTCAATCATCTAAGGTGCTGTCTTGCAGGGAGGAATGCCTTATACCACATATGCTTTCTGCCCAGTATTTTTCAAGTTAAGGCTTGTAGCACTTCTTAAATCTGAAGATGTGGTGTTTGTTTGATCTTGTTTCCATACCCAAACCATATAAAAGCTGTGCAGAACAGTGCAGATTTCTTGGGGCAGCTTGTTTTTTTGGGACCTTGCAACAAGGCAACAGAGGACTAGAACTCATCGTTTCCATTTTCAACACGAGAGATGAGACAGGGAAAGAAGTTGAGGAGCTTTCTCAGGGTTTCCTTTATATTGCCCTGAAAATTTGCAGGTGGATGCTCTGCAGGCAGGGTTTTCCTTTGGGAAGTCTGGGTAGAAATAGGTATCATGAAGATTCAAGTTGTCTTCATATCTCTTGATGGCAATTTTAAATCCTCTTCCAGTTCATTTATGCACAAACATAAAGCTAAAATCCGTGAAAGAAGGTGGACAGTGTTGGTGACACACCTGGGAAATCTGTAGGGAAATATGCACTGAAAGTAATGCTGGGTGCTAGTATGTTCTGAATAATAATGAAATTAAAGCTGCAACAAAGTAAAATCTTGTGTTGCTGAGTCACCTGAGCCTTCCAAACACAGACCTGGCCAAAATCCTCCTATGAATGATGCTATATTTTTATGTTCTAGACACTTCACTCAGTATTTTGTCCTATTTGAAGGAGGGTGAATTACCCAACTCTTCACATTTGTTCTGATTCTTCTGGGAGAAACATTTCCATTTTCAAACAACTAAATGAATGTGAGGCACATGAAAAGCTGCAGTTCCCATGTCACTTGGGAACTTAGTTGCACAGCTCCCATTAGCTTCAGGAGTGAAATGTCTTGTATCTTGCACAGCTCTGAAAATATTCCCCAAATATTTTACCAGAGAGATAACCTGTGAAGGCAGCAATGAAATTCAGGGAAAGAGTGGAAATTCCCTTATTTGTGCATATTGCTGGAGCCTTCTAAACACAGCTCATCTTGTACATCACAAAATGCCATAACCAGATAAGAGAGTGATTAAAAAAAAAAATGGAGAGACAACAGATGAATTTTCCATTTGCAATGTGCTGCTTAGAGATTAATACTCTGACATTAAAAGAAAAAAACCCTCAGCTACAGAGTGTCACAGCTCCACTGATATCAATCAGCAGCATCCTACTGATTAAGCTGGTGGCGAATGCACTCCATGACTTTGAGCAAGCACTCGGACAGCGTGGAGAGCATATGTTATAGGAATGATACTAGATACACAGCTGAGGGAGAAGATTGTGCTTGAACGAGATTGACTGAACAGTTGTAGCTTAAGGCTGGGAGCTGAATTTACCTCGCTTCAGGTCCTTTTTCTTCATCCTGTCAAAATTTGTATTCTAAGTGACCCTGTGTCAAATCTAGCTTGGCGGTCAGCTCCTTAGCAAGTATTTACCAGACGAAAGGTGATTGCTATTGATGTGAGCTGGGAGGATGAGAGAAAGAGAGATGGAGAGATCCAGTTCTTTCTCTGTCACAGATTTCCTGTGTGTGACAGCCATCTTACCTCATTTTATCTGTACAAGGTTTTTTTTTTTCAGTCTAAAATAGTTGCCAACATGTTTCAACTGAGAGCAAAAAATGACAATTTCCCTTGCCTATCTTTGGCACTTACCTTTAGGTAAGACTGTAACTCACCCTCATCAATATTTTAGACATACTGTATTTAAGCGGTTCTGTGCATATACATATAGTCAGTGAGAAAAACTATAGCATATGCTTAACTCATCTGATTTCAGAAGTATTTTTTATATATATAAAGCTTTTAAGATTAGAGATTAGAAAAATAAATATCAGTTGCAGATAAATAATCTTGGTTGCAGAGGAGGGTAGGTCATTTTATGCTGTTTCCTTTTCTATGGATTCAAACTGCTTTGAATTCAGTTGTTGTCAACACCAGGCTTGATGAGATATCTTGCAAAATGTTTGCATGATGATAGATCTATTCTGTCCTATGACGTTTGTTAAAAATGGACAAATCCTCTGAGCCAATTGATTTGCCAGTATGCTTTATTGTAAATAGCAAGCAAGCAGCGCTGGGCGGACGGGGAGTCTCCGCTCGACCAACGGCGCACGCTTATAGCCTGCGGAAGCGCCTTTTTATTCCTTTCTTATCTCCGCTTCTTGAAAGTTCCTTGTTTCGTCATACCTCCTTTCTGCGCATGTCCTTCCTTGTTGCTAGGGGGTCTTTTAAGCCCCCCGGTGGTCTTCTTGATGAAGGCTCCTCTTCTTCCTCAGTGAACTTTTCCCTTCAGTGAACTTTTCCCTTCTTAAATTTAACGGGCATGCGCTTTTTGAGTCTCATTCATTGTTTTAATTTCCGACAGTTTATTTACGAACTTTTTGTACTCCCTCACATTTGCTCATCATGCCTCAGGCGGCACAAACCATTTTGTCACAGATTACATTCCTGTTTATCACATATTCAATGTATTTTTTCCTTTAAAGAAAAAAAAAAGTCAGAATCAAGATTCAGCAAACTAATTTTTAATGGCGTTTAAAAATATGGATTTTTCATCTCTCCTGAATGTGTAGGAAGGCTAGAGGATAATCTGGACATAGAGGTGTGGAAACTGAGATGTGCTTAAACACAGCTTAGCTTTTTATACCTATTGTTAGTCTCGTGATTTTCCAAGTAATCTTAAGATTTTTTAAGGAATTGGACTGAATTTTGACTGCTTTGTGCCAGAGATATTGAAAAAGGTGCTCATCTTCACTGTCTTCCTAGAGTAAAATTAGTAACTTTGCATCAGTGGAACACAACATCCAAACTTTCTACAGGGGCAAAACAAAATTTTAGACTTACTTCTTCAGAGATTTTTGACATGTTTATCAAATTCTACGCCAAGCAAGAAAGACTCTGCCATAGTTAGTATTATATTACATTCCTCATTTCATTTGTCTCCCTCTGTGAGAATAGTGTGTGATGATGAGAAATCAATGTCACATGTTAACTCTGCTACATATCTAAAATGACAAATGATGAGATGATTGGCATGAGGACACAAGTCTTTAGGAATACATTCACTTAAAAGGACAGTGCAAAAGCTGCAAGTCAAAGACCATCATTCAAAGAGGCAGCTGAAACTAGAACCATTTTCAGGAGAATGAGAGATGTTTCCATCACTCAGTATCTTTATTTCAAGACCTTGTGTTTCTTCTGGAAAGTGATTCTCTACCTCAGCTGATTATTGCTGATCTTGGGGCAACTGTGTGGGAAGTGGGGCTGGATGGTCTTGGTAGGAGATCCTGCCTCGCTTTAAAAGCAGACTATCTATCTGGGCAGTGACTCCAATTCACTTCACATTATAAACACTATATTCTGAATTGATATACATTTGGGGCTAAGCCTATAGCTGTAAATAACACCCTGTATACAGGAATGCATCAGGGTGTGTTTTTACATACAGGTTTTATTGCTTGGCCCTTAATTAGCCACTGCTCGAATGACTGCACTCTCCGTAATTCATGTAAATTGTATATGGGGAATGCTAAAGGAGCTGAGCTTTTCTTTTTTAATAGTGCATTAGACTATGATGTATGTTGCATATGACAGATCTGACTGAGCATGCGCATACAGGGGCC
>VWPW01010712.1:0-30577 GCA_013389825.1 Crypturellus undulatus
TCATATGATAGATGCTCCAGTCCTTTTTTTTGTCACTTTATGGTAGACCCTTTCTAGAAGTTCCACATCCCTTGGCCACGAGGGCACATTGCTGCCTCGTAGTTAACCTGTTGTCAAGCAGGACTCCCATATTCTTCTCTGCGGAGCTGCTTTCCAGCAGGTCAACCCCTAATCTGTACTGGTGCCTGAGGTTATTCCTCCCCAGGTGCAGGCCCCGGTACTTGTCCTTGTTGAATCTCATAAGGTTCCTCTCTGCCCAACTCTCTATCCTGTCTAGGTCCCTCTGAATGGCAGTACAGCCGTCAGAGTGTCAGCCACTCCACCCAGTTCGATATCATCCGTGAACCTGCTCGGGGTGGAACTTTAATGCTCCTTTCTATGGAGGAAAAAGTAGGAAGTGGAAAGCGAGTTTGCTAAGTAAATGCTCCCTGCTGGGTGCTGTGCTGCTTGCTTTTGGATTGAGCGTGTAGTTAAAAGTTTCAAAGGTTGCTGCATATTTTTCTACTTTATCTTAGTGGAGAAACAGGAAGCTGCAGTGTGTGCGAGCTGCCTCGCTCACTCCCGAGTGCTCTGTCATCCCCGCAATGGTCGCGAGCAGACGGGCGGTTGCTGAAGCAGTGAAGTTTATTTAAGAGGATCGGTGGCCAGGAATAAGCCACAGTGTCTAATCAGTCACAGGCCCTGCCTGGGCACCGTGCCACTACATTTATTGCATGTGCCTTTCTCATAAACAAAAGGGCTAAATACGGAGGAAGGCAGTGAAGTCTGGAAGGGATTACAGTGCAAACGGCAGCTTCTGAGTTTTCAAGAAGGAGTTAAGTGTACGTAAATTCATCGAAAGGAATCGGGCTATGTGACAGCAAGTCACCGAGAAGGAAATGGGGAACGTCTGTAGTTGTGTAAGGGCTGAAAGGGAAGAACAGGTTTTAGATCCTGCCAAAGCTCCCTTAAATCAGTCTAAACGTTCCTCTAAAAGAAAATATTTTAGAAGAACGAAGAGGAAATCAGCTGGGGAGACACCAGCTTCAGAACAGCTTATAGAAAACGAAGAAAGAAGCCAAGATGAAGCAAGGATTTCGGAAAACATGGAGACCCCTTCAAAGGACCCGAGACTGGCTGCTTTCCTGCACCTGGGACCTGCAGGGGATGGTAACACGGCACCCGTGAGTGCAGACCTTTCCACTGACACCCTGTCAAATGATTGCCATGCAAGGGAACTACGAGCACAGCAGACAGCGTATGATAAGCAGGAACCTTGCTACAGCCCTGTTTTCCTTGCAGACAGGGAGTACAAAGAAACGGAGTTAAACCAAGCCTCCAGTAGGCTTGCTGAAGAGGTCTCTGAAAGCAGTGATGATGGCACGTTGTCTGGCTTCCTTTCTGGAAGCCAAGGTGATCTACAGCTTGAACAAACTGGATTTTCTTCTTCTGATGCTAGACCTGCAGGGGACAGTAACGCGGTGCCCGTGAGTGCAGACCTTTCCACTGGACTTGTTAAAGCAGAAATTCTACCGAGTGAGGCAAACCGGGCTCCCCTTTGCAGGGTCAACTTTGACAGGGACATCGAGAAGCTCTCCGAGTCCGATAAAGTGGAAACACAGTTAAACGGGTATGACAAGACAAGTCCAGGAGAACACTGTGCACAGAGGACAGATGGTTCAGGTGATTGCCATGCAAGGGAGCTACGAGCGCAGCAAACAGTGTACGACAAGCAGGAACCTTGCTGCAGTTCTGTTTTCCTTGCAGACAGGGAGTACGAAGAAATGGAATTAAACCAAACCTCCAGCAGGCTTGCTGAAGAGGTCTCTGATAGCAGTGATGATGACATGTTGTCTGGCTTCCTTTCTGGAAGCCAAGGTGATCTACAGCTTGAACAGACCGGATTTTCTTCTTCTGATACTGGACTTTCCCAAATCCCAAAAGAGGATGCACTTCATAGTATGCCACCAGACAGCAGTGAGGTAAATATTTTGGCACAGTAGGTTCACATCCAAAGTTAGCTCTGAATAACTATTGGAATGGTATTTTTGCTCTGTTGCAAAAATATTTTCATGTTACTGTTTATAAGCCTCTTACTCATGCAGAGATGCTATAAATCACATTACCTGATCTTTTCTGTTGGTTAAATAACACCTTTATATTTGAGCAGTGCTTACCTACTATCTTGATGTTGTTTCGCTGTCTGTGGTTGTTTGATTTGTTTCGTAATTCAGAAAAAAAAAAAACTTTATGTTGAAATGAGACTATAAGAAGCAGTGAATGTTAGAAAGTTGTTTTAGTTCACATTTAATATATGCAATGTCTGCAGTAAATTTTATCAACTCCTGATAGTCTTGTAATTCCTCCAAGCCTTGTATTCAAATGGATAGGAATATTTCTAATTGTTTTCAATTGTGGTCAATAAGAACTGAAGAATGAAATATGTAAGCAGCTTGAAATAGAAAAAGTGAACATAAATCATTTTCAATAGTCTCTACACTTTTAAAAGATCTTTCCTTCAAAACTGTCTGTCTGATCTGTTAGTATTAATTATTCAAATTGCTTCTTTCCCTGAGGGTAGTACTACTTTCATTTTACAGTAAAAGAGACCAAAGTGCCATCTTGGTTGCAGAATGCCTAAAGGAAAGTAATCTTAGTTTGTGGATGTCCATGGTACCCTGTTGCCAATTCTACCCCATTCATTTTCAGTGCAACTGAAATCTCTAAGTGTGGGTCAAGTATGAATGCTGGATTTTCTTCCAAAACTATTTTTTCTTGCTGAGCAGGGACATCTGAGATTTGAGTTGAGTGAGCATAGAAAATGGGCATATGCCAAAGGTGCTCTTTCCAGAAAAGCTCTTTCCAGAACACTGTTGTTGTTTATATAATTTACTTTGTAACATGACTCAAATTACACTTTTTCCAGCTTAGTTTTCAAATACACCTAACACCTCCAGCCACAATGCACAATACACCCCAGTGCTCCTAATCTACCCTGAGGTCTTTGCCCTCTTAATCTGAGCTGGAATTTGGGAGCACCTTAGGGTTGTACTTTGAGCCAAGCATTGTCACCGAGCCGAGGCTCGTGAGGCTTTGTTCAGAGAACCGAGCAAGGCCCCTTTTCCCACTGTGACCTCAGGGATGCAGCTCCTAAGGGTGGCTATTCCTCTAACCAGGCATGTGCTAGCAACCCTTCCTACCACAGGGGAAAGGGAATAAGAGAGGTTTCTGTTGAGCACCTGCATCAGCACAGAGGCTTGTGCTGCTTCAGGCTTTGGGATAGAGAAGTTTTGCTCTCTGCTTGGGCCTGCTGCTACAGCCCCTGTTTCCCAGTACAGGAAGGTTACTTGCATGAACAGGATGTGCTCTGATCCTGCTCAACTTTGGGCTGCCATCACTGTGATACTTGATGTCTGGTGTGTTGAAACAAGCTGTGAATTCATTTGATAGTAGCAAAGATGGCAATCAGCTGGTGTTAGCAGCAGGTTTTGGTCATTAGCAACTGATGTACAAGTCAATGTTTCTCTGTATCACATTATCAAACATTTCTGTTCTTAGTGGTGGTTTCAGTTCCAGTTTATGGAAAACTAGGTTATGGAAGATACAAAGAAGAGCACTCGTGTATTTCCAACACTCACCTCTTGTCTCGGCCATAGGTGCCTCTGCTGTCTTTCTGCTAGGCACCTACACGGTGCCTGGTGGAGAGACCTGCTTATCTCATCTACGTGTTACTAACAAGCTACAAGGAAAAACGCGTATTTGAATCAGGTTAGAGGCAATAGTCTTCATTTAAAAAAAAAAAAAAAGTGTGTGCAACCAGTGTATCCAGCAGAATACTTCTGGGTATGTAGTCATCTGCTTATTATTTCAGTTATCATTGCACATAGTTGTAAGATGACAAGACACTTTCCAGCTTTGTTCCCGGTGGCATAGTCTGGTGTTATCTGCGTGTGGATTACAGGGAAGGGAGGGAACAACACTGGTTGTTCCTGCAGGATGTGACCTGTGGAGCAGGGTGCCAGGGCTGGGAGGTGGCTTTGCTGGCACCCTGCTGCGGGCAGGGGAGCTTGAAAGCACTGATGGAGCCACAGCAAATAGGGCTGAGAGGGGGCCGGGGGCACCTAGGTCCGCTCTGCACCCCAAGGTGGGGCTCACTCTATGGAAACCATTCGTGAGGGGTACGTTGAGCTTGTTCTTCCCTGTCTCCAGCATTGGGGGCTTCACCTCCTTCCTGAGGGATTAATTCTAGTGCTTATATCTTTTGGATTATGGACTGTTTTTAACCTAAAACACCTATGCTCATTTAAAACTCATTAGTTCTTTTCCTATTCCCAGAGCAGTTGATATATTCCTTTTTTACATCCACGTTTTGCACATCTGAAGACTATTGTCATGTCTTCCCTCACTCTCCCCAACTTCAGGCTAAATAAAGCCATTTTTTCCAGTCTTTCCCCACAGGTCACAGCTTTTTAGACTTTGGTCATTCTTGCTTTTCTCCAACTGATCCAACATTCTTTGAAGGGCGTTGCCCAAAGCTGGGAACAACTCCATTGGAGGCCTTAGGAAAGCTGGGTTAGGAGTGCATTGAATTTATGGCCAGATGGAAGCTCACAAGGTCCAACTGTAACGTCAGGGAAGTCGAGGCCATTCTTGTGATCATGTGCGAGGTCAAATTCCATTCCTGGAACTCAGCTTCCCTCAACACAAATCACCATGCTGTCAGATGGTCCTTTTCCAAGGCAACAGAACTACTTGTTTTAGATGAAAGTTAGGGCAAAAGCACTGCCTCCTTGTCTTCAGTATTTGGAATGTCCCAGTCTAAGTAAACATTTAAAATTTTCTTTTTCATTCTTTTATATTTATATATTTATATGTATTTTCTTGTTTATTCTCCTCAGACTTCCTGCTTCAGGGTTAGCCTCGAGCAAAGCACATTTTTCGCGCTCTCTATGCATTATAGCTCTCTGACCCATCATGGACTTTTGTATCGTGAGCACTGTAGTGTGTTTTGTATAATGTGTGAAGTTCAAGCTTCAGAACACAGGGCTCAGAGGGAAGGCTCCTCTCTGCATATTCCCCTTAAGTCTGCTCCGATATTCTTCCTTTTTCTCTGTTTACAATGAAGGAAAAAAGAGGGAAGAAAAATGGCCTGTGAATATTGGCGTCACTTTTTTCATCTCCTTGTAAGATGCTCTGTGGGCACCTGCAGAGCCGTGTGCCTTTGGTGTGCAGATTGTGGATACTCTGTGTTGCAGAAAGGACTTGGAGGCAGGGCTGGAAACCTTGCAGAGCTAGGGGTNTCAGAACACTTGGGATAGGGCTCAGAGGGAAGACTCCTCTCTGCATATTCCCCTTAAGTCTGCTCCGATATTCTTCCTTTTTCTCTGTTTACAATGAAGGAAAAAAGAGGGAAGAAAAATGGCCTGTGAATATTGGCATCACTTTTTTCATCTCCTTTGTAAGATGCTCTGTGGGCACCTGCAGAGCCGTGTGCCTTTGGTGTGCAGATTGTGGATACTCTGTGTTGCAGAAAGGACTTGGAGGCAGGGCTGGAAACCTTGCAGAGCTAGGGGTGAACTAGTCAGTAAAAAAGATATGGAATATTCAGTGCCCATTAATGCTTTGATCCGGAGACACTGTGCAGCAGAATAACCTCTGTCAGTTTTCCTTGGAATGCACCAGCTTTATGAAATACTTTGGAGAACGGAGAATCTGACAAAAAGCTGCTTAAGTTCGTGCAAACTCTGTGTCTGTTCCATACTCGTGCAACAGGGCTCCTCCGCAGCTGGGTTTCGCTGGGTGAGTGGTAGGTCTGTGGGAGGCGCATATGAAGGGCTCGCACAGGCCATTTGCTCTGAAGAGAAAACTGTCCAGGTTTTCTTTAGTTAGTACTCCCCCTTCTTCATTCCTGTGGCAAAAGGTTAGATGATAATGCATAGTTAGTAGGTAAATATCTGTGCATCTGCTATTATGTGTTTATCAAAGGGAGGCTGTGCTCTCTAACACCCACATTTGTTTGGGGAGTAATGTTTTACTTGTTAAGTCTTTGCATGTTAATAGGACATACAGCAGAGGAAAGTTGCATTTGTAAGCATAGTAAAATACAACTCTTTAATGATTTCCGTTTACTGCATTTTTACACTTTTTAAAACAAATTCAGTGTTTATGAAGAAGTCTGAAATTTCAACCTTAGCCTGGAAAAAGCTTTATCTAGAGACTAGTACTAGTACAGCTGGGACTGTTACAGCACTTAGGCTAATTCTGGTGTTCCTTAGCCCTTATTTAAAGGGGGTATCACCAGGAGTGAAAGAGAATTTAACATCTCAAAGCCACTGCAGTCTCTTCCTTTCTCTTCAGATGGCTGACTCTGGTGCTGCTTCATGCCCAAGGGATTTTTGATCAAAATCCAATTGGTATTAGGGTAACAAAGTAAATCCATATTATAGCCATCCAAAAATTAGGGCGAGAAGCATGCATATTGGTCGCAGAATATGAAATGTTTTTCTCTGTTTGTGATCATAGCTACAGAGGCTTTTTGTATGTAACAACAGATGCAAGTATGACCTTCAGAGGTTGCCCTGATGCCTGAAATCCCTTGTTGTCAGAAGAATCAAATGTGCACTCCAATGTGCTGTGCTTGCACTCTTTGCTGTTAGTAACACCAACAGCTCCCACAGTTCAGTTAAGCAGGAGGGAGGCCAAAGATCTGCCCTTAGCTGTAAGGAATGGCCACATGCAAGTTACATCATTCGCTTGCTTGTGCTGGAATCATTTAAAAATATGATATGAGTTGCAGCCAGAAAACATGCTGAAAAGGATGGGCAGAGAACACAGTTTTGTTTGGGTTTTTTTGCTTAGACATCTGGCACTCCCAGATGACATCATCTTGTTCAGAAACATTGCCCAGATAAGTGGTAAATGGTTGACTTCATTTATTTTGTGTTCTGCTTGGTCTCTCATGAAAGGAAACTAAAGCTCCTGGAAAAACACTTTGTTGCTTTCTTGCTTTGAAGTACTAAAGAGTAAAGGTAACCAAAGGAAAGGAAGCCTTACACTTACTGACAACTTGCATATATTTTTACACCACCAAAATATTAAGTTAGTGCTTTGTTAATTGAGATTCCCTGTAAAACTCCTACTTTCTTTTTTTTCCTTTGATTTGACTTTAAAATATGCAGTGTTGAAGCTGTATATTAGGATGTAGAAAATTTTGGTGTGTTTGGAAATAATTTGTGGGCTCACTCAGCAGTTACATTTTTGCTTTCTAGCACTGGTATCTATATCTTTTCTAGAACAAAAAAAAAACCCTACGATGGCCTGTAAAAAACATCCAAAAAGCAGATTTCACAACTTGTCATTAATTTGAGGGGCACTTGAACAGAAGATAATTGCAGTTGTTTTCCGCACTAAATTTATTTGCAATTTAATGGCTGGGTGTAAATGCTGATCCTGCCCTGCAAAGGCAGGGTGCTGAGACCAAAGTCACGTGCAGCACTGCGGTGACTGCGACCGAGCAAGGTGCCCCCAGTGTCATGGCCTCAGCAGGAAGAGCACCCTGCTCTGCTCCTGCAACCGCGTCTTGTACGGCTCCAGGGAAAGAAGGAACCTCCTATTTCCAGCCTGGGTTCCGCTGGAAAGGCTGCTCGAATCGGTGCAGCTCTAGAGCTGCGGCTGTTCCGCAGAGTAATTTCATCTGATAGAAAACAGCATTTTTTATGTTGCTGTTTATGTTGCCTGTTGCTTTCAGGTTTTCATGCTCTGTTTTGTATATTTTGAATACCAAAAACCCCCAAACAACAACAAAAGCAAACAAAAAACAAAACCAACCCCCCACCTCATTTCTGAGGCAAAATACTCAATTATGATTTTTCAGTCATTCCTAAAATGCTACTTGGAAAGTTTTATCCTAAAACTATTATTGTCAGTTTTCACTGAATGACTGTGTTGTTGCTGAGCTCCTGAACAGAGTTTTAAGAGGTGCGTGATAGATGAATACAGAAGGTCTAACATAAGTACAGTTATAATATAGATATGTGCATATATGACATATACTGTGTTTTATATCTACATATGCAATGTTTATGTTAAGAGATAGTTATATGAAATAGATTATCATTTACATCAGGATAAAATAGACATACTGACCCCTCTTTTATTGTATAACAACATTGTATCACACCCATTAATGGAAGAAAATTGTGAAGCTACCAGTTCTGTATCTAATATTGAGGACCTTAAAAATACATGACGGAATATGTGTGACATGACAGAATATAAAATATAATATGTGAATAATCATTTATCGTATTATCATATTCAAAAATCTTCAGTAATGAGTGTTTTTCTGTATTTTCAATGTTATAATATGCTAGATGTAATCGTAATATTTGTTTTAACGGTATTTTAGATATCTGATATCCATGTTACTGGAGAATCGGAGGACATGTCTGCTAAGGAGAGGCTGCTCCTGTGGTCACAGCAGACAACCGAGGGTTATGCTGGAGTCCGTTGTGAAAATTTCACTACCTGCTGGCGCGATGGAAGATTATTTAATGCCATCATTCATAAATACAGGTAATTGCTCTATTTAGTCTCTTGAAAAATGTTTATTTTGGCATTTTGATGCACATGCAGAGGGCTGGTAATAGTACTGCAGTCCTGGAGGTGAAACTGGCTTATTAGGGTCAAGGGTTGTTGTCTTTGGTCAGCCCTTGCCTTCTGCAGCTCTTGCCTCCTGCAGCCCAGGAGTCCCTCGGGGCTCCTTGTGTGTCCCTCCCTCCTCAGAGAAATGTCTGCAGGGATCCTGGGAGTCCATCCTGGGTCCCTGCTGCGGTTCTAGGGAGAGCATCCCTGTGGCATCTCGAGTGCAAACAGCATAGGGGCAGGACGGGGCACCCAAGTCCCAAATCGTGTTCCTGGTGACATCCAGCAACTGCCGCGTAACCTCAGCAATGCCTAAATTCCTTGTGTTCTTCCCTGCTTGTCATATTTTCCCTGGAGCCCAGGGCTTCTGGACTGTTTCTGCTTCAAGCCTTGGTCCGCTCTGATATGCCTCCTGTACAGTGTCAGGATACTCTCTTAGAAAATGGCACTGGCTGGGAAGGGCTTTGTACTTCTTTCTCTCCCTTTTTATAATTCTGTGATCTCCCTTCTGTAAGGGAGAGTGGCCACTGGTAGAACCAGTGTGGTTGTGGCTAGAAACTAAAGGGTAACTATGCTAATGTGCTTAAAATACAGACAAGAGAGGATTTCTGGGTCTGGATTCTAAGCTAAGAATGGGTGTCTCTTGGCACAGCTGGCCATCGTGTTAAAGCACAACAAAGGAACAAGATTTTAAATCAGTGCTGGGCTCCGTGTCCCTTTTTGCTTGTGTCTGTTGGCTGTATGCTGCTTAGGTCACTGTGGTTTACAATTTTTTTTTGGTTTGTGGCTTGAATAGATGGGTTTCCTTCTTTGAGAAGCACATGGGGGAGTGTGTCCTGGCCACTGGGCTGATTAGCATGAACCAACTCGTTCCTCGCTGCTCGGGACTTGAAAACTCTGTGGTAGATTCAGTATCACAGCCATCCAGTGTAACATTTGACCCACATAGCCATACAGCCATATCTATCCTGTAGACATACTACTAATGATTTTCATGGGTTTTCAATGAAATGTGCCCTCAAAGTCCATCAGCCCTGTGTTGTTGCTTTGGGGCATATCGTAAGGAAGCTTGAGAGGACATCACCTTCTTGGAATAAGATTGGAGGAGCATCCCAAGTAGTGAGCGACAAATGTAATGTGTTTTAAAGCAGCTTTTAATGCAGACTGATGATGCAGATGCAGCCTTCTTGATGTGCACTGTACAGGAAGGTTGTAGGCTACCATAGCATGCTGGGTCTCAAAGAAATTAGCTGTGGTAGCCATAATTTTAGGGTAATTTGAAGTTGCAGCTGCATCAGAATTATTTTTTGACTGATTCTTTTGTTGTGTATAGTCAGGCGGGAGGTGGTGAATGCTAACACGAGAGTCTTATTTTAGTAATACTGGTAGGCCAGAGGGAAGTACCTCGCAAAAGACTGGGCTGTTTTATCTCAGGATGGAGCAGCCAGAAGAGTGAAGTGAGCACAGGCAAGTGTGTGAAAACATAAACAACCTCAGAGAGGTGGACAGAGCAGAGGAATAAAGCGAAAGAACTTCATGAGTTGTAATAACAGAAAATATTTCCCAGGACGTCCTCGGAGACTTGTATTAGGACTCTGCACAGAGCAGTGTAGCCTTCATGGCTACAGGTAGCCGTGGTGCAGATCAGGTATTAAATAATTAAAACCATGAACCTCTCTGGCTGTACCAGTGCGGCTGCTGGGGCAGTGCTGGCTGCCTGTTCTTGCGTGGGGGAGCACTGTTTCTGGCGTCGCTGTGAGCGTTTTGCTTGCAGCAGCTTAGCAGGAGAGAAATGGACCCTTGGACACAGGTGCAATTCATGAGGCAGAGAGGTTTGGAGGCTCTTGAAAAAGCACAGAGTCCTCATTCTGTGTGTGTCTGCTCGTTCCTTTTAGCTTTTCCTCTGCCATAAACACATCTTCTGTATGGAAGGATATTGCACCCTTTGCAGGGATGTCTATAGTCTTTATCCGAGGCCTCTTTGCTGTGAGAGCCCTCTTGCTGAGGAAATCAATGGGATTCTTCCACTCATTTCAGTCAGCTTCTGTGTTTCTTTCCCTTACAGTTTTGTATCATCAAAACAGACATAATGATTTCCAGATATTGCTCACAACATAGGAATGGTCTTCCCAAACAGTCATGAGATATTTTTAACTGCAACCGTTTATTCCTGAGAACTCTTTTAAAACTTAACTTGTGTTCACATCAACGGGTAGGGTAGGGACATTCACTATAAGCAGGAACCCTGCTGCCTTGTTGTAGCTGACAGAGCACCGGAGCAGTGGGCTGTAATTAGTAATTAGTTCCTTTCCAAACGCAAGTCAGTTTTTCTTAGTTGCAGCCATGCTTCAGCCTTCCTGCTTCAACGGAGCTACACTGCGGTTCTGGCCACTGGCTCTTCACCTTGTTGCTCTGTGTTATCCTTTGTTCCTAAATAGGAGTAAATCAAATTATGAAATTAAAATTATTAAATTAAAACTAGTTTTTTTTTCAATCCTGAACATTTGCATGTTTGTTAACTTTTACTAACCTGTACCTTCAAAAAAAAAAAAAAGTAAAATTATGTCATATGCCCAGGACAGCCTTAATTATTCTGAGCGCCTCACCTCTTACATACTTAAAATTTTTACTTTTTTTAAGCTAAATTTTTCAGTGAAGACGTGTGTTATTTGCTCCGGTGCACTATGTTGGGAGAAGTGTGACTCCAGGCAGTTCTAACAAGTACACGGTGTTTCTTTCATACCATCGTGTCATATGTAAAAGCCCATAGGACCCAACCCATAAGTCTAAAAACTGAGAGCTGGAGACTGACTTCAATGAGTACGCAGTGCCCAGATGTCCTCAGAGGCAGAGCCACGGGCACACGTGGTTCCTCGCTGGGCGGTTCTATCCCCACAGGCGTTTCCCATCCATACTCGGTGCTCTAGGTAACTGGGCTTGGTTTGAGCTTCTGCTTTCAGAAGTGGCTGCCTCTCTCCAAACAAGAAGAACTCGCTTGGTAGGATGTGTCCTGTCATTAAAGTATTGAAATTGTTGATGCTTGTGAAGGTCGAAGGCTACTTGTCTTTCACTAGGAAGTTGTATCATCACTAGTGATATCAAATAACAAGATATGATTTTTCACCTTGGACTGTCCTAAGCCTTTGGTGCACAAGGAGTACAGGAAATGTCAGTCAAAAGGGGTTTGAGAATAGAAGAATTTAAAAAATAGCAAAAATAATATCTGAATTATATAAGATGTACACTTTAATAGCACCTGTAATCATTTTTTTAAGGACAGTGACTCCTTGTGCTTACAAAACACAAACTTTGTTACAGACCAGCTCATCTTACAGTGTAAGAAAGAAGCAGATACAGAGGCTAGGAAAAGATTGCTGTCATACATGCACAGTGTTTGTAAATATGTACACACTGCTTTCTATATATGTTATTTTTGGTGTTCTTACACATTTGCTATTTTTTAACAGTTGCAAAAGAACCTCCAGAAAGAATAATACTTTCTTTCCTAATTAAAATAACATTTGATTAGTAGTCCCAGTGGTACCTATATGGTGAGAAGTGCTGTCAGGTGGGAAGCACGACTGGGAAGCTGGTGGGAAGCTGTCGTGCTGGGAAGCACGACAAGGTCTGTTGCCTGGCAGAACCGACTTCCAAGGTTAGTTCTAAGCTTGGATATTAGGTATGTTCTAGTAAATAAATAGGTCCAGCCCCTGTCCCTTGGCCTGGCGGCCCAGCGTGGCTCCATGGCCAAGCTCTTCCCACCACCTCCCAAACAGGGCAGCCTGCGTAGAGCTGCTCCAGATGAAAATGTTTTGGGGGAGGACACAGGCTGGTGAGGCCCCACTCATAGAGAGGAAGGTGGAATGTGAGCGCTCATAGGCCCTTGGTCTGGCTGCTTTGACTATGCTGAGTTAGACTCATCCAGCCCTTCGCAAGGGGAGGGGGACAGAACCAGGCTCTGTGGAATTTTTGAAGCTCGGCGCTTGGGTCAGACATCCCGCTGAGAAGCAGGGGCCAATTAGAGGACTGTGGTACATGCACAAAGGCTGTGAGCCCTGGCAGCAGGTGAGCCTATATAATGTGCTGCCGTGGAGGGGCTTGTGAGAGCACAGGCAGACAGCTGCACGCAGCTCTGGCACTGCCTAGCAGGACTGATGGGTATTAGAAGTGCTGCAGAGAGTGGAAATAAAGGGATACATTTTGATGGCACATACACAAAAAAGAAGCTTTTACTCTATTGCTGAGGAAAAGGGGGAATCTGATCTAACAGGCCCTTTGGCACTGCTAAGCTTTGTGCAAGGCAGTAGGGACGCCCATACTTTATGCCGTACTTTGTTTAGGAAGGGCAAGGGAAAATTGCTGTTATCCCAGGATGTGAAGGAGCAGAAGTGAGATGGGAGCGCTGCGCGGGAAGGGTCTGGAGTGAGCGCCTCATGCGGCCGAAAGAGCAACCCCCAAAGCAGCTGCAGCAAAAACACTGTCCCCAAAGGCAAGGGCTGTGACGTGGAAGGAGAGACTTGAATTTGGCAGGGTCACAGCACTTCTCTTTTGAAATATTGCCATAACTCCTCAGAGAACTCTTTCAAAGCCACCCGGCAAATGATTTTAGGATTGTGCTGTGGCACTGGGCAGGCTCGATGCAGTGTCCCAAATAACTGTTCTGGTTTCTAACGAGCTGTTTTGACACTGCCCGTTTGCCGTGTGTCTCATTGCATGCGGAGCCCCTGGGCACGTGTCATCCTGCTGGTGTCAGGACTTGCTGCAGCTGCTCAGGTGCAGACACGACCACATTCCTCAAGGGAAGGGTTCCAGATGCTGCCCTTTGCAGCAACATGTTCTACACCCTCGGGGAATGGATGGGAAAGAAACTATATTACACAGTGTCAAGCCCTAAAATGCTAGGGGTTATGTTTTAAAGAAAGAGATTATTTGTCTCTGCTAGTTTTGGCTTGCCATTTTGTAACTTGTAATTTATTATTACCCGGCACTAACAAAAAGAAAATGTCAGCTTGCTTGTTTTCTTCCCCCTCTCCTGTGTTCAGGAGAAGGTTTTTATTTCTGTTTTCAAGAGTTTTTTTATTATGTAGAAGCAGCTATCTTGGCATTAAGACTTTGCAATTTGGGAAAAGGTAAACAGCCATAAGAATGATTAAAACTGCTGATCTTATTTGCCTGAGTACCCATATAGTTAAGGTGTTTAGAAATAGCTAGCAACCTCCTCCTCAATTTAATTGAGGGCACTCAAAAAAAATCTGTGAAGGTTATTGGTAAAGACTATATTAAAATAGTGTTGGAAACTGACCTGCAGTTTTAACATTTTGTGTGGTGTCAGTGGTTAGCCCGAGCAGATATTAGGTGGAGGACTTCCAAACAGATGAGGTGATTACTTTTAGATCTGAGCTTAAAAGGATCCCTCTGAATGCTGGGCTAGCTTATGTGAAGAAGGAGCTGAAAGAAGGATACCTGTGTTCTGGGATGGGATGGCATCAAAGCCTTTCTTTTGTTTTGGCAAAATGGGAGTCAAATGAGAAATAAAGCTTTGGGTTGAAAGGCTTTGGATTGAAAAGGTTTCCTTGTGGTTTGATGGGTCTCACTCTTCGGTAAAGACCCGAACACATTTTGGTGTCAGAAAGCTCCATGTGAAAGGGCAGCAGTGCTGTACATGCTCATGAGCAAAATGCAGAGGCCTTTGGGCCTTTGACAAGTTGGTGACACGTGCAGAAGCAGTTGCCTTCCAGGCAGGATGCCCCAAAGAGCCTTTGGGAAACTTGGTTTTGCCTCCGTGTGGCACCTTGCCCTTTCTTTCTTTTGGTACCCGTATTCAGCCCCTGGGAATGCTAGTGCAGCTGCTGGGCTCTGGAAAGAGTTTTCTTGGAGAGCAGAACAGGAAAATCATTCGGTTGGGTTTCTTCATTTTTTGTTTTGCCATTCAAACACTCTAAGTAGAGATACATGATTTATAGCTGTTTTTGCAGATCACATAGTGTGGACTTAGGTTAATGGTTACAAGCAGTTTCCTTTAAAAATATTTATGGTAGGCAAAAGTTGGCAAAGTTTCCATACCGTTACTTTTCTGTAGCAATGTTTATTTCAGATTGCAAAGAGGATTGTAAAATCTGTTCTTGAAGTGGGTTTCTCTAGTCGCGCTCATATCTATACTGAGCTTAAAATTTACGTTGCAAACCTACTGCTTAGTTCTACATAAGGTTTGCTAGTCTGCCTTAAAGTCAAACTAGTGGGTCTTGGATGTGACACTGCCACAAATGTGTCTTTATCAAAGTCTATTGACAGGACAACTCACTGTAAAAGTGCAACTGTGCTAACAGAGGTAGAGCAGGAAACTTCAAATGAGTTTATTAAACTCAAGGAAGTACTCAGCAGAAGGAAAAATCTGAATTACCTGTATGTATTTTTGAAAGCAAATGAATAAATCAGGGGGGACAAAAAGGCCTCGGGTACCCTTATTTTTAATTCAGTTGAAACATTGGTTCATGTTGCCCTGGAAGTCTTAAGAGAATGTTAGGATGTCTGAAGGACAGGACAGGGAATGCATCTGTAAATAGTGTGCCTGTGTGACACTATTTGCAGCATACTTTTTTCATTATTATTAATCCTATCTGAAAATATATTAAAAATAGGAAAAAAGGTTCACATAAGAATGCTCAGGAGTCCAGACCAGAGAAGCATTTTTAGCTCCAAGAGGGGAGAATAAAAAGACTAATTGTTCATCTTTAAAGAGGCAATGAATGAGATATATAGAGACCTATAAAATAATGAGTGGTACAGGCATTCCTGTCATTCCAGCACCAGAGAAGACAAAAGGAAAAAAACTTACAAGACATAATGATCATGTGAAATATGTTAAAACAAAGTCTCATTGAGACTGAGGACTTGTTGAGCTTGAGAGAAGAATTGCCACATACTTGAACAAAGTGAATATGTATTCAGAGCTCTGTCCAACTGCATGACTTTTGGTGCATCGCAGTTGCTAGGATAAAACTTTTCTATAAGGGCAGGATATTTTACAGTTGTTGATTAGGTGATTTTGCGGGTTCCCTGAATTCTCGAGTATTGCCTCACTTTAGTCGTGACTGTACTCAGCCTGGCCCAGTGTTTTGATGAGGTGGAGTTATTTTTGTGTCACCGTGTTCTGCATAAGTTGAAGATGTTATTGGAATGACTGAGGTTGGACATAAGTCTCACGTTTGAGTTCAGATGTAATATTTTACATATTTCCCTCAAAATATTATGAAAAAATATATTCTATTATGAAAAAGTAGACTGTTATGTAAATTTCCTAAATAAATTGTAGCTGTAAGGATTTTGTAAAGTATTTTTCACATGCTTTCTGGTTTTAAGCTTCTGGGTGTGTGCTAAGGGATGAACTGGCAGATACGATGCCTTTGTTCAATTTTGGTAGTAAAATTTTGAAAGCCTTTTTGAAGTTATTTTATATTAATTGAATGAGAAAACCTTCAACATGTCCTAAGCAAATCTCCAGTGTGAAGTCTCTGAGACGCAGTTCAGCCATTCTGCAGATTTAATGCATACAGCCATGCTTTATTTCCTGATTCTGAGGCACGTTGGTCTCAAGACATGCGTATCCAGTGAGACAGAACATTCATGAAGCCTTTCAAGTACCTAAACTTCTGCTACAGTCAGTGGAGTCAGGGACTCCACTGAATTACTGGGTCGTTTACTAGGTAGGTTTCACTGAATATGTTAACTAGATTTCCATTGACTTTATAGTCAGTCTGCCTGTCTTTTCACGTAGACACCTAAATGTTAAGTGTTTGGTTTGGAGTTGAATCTCACCCATAGCCTCCTCTTCACCCGTGTTGTTCCCTTCTGAAATATATGGTTCTTTAATCATTTTAATTTTTTATGGTCACGTGTTCTGGCATAATTTTTAACTTGCTTCAATAATCCTTCTGCTATCCCTGGAGAATGCGCGCCTTGTTCTGGCACTTGTCCTGTTCAGTTGTCTGTGATCAGTAAAGCAAGGATTTTTAATTTTTTTTTAATTTTTTTTCTAATTGCAGCAATGGAAAAGCTAACTGGACTGTACGTACGTGTACACACTCCATCTTCATCTGTAGATCCTTTGTCTGCGAGTATTGTTTGCAACTCACTATTTTAGTATTTCTGCTCAATATAAGCCAAGAAAGAGAGATCCTTTAATAGAGGGTATTATTCCGGCATCATCCACATTTTCTCTATAGCAGACTTGCACAGAAGAAGCAGTTAAGATTGTCCATGTAAATTCAGACTTGGCATTCACCTTCTTGAACTCATTAGTAATATTTTCACATGGAAAATTTCCCCGATGCTTATCAGTTTTTAATGAAGTCAACCGTTGTAGACTGAGCACTTGTCATCAGGGAGCTGTGAAAAGAAGGATGTAGTTTTTAGTTGCTGGCTGGGAAACTAAAAGTTTAATTAATTAACTTTTTCCTCTTTGAGATATAAAATCCCGTTCCAATTCGACCTTTTGTTTTAATGGACAAATATTGTGGCTACTAGTTTTGATCTTTAACTGTTTTACCAAATAAGAGGTTCTGGCTACGGGAAAACCAGCATGTGCCTAACTTTGTATATTGTGCTCTTCCCTGGAGTATTAATCGGTTTTTTGTTGTTGTTGTTCTTTTTTTTTTCTTCTCTAATACAAATTATGTCTAATTTCTAACACCTACCCTAAGGTTTGAGCCTGACGACTGTAGAAATCAAGTAGATTAATGAGTGGTTGCTCAGAAGCCAACCCCTTGGCTGTGCTAGGCGCTTGGTGCCTCCTGCTTCGTGCCCATGGCCCAGCTTGCCTGAAGAGCTGCTCCCAGGTGACTCATGGCACGCAAGGGAAGGTGCTGCCCTTTGCTTGAAGTGTTTTTAATTTAATTTGTTCTTGACAATATCCAAAACCACTAAATCATGCCCTGCAAATTAGTCTGAAATATATTCTTGGACAGTAAAAGTTGCCCTGAAAAAAATTGTGTGTTTTCTCCTCTAGCTTTACAAATCAAGGTGTTTACCATGGTGGGCAATGCTTTTAAATCTGCTGTTTATGTCAGTTAAGACAAGTATCTATTAGAAGTATACACAGCATAACTGCGATTTAACCAATGAGCAGCATTTCACAATTTGTCTGAGAAATGAAATTTTAAAGCAACTGGAAACTATATAAGGGGCTTTATAATACACCAGAGGGCTGGTTGCGCAGGCAGCCTGGGCTGAAGTGCTGTGGACTTTCATGGGCTTCAGAGCAAGACGGTTCTCAGCTCTCCCAGATGCGAGGGGTCCTGAGGATGCTTGAGGGCAAATGCCCACACATCCTGCTGGTGGGCGCCTATCTCTGTGGGCTTTCAGGAAACCAAACCTTTTGGCACTGAAAATCTGGAAAGGAACATTCCTAAAGAAAGCGAACAATGTGGCAATTGTCATTGGCCCTGTTTTTGGACGTATTTTCTGTGATTAAAACAATATCCTTTTCTCAGATATGGGAGTGGAACTTGTTTTTCTGTGGCTTGGTGACCTGTGGCGGGTGCAGGCCTCATGTCCCCTCGCCGTGGGCCTTGCCCTGGCCGTACCAGGTGCTTTGGCATCGCAGTCACGACATCCCTCTAAGGCCTCAGTGAGGCCACTGACCCCATCTCTACCTCAGAAGGTTGAAGACAGGCGCTAGGGGCACAGAAACACTGTCTTGCGGTGGCTGAAGGCTTCGGATACAGACCAGTTAATCTGGGTCAATCTGGTACACGTTAAGTGCGGCATTGAAGGCAGGGCGATTTTCATGCACATTTCCATGGGGAACGGGGAGCTTGAACAACGCTAGCGGGACTTAGGGTGACGGGCAGGCGTGTTTGCAGCATGAGGCATCTCCCACAGCGGCCCCAGCGTCGCAGTGCGGTGGGCGCGAGGCCGCGGCGGTTGCGCAGAGGTGTGCGTGGAGGAGCAGCTGTTTCTAGAGCTTTACCTGTACCGCTGTGAGGGAAACCTTGCCTTATATTCATCTAACTGAAAGCTTCAGTCTAAGGAGATTATAGTGTCAGTGTCTGTGCAGCTTGCAGCTTGTCTTCTGGGAAGAGACAAGGCTTTTATAACAACTTGTCTACTCTTGTTCTTGGCAACTGAGCAGGCATCATATAAGTTTTTTTGTTCATTTTTACCAATGCGAAGCAAATGGAAAGAAAGCAGAACAGAAAAATATTACCAAAACAGCACTGTATATTTATAGAAACCTGCTTCATTAAAACCTGTGTTGTGAAAGGTATGAATAATCTTTATTATTCATACTGTCTCTATTAATGTGACTGAAACAGGAGATTGGAGTGTTTGCTTTCCTTTTCCAGTGATGTCTTATTTTTCCTGGACTCTTTGTACCACTAATGGTGACACACAATATTGCTTGCATTGCATTGAAATTCAAAGAACAGTGGCTTCAGCTTTATCAGGCTTCTCCTAAGTACGTTGAAAGTGGAAACTCCCGCTGATTTATGGGGTTACATTTCCTTTCACACTGCTTAAGTTACCTTGTTAATTAAGTGTTCTTTAAAAATTGTTCACTAAAGTTTATGCAGGGTTGTGGGGTTTTTTTTTATTGTTCTTTTTTCCCCCCAATTTCTAGGTACTGGTTTTCAGAAATTAGGCCCTTGTGACTCTGGTTGATTTATTATGGCTGTATACTGCTTATTAGCATCTTTTGAAAGTCTTTCTTGCTTTTCTTGCTTTAGCAAACAGGATTCCTGGCACTGCAGAAAGCAGAAACAGTCTGTGCTGACAACTGCAGGATCTAAAAGCCAAGCACTGCATAGTGAACGTAAAGGACAGAGTTAATTTTGAAATTTTGCCTTAATTTGAAACACTGAATTAGTGATGTTAGGTTAGTGTTTATGGACCTTAAAAATATTTATAATTAGGATCTACCTGAGAAGAGTATTCCATTTAAAACAAGAGTGTTGAGGCTGACGATGGACTCCAGAAGGAATCACGTGTGAAGATGCGAGTGAAGGATGTGCGAGGGTACTCAGCAAGAGAACTGGCAGGAGTGTTCTTCTGAAAGCAGGACTTTGATGCAGTTTGAGCAGGGCTTCCTTAAAGCCCTGTAGGAATATGTGAATTGAGATTATAGCAGTGTTGCTGTGACTGAGCTTGTTTCTATGTAGGGTTTGCTAGCCTGTGAACTCTTTGTGAATTCTGACCAAAAAACAGGCACTGAAGAGTTTGATGTGGAATGACTAAAAACTTACAAATGTGGTAGAAATTAACTCCCTGTGTAGAAGAGGCCTAAATAAGAAGTGATCCTGCTCAGAGCAAGGGGATGAAATATAATGACAAGGGGATAGAAATAAATAAGTGATACAGGTAAACGAAAGGGTGGCGAAAACATTTCTGGTAATGAAGAAGAACCAACAGTTTCATAGTTCCCTGCTGCTTGTATTTCTCATTTAAAACTGACCTCGACTTGTTCATATGTTTTTAATGAAATTATGTGCCAGAGTGATGCCATATCCTTCCGTGTTCTTAGTTTTAGTTATTAAAACAGTACTAATTTAAAATTTGTAAGGAGATGTACACCAAGTATTGCTGGTTTTGTTTTACAGGCCGGACCTGATAGACATGAATACCATTGCTGTTCAAAGCAACCTTGCAAATTTAGAGCATGCTTTTTTTGTAGCCGAAAAACTTGGTGTCGCCAGACTTCTGGATCCTGAAGGTAAGAGAGCTGTGAAGAGAAGAGAGCTTTGAGAGAAAGAAAAAAAGTAGTAACATTAAAATAAAATCCAAGTTATCTGCAGGTTGTAGCATATTTCTGGGCATTCTTACAACTATATGATAAAATGTTCTGTCTTGCTCTTCTTAGATGTTGATGTTTCCTCACCTGATGAGAAGTCAGTCATAACTTATGTGTCATCACTTTATGATGCGTTTCCCAAAGTACCAGAAGGTGGAGAAGGCATCAGTGCAAATGTAAGTCAGAGAAAAATAGTGTGGGGAGTGTGAGCTTCACTGATAATGATTCTTGATTTCAACTTGATTTTAACTGGGCTTTCCTTAAGCTGGCATCATATTATTACTGTGACTAATTCTGCTCAATAATGCAGTTCAAGGCTTTTCTTTTATATGATTTTCTAAGATGTGATTTTGAAGGCTTAGTAGCTCATTTTGAATCTGAAAATACTAATGCAAAGAGCTTAGCTGACAACAATATGAACCTGGAGCCAGAGAAGGAGGCAGAGTCAAAGTTCTGACTTTTCAGTCAAGTAATTAGACCTACAAATTGTGCGTCTCTGATTCTTACTGATTTGAATGTTATTGAAATAGCAAATCCTGTTATGAGTGGAAATATTGGTGACCAAAACTAGTGTGCATGGTGTACTTTTTGATACTTTTAAGTGAGCTATACACACACACACAATTTGTGTTGTGCTTTGGCAGGATGTTGAAGTCAAATGGGTTGAATACCAGAATATGGTGAACTACTTCATGCAGTGGATCAGGCACCATGTTACAATAATGTCTGACAGAGTATTTCCCAACAACCCTGTGGAATTGAAGGTGAGATGCATGCATGAAATGCCTTCGTGGCAACACTGTATGTTACTTACCCAAAGCATCTTTGAATAAATGAATTTTTTGTTGATTTAGGCAACTGAGCAGGAGAACAGTATCATCCTGGCCATATAGGTCTTCATTAAGTAGTTTTAAGTAGATTTTGCAGAGTTTCTGGCATGCAGTATTTTAAGTGATAGAAATGGGACAAACCAGATTTTTATGTAGATTTTAGAACCCTGTTTAAGAGATCCATATATGTCTTTGTAAGCTGAATTTAATTCTTAAGAAAGATAAAGGAATAATGATACCACCTATTTTTTCAAAAGTTCTTTTGGACAATACAGATAATCAAAAGTAAAGCATATAGTATGCACTAGCATCACTCTCACACGTATATTAGTAATGGGGCAATTGTTTTCATGCTGGGAAAAGATACCATGTTGAAAATCTCCTCCTTAACCTTTTTTAAAGTACAATATTTTTTTTTGCTGGCATATTAACAATCTAAAGCAAATTTTTAGTTCATTAGTGATCATTTTTTTCAAAAAACCTAAGTAAAATAATAGAAGAGTGTAAGCTACTGAAGAATATTGGTGGGGTGGTTGGTTATATTCACGATAAGGAAAAACTGACAGTGATTTTTATGTTTCTGTAGGCACTTTATAATCAATATTTGCAGTTTAAAGAAACAGAAATTCCACCAAAGGAGATAGATAAATCAAAAATAAAACGTCTGTATAAACTACTAGAGGTAAGTTTTAACATGTATTGTGATGCATGGCAGTTTCTTTTTTTGTCACTTTTGATAACAAATATGTATGGATTTTAAAGGTCTGGATAGAATTTGGACGCATCAAACTCGTTCAAGGCTATCACCCAAATGATATAGAAAAAGAGTGGGGGAAGCTTATTATTGCCATGCTGGAAAGAGAGAAAACCCTTCGGCCAGAAGTGGAAAGGTAAAGCTGATGGAAGGTTGGCGGGCCTGGATCATATTTTTTTCTGCTCTTTTACCTCACGCTGAAATCTGTGAATAGCTTTGTCCATGATAGAATACACATTTTTTTTTTTTAGATTGGTTAATTCTGTCTTTATTCAGAACTAAAGAAGCACAGGAAGTGTGTAGATGTGCAGAGCACACAGGGTGTTGTGGGTGTGATGCACGACACAAGGCTTTGCACGTCACTAGGAGCTATGATGTTTTTACATTCTGAGCAGTTTTAAACTGTTGATGCAGCCTAAGAGTGTTTTGACTTTTTATTGATTCCTCTTGGAGTTCTGTTACAGAATCAGGGGCTGCCCTTTCATGTATCTCAGAGAAAAACAACCCTTTTGTTGATTAATTAGTTTAATTGAATAATACTTTGGAGTGCGGATAGGTAGAGACGACATGGTCTGGATTCACTCTGCTCCACTTCAAGCATCCAGATGGAAGGATCAAGTTGTGAATCATTTTCTAATGAATCCTGACACTGACTTTCTAGTTCTAATGGAATGATTATGCTCTCTGATTCAGGTGCTTGAAATTAGCTGCAAGTAATTCCATTGTTTAGGAAATCTGCAAAAAGACGTTTTTTAATAAGAGAAACTCCCAAAGGGAGGCAGAACTACTTAAATACCAGTCATGCTTACCAAAGCAAGAACATGGCTGTAATAGCTGAATCTCTAGGAGATGCTGATTCACAGCATCCTTGTGGTAGCTGGTGCAAAAAAGGCTCCTATCCAGGAATCAAAGGGATTCACATGAGGCAAAGCCCAGCATGAGAAGGCAGTGGGAGAAATGCAGACTGCTAGCCATTGCCAACAGCATAGTTGGTGCCTGTCCTCACCAGAAGGAGTTCTATGAATACTTGCAGAAAGCTGAACTCTTTACTGAGAAATTAAATTATGTTGACTGTGCAGAAATAGGCATAAATAAACATAAACTCCCATATTTCAAGATAAACAAATACGTCTAAAGTGGCAGATCATGTAGTGATAATCAGTGCATTCCGTGTTTGCTACAAAATGGGAGGAAAGTTAAATTAAATGATTCTGGTTTAGTGATTGAGTTAAAATTGTTGTTTGATCAGGGAACAAACCTTGCTCCATTTATTTGTTATATTACTTTTAGTCTGCTTGATATGTGGTGGTGATGCTCTGATACAGCTTCTGGGATGGAGTTGGTTATGGCAAAATGGCATCTGAGTTAAGACTGAAATTCGATGAATAACTAAAACTTTACCTCAAAGCCTGAATGTATCAGTGCACATGAGCAGCGTGTGACCAGATTGGTGTTCAGGATCCAAATTAACTTGATGTTAGTGAGAACAGCAGCAAACTCCTATTTAAAAACCAGCAGAATTCACAATTTTCTCAGGGGTGTGTCTGAGCCTTTGCTGTGCTCCTAGACCTAAAAAAAAATCATCCTAGGGTGTGGGTGTCTTCTTCGGTGAGTTCAAAAAGAAAGAGCTGAAACACTGAAAAATCACCAAAACACAAAGTTTTGAACTAAAATATAAACCTAAAGGCCATAATTGGATTTTTATTATCTGTTTGGCAGGCAGAATAGCTATGATATGTAAGAAGTTAAGGAGAAATGGGCAGGGGATAGATTAGTGGAACAGGGCAGTTAAGTAAACATGTATTTGGGCAGTGGCGTAATGATGGCGGGTTGGATGATGTACAGGTGTCTAAAATTAACTTGTTAAGAGCTGGTTAACTGTGATATGGCCACACTTTTTATTCTGTAGTTCCGTTTGAAAGAAAAAGAATCAACCTAACATGAAGTTTGTGTAAGAGTGGAGCACATCGGGTATTTCTAACCTCTGTCATATTTGAAGCTTTTCATGTAGCAAGTCTGAGAAACACGAAATATTTCTTTAAATGCAGATTTTTGTTATTTGGCTTATAGACGTTTAGTGACACTTAAGCAAAATATTTGGCAAGTCTGTTTGCTAGAGACGCCCTAGTGCTGCTGCCTAGTCCGTACTTGCAAAGCCTGAGCACACGGTAGGGAAGCCAAAAACAAGTTACGTCCCTAGCCCCGGGCCAAGCCCTTTGAAGAGCTGGCACAGGGTTAATTGCTGGCTTTGAATATGCATCCTGGAGCCTATTTAAAGAGGGCGTGCTACATCTTCCAAAGCCAATAGTGGAATTTCAACCCTAGAAGCAGTACCTTTTGTTGAAGTTCCATCTTCTGCTGTTTCTCTGCAAATGTGAAGAACTCCCGGGACTGGTGCTCTGGATGTGAAAATGAATAGCAGTAGTTACAGCTATCACAGCAGTGATTCACTGTTCAGCAACAGTACTTGTGCTCGAACCAGCACTGACTCGAATGAGAATTTTGTTTCTGTTAATTGTGGCCCTACATTGGTTAAATCTTGTATAAGCTTTGGTAATGGTGCCTTAAATGGAGCTAGGTAACGTGGCATATATATTGTTTTCTGAAAGATGCTGTGTTTTCTTTCTTTTTCTTTTCCCTTTTTGTCTTTCTTTTAAAGTCAAATGTGTATAGTAACTAGCATTAATGCTCATTTGTTTTTCCCAAATGCTCAGGCTGGAAATGCTGCAGCAGATCGCAAACCGAATCCAGCAGGACAGCCTGAGCTGTGAGGACAAGCTGATCCTTGCCCGGAACGCTCTGCAGGCTGTAAGTCCCTCCGTCGTGCTTTACTGGGCTGCCTCAGTGCACTTATTGCTTCAAGAAACATGTTCTTTAAGATTTTTGAGTGCGTACTTAACAGCCGGTATTTTCATTTTTGTTGTACTATTTCATTTAGCTTATCGTTAATTTAGCTTACCCTAAGAAAAGGCCAAAAATTGCCAGGAATGATTTGTTAGTTTTTTTTTTTTTTTTAATTGTTACATAAAATGTTTCACAATTGTTTTAAGATCATGAAAAAATATGGAAACGCTAATATTTCATACAGTTCTTTTCTCTTATGTTTACCTGTAGGTTTTAATGACTCTCTTTTATTTATTCAGGATGCCAAGCGTTTAGAATCGGGACTTCAGTTCCAGAATGAGGCAGAGATAGCTGGGTGTCTTCTTGAATCTGAGAACCTGCTCCGCCAGCAAGTGATCGATGCCCAAATTCTTATCGATGGAAAATACTATCAGGCAGACCAGCTTGTGCAGAGGTATTTTAGAGTGTTAATTTTTAGGAATAAATGTGTCAGAAATATGGATATCCACCATGGATGGGATTTGTAAAATTTTTTATGGCTAGGAACACATTTCTCAGTCTGTTACTGGGCACCCAGTTGAAGATTGTCAGGTATTCCAGTGGGTACAATTGCCACAAAATTTACTGAGAATAAGAGGATCTGTTGTACTCCTCTGTGGAAATGAAATAGTTCACCAGAATGTGATTTAAATGTATACTAGCTATCTGAGTGTAAAAAAAATGTAGCAAGTGCTACAGCTAAAATCATTTTAGGATTCACTCACTTTGATTTAAAAAATGTAGGTGAGTTTTCTGTAGGTAGGTGAGACAGCTGTAGGAATCTTTCCAGGTAAACAGTTGGGTAAAATTAGTTCACTCGCGAGGGCGTGTATAGTCTTAGCAGAAAGATACAACTTACCAGGATAATGTAATTTTATGAAAAAGTGGCATCAAAATGTGTCAGGATTCATCTTCCATTGGGTGAGATCAAGCATGCAACAGCTGCTATGGCGGTAAATGTTGGTTCTACCGCAACGTGTGGTTTCTTGTAAGGTTTTTCCTTTGCTGATGGTTCCTTAACTCTCTAGGGTACCTGCTAGGGGCGATTCTGTGCTGATTACCTGAGTGGTTGCTCAATTTTCTCATCTTGTGTATTTATATGTATTTATATAACTATTAGGTGATATAGCAAATGCTTTCTGATGTGAGTGCTTATGTATAAATATTTCAGTATGACTTAAATTTTAAGAGATTGTGTGAATTGGTATGGCTACTCAATTGAGCATGAAAACACTCTCACAAGCATTAGTTGCAAGGATTTTCTGTTTAGTTTGGCTTTTTTTTTTAATAGGGTTGCAAAACTTCGTGATGAACTGGTGGCTATAAGGACTGAATGTTCTTCCTTGTACAACAAGGGGCACGCACTGACAACAGAGCAAACAAAGCTGATGATATCAGGAATAACTGAAAGCTTAAACTCAGGATTTACAACAAGCCTAACCCCAGAATTAAGTGCTGCAATGACCCAAGGCTTAACACCTTCTTTGACCTCCTCCAGTTTGACATCTGGCCTTTCGTCAGGTCTTACTTCCAGACTGACACCAGCTATCACTCCTGCCTATACACCAGGCCTCCCACCACGGTTAATTCAAAGCTATGTGACAGGAGTCGATAGTGGGACTCTGCAAACACTCAAACTGACACAAATCAGAAAACCTCTGATGAAATCAGCTTTTGTGGATCAGAATTTAACAGAAGAAGAAGTCAACATGAAATTTGTCCAAGACCTGTTAAGTTGGGTGGAAGAAATGCAGGTAACAGTCATTATGAAATTACTCTGCTTCTAATTCTTACATTCGTTCCCTGTAAATCATCACTGATTTTTTTCCTTTTCCTTCTTTTTTGTAAGGTGCAACTTGATCGAGCAGAATGGGGTTCAGATTTGCCAAGTGTTGAAAGCCATTTAGAAAATTACAAAAACGTCCACAAAGCTATTGAAGAATTTGAATCTAGCCTTAAAGAAGCAAAAATTAGTGAGGTAAAGCACCATATCCTTAATTTCTTGGGTTACTTCTTTAATGAATGACCTATAAAGTAAGGATGAAAAATAAAACCGTACAGGTTTCCAAGACTACCTTTATTTTTACTTCCAATCTCCAAATGACAGCATAAAATCAGGAGATCTAATTGTGAGAATAACTTAAAATGTATAATCTTTTTTGTTGTGTTTTTCACCTCATCTACCAAATACAGATCCAAATGACAGCCCCTCTTAAACTCAGTTATGCAGAAAAATTGCACCAACTGGAGAGTCAGTATGCAAAACTGCTGGTAAGTTAATTCCTCATGTCTGGATGTTCAGCTTCTCAATGTGCATTGTGTTTAATAGAAGGTGGTTTATAAATCTCCTTTTTCCTTTGCTTTTTTTTCAAAATAAAGAACACCTCAAGAAATCAGGAGAGGCACCTAGATACCCTTCATGGTTTTGTGTCCCGTGCTACTAGAGAGCTGATATGGCTGAATGAAAAAGAAGAGGAAGAGGTTGCGTATGATTGGAGTGACAGAAACACCAATATAGCAAGAAAAAAGGAATATCATGCAGTATGTATTGCTCTTACAATCGAGAGAGAACAATGAAGTCACCTGTAATATTTTAACATTTCTAAAATATTTCTATGTTCTTTGAAAATAAAAGGAATTAATGGGAGAACTTGATCAAAAAGAAGAAGTTATTAAATCAGTTCAAGAAATAGCTGAACAGTTGCTTCTTGAAAACCACCCAGCCAGGCTAACCATTGAGGTAAGTTATTAAACACAGCACACAAACAAGAAAACAATGATGATTTAATAGGCCTCAGATTTAGAGGGAAAAGAAGGGAAGTGCTAACTCATAGGAAATTACTCAACAAGAGTGGATAATGAAGCTTTTTTTTTTCTCCTCAGTGTCTCCTACATACCTCTGTCTTTCAATTACCAGAAACCATAAGCATTTGTGTACAATTATGGTTACATTTTGCAGTCCTCATTGTTTAGACAAAAATCCCACAAAAGTCTAAAATTAAGAGTTGGTCTGTACAGACGTTTCTACCTGTGGACTTGCATAAAGCTTCTGTAATTATTGTTACAAATTGCACTGGCAGACTGAGGGCACAAAATAAACCTTATGTGGTTTCCCTCACACTGAACTGGAAGAATTTTCAGGAGAGCACTCCAGTCACTTCTTATTAGAATTGCTTCCTGCTAAGTTTTAGGACTGGTTTCCTAGATTTTTTTTGTCAATAAGTGACAAAATTTGCTTGGATGTTAGAATGTGACTAGGTGATGTGTTTTATTTCAGGCTTAAATCAAGTTATCTGTTTACCAAAAAAATATTGTAGGTACTGTAGCATTGTAATGAGTTTCCAATGTCAGTTAATTTTCACTGTAGATTTTCAAGAAAAGAGTAAATACTGGCAGAGGTAAAGATGGTAACAGTAGAAAATTGTGATGAAGAAACCCTTACCCCTTTCCTTCTGTTCCATACCCTGAGTCACTTTTTTATGTAGTCTAGTGGATTATATAATTTAAAACTATATGCTGTTACTAATGTGCATTTATTGGTGTAGTATGTTAATATATGAATATATTAAACATACATATTAAGAAACCAGATGATTGCATGTGTGCAGGTTTTGATGTCTGCAATAATACTATGTTGTGGGGACATCTTTAAAGAATTCTTTAAAAAAATTAAAGAATTATTGTCATCTTTGCAGAATAATCTATGTGCATTGATGGCTCAGACTGAGAATCATTAAAGTCCTTTAACTTTCCTTTAACTTCAGTTTGAGAGTTCAGAAATGGAGATTTTTGATTGCTTTAGTGATGTCAAGAGTACCCTCTGCTGGTAGTTATTGGTGCAGTGCATCTCTGGGGACACAAAAACATTTTCTCTGTGTATATTCAGTGTCTTTTTAATATAATTCCTCATGTCTAATGGACATTTGTTTTTAGTAGCAACTCACTTTTCATGTGTAGGGATGTCAGATCTAGATGCAACATTACTTTTGTCTCCTAAACCTGAAACATGTTTGTTATTTTTTTTTCTTTTGTAACACCTCTTTGTTCCCCCTAACAGGCCTATAGAGCTGCAATGCAGACACAGTGGAGCTGGATTCTGCAACTCTGTCATTGTGTTGAACAACATTTGAGAGAAAATGTTGCATATTTCGAGGTAAGAAAGTAAATTGGTACAAATGTGACATCTTATGATTACAGTGCAAAAGTTTCACTGAAAATTCTAGATCTTCTGTCACCATAGCTGTGAAACTGAAATCTGTCATATACAGTTGTTAGATGAGGCACACTCCCACAATAAGTTAGCACACCGGGGTTGTCTTTTCTACAGTTTACATCCATTTACAGTAGATGAAAAGTGAGATGTTTTTGCCAATTGCCATAGTTGCAGGTGGAAACAGAATCTGGTAATGAAGTCAGTTCTGTGTGTTTCATACAGAAGTGCAGTGGATAAAGCTTCTGGGATAGGGTGTAGAAAAGAGGTTGGTTACTGAAGGCCAAAGGATAATGTCTAGGTGGTAATTCCTGGTCTAACCAGATAGCTTTGGAACATACAGCATTAATAGTAAGCAGTGCAGAGAATACCCCAACAAGAGAGATGTCCAAGAAATTGCTTTACTGATTACTTAAAACTATTGTCAAAAAAAATCAATTTTCAAAAGACAAAATTAAAAAAAAAACTTTTTAGTGTAGCTATTTGTATACTTTTCAGGTTGTTTAAGAATAATCAAAACATTTATCTCATCCTAGTTTTTCAATGATGCCAAAGAGGCCATGGACTATTTAAAGAATCTAAAGGATGCCATATACAGAAAATACAGTTGCGATAGATCCAGCAGCCTTCACAGACTGGAAGACCTTGTCCAGGAATCAATGGTAAGAATAAGAATGCAAAGATCTTATTAATATGAACTATAGTTAGCAAAGTGTTGTATGGATTGTAGTTGGATTTTAAATACGTGCTTTGCAATTACTCCCTTAAAGGGAAGGAATAAAAAAAAAGAGACTATCTGAGAACTTCTAATTACATAGTTACAATTGTCCTTGTTTAATGGCTACTTTTCATGCTCTTTAAATATTTATTTATTTTACAATAGAAGTGTTGTGGGAAACCACTGACTTTAGAACAGTACTTCTGTTCTTGTAAAATGCATTACTTTGAAGAAACAGAGTAAAAAAAAAAAATCAGAAAAAGCCTAATAGCATCAAAAAACAGCACTGGGTTCCAGCCATCTTTCATGATGTGTTCTTTTCTTGACTGTTTTTAGGAAGAAAAAGAGCAGCTCCTACAGTATAAGAGCACAGTAGCAGGCCTTGTGGGAAGAGCAAAGGCAATAGTTCAGCTGAAGCCAAGGAATCCGGACTGTCTACTCAAAACATCCATCCCAATTAAAGCCATCTGTGACTATAGACAAATTGAGGTTAGAACTTTGAATATCCTAAGATCAATCACAGACGTGAGAATTCGGCTAAAGTTCAATTAATTACCATGTTCCTGAAAAACACAGGTCTCTAAATGTCTTCCATGCNAAAAACACAGGTCTCTAAATGTCTTCCATGCTAGTAACTGTCGCCTTGTTTTCTGTTGTTCTGTTGCTTACTTGATGACACCACTTATGAAAGCCTATGTAGGAGTATTTTTGAATGCTTAGCTCATTGAATTGTTCTTCTTTTCTGTTAATATTAGATAACTATTTACAAAGACGA
>VWPW01010714.1:0-14373 GCA_013389825.1 Crypturellus undulatus
TCTGTCACTTCACTGAAAAGTGATTAACAAGCATTATGTTTGTAGCATTCTGGATTGAAATTAAAGGTTTTACTAGCCATAAGCCATACTGCTTTTTTGCAGTATGCAGGGATTTTTTTTGTATATAAAGATATAATCCATAAATACACACATGCACATATATATAGATAGTGGGGTATGTGTGTATGCATTGAAGAATTCAAATGAAAACACTCTTTTGAGCTTCCTGGAAGTATTTGGGCTTCTTGGAAGAGCTTCAGCAAGCCCTTTTGGGAACTATGCTGCAATAATGCTGAATCCATACTGACAACTAGCTTAGATTAAATTTGCAAGAGATTTTTCTAAGCAGGAGACCTGGAATGAGAGGCTAGCAGAGAAGTGAGCCAGGCTACCAGATTTGAAACATCTTCCTTTTGAAGGAGTTGGGAGAGTGGAATCGACTCGGGGAATGTTTTAATGCTGGGTAAGGGAAAAGTCTTTGCAGTTTGCGCATGGGAGTCCATGCCAGCCTTCACATACGAGTGCCTTGAGTCTGGCAGAGTCATATTTGTTTCCTGGAACTTCTAAGCTCTAGTGAGTACCTGGAGTCCCCCTCGATGCAGTTTTTACAAGTTTCTTTCCAGACTGGTGCTTCAGTTTAAGAAGTGTTATGAACAATAACGTTTTTTTTTTTTTCCCCACGTTACGATCAGCTAACAACAATTAAAGCATCTCTGTAATGAGGCGTTCCAGGTTGTCAGATAGTTCTACATTCATTTATTTTTCTGATTAGGTAGTTAGAATTTGTGGAATCCAGCAGGATTCTAAAGACAAATCAAAGAGAGGCCCAGTCAGGAGCTTATTTCATTGACAAGGAATGGATTTGCTCTGTTAATCATAGCTATATGATTTTTTTCAATAATTTATAGATCAAGTACAACAACATTAATTGGAACGCTAATTGAGTTCACATGCATTGCTTTAACAAACCTCTTTTGTGAAGTGGTTACTGACAACATTAATTGCACAGCTTTGGAGTCTTGATATAAGTTATGAATTCATTCTCAAGTTGAAAGAGGGTGGGAAGATCATTAATTGTGGCATTGTGTGGTTATAATTAACAAGAGTTATCAAATAAGCTAACTATAATGAATTAGAGAGCGATGTCAAATACCATGTCCAACCAAAGGGGAGGGGTCCATGGTTGTGTTAATTGAAGCATTTCTACGTGGAAATGGATGTTGTCTTTTGTGGTTAAAATGTTTGCTTTTATATTTAATTGAGAGGCAGCTCTGTGTACGTTAAGGTTAGAGATTCATTACTCTGCTCAGTAAGGAATCAAATCAGTTCAGTGCAACAACAAAAAGCTTTTCTTATGTTAGCATTTCTCAATATTATAACAGTACTCAAAGCATTTTGGTTGAAACTGATAATTAGAAGCTTAATACAATAGAAGTTCTGCAGGATATTTGCCTCACGTAGCAGACATTAAATATAGGTAAGTGTTACCATGCTCCAAGCTGTCTATACGTTAGGAGGTTTATGGGTTGCTGGCACTGAGGGTCAGCTCTGAATCCAGCTCAGCTCTACATACCTGGTTAAGAATGGTTAAAACAAGGAAAAGGTGAGTTGCTGGGGCTGGTAAGCAGAAAAAACCCACAATTTTTAGGGAATTTTTTGCCCTGTTTGCAGCCTACCAGGGGAGTTTTGGATTAGGACCCTCGTGAATGAGAAGGATATTTTGCCCAGAGAATTCAGGGAAGAAAATTCTGTAATGTAATGAATATAACTGAGCAAGAATGACTTAATTCATCCAGATTAGTAGCTAAAGTGCCTCTAGAGGTTTGGATTAGTAGAAGGATTCTAAAGTGGCTCACACAGGAATGTTCTACAGGGACGAGTATGTTGATGACAATAATACTTTTATGTCATCCTTCATGCAGGATCTCTGCTTGCCTAATAAATATTAATGAATGGCAATTCTGTCAGCTTGTTGCATTATGAGCATTTGAATATTTCTGCTTTCCTGAGAGATTGTGCTGTTTCCATCAATATTATGCAAGTGATAGTAAAATATGTCAAAAGTGTTCTTCACTGTAGAGCACAGCTTAGCAGTATCTGCTGTATTGGTAATTGCTCCCATTTTGCAGAAGGGGAGGGAAAATCAGACAAGTAAATCCGGAAAAAACAACTAGATTCCAGTAACCTTGGAAGCATTAAAAGTTGTTGCTCTTCCCAGAATAAAGAGGTGCTACTTAGCACTGTGTCCATGTTGTTGCAGTAAATTTTGCGTAAGAGCAGAGCATAATCTGTGGGTCCTGTTTCTGTTTTGTGCTTGGAGTAGCATCTGTCTGTCTGTTTCCCAGTAGAGATAACATAGTAATTTCATTAGCTGGCTTTTGAAGGACAAAAGCGTGGAACAAAAACTACAAGAGAAAGAAAAAACAATAGTTTTTTGGTTTGCCTATCTTAGTGATTAGGAACATGAGTGTTTAGCTAAATATTAGTAAATTAGAAAAAAATGAATTGAAAAGTGGTCACATCTTTAACCTTTATTGCTGTTGACTTTTGGGCAATAGTCACTTCCTCATAAGCAGTTTTCCTGTTCTAAGAGCTCAAAGGAATACACTGTGACTATGGCCAAATCATAGGCTCTCATTCCCAATGATAAATATGTGGAGGCCGTGGAATTCACTGTTGTCTTCAGGAGTAAGGAAAAGGTGTGGCTGTGATTCTTATTGATGGTATTCTCTGAGTATATAATCAATAATTGCATTATGTGAAATCCCAAATAAATGCGATATATAATGTATTTGTCTTGACCAAAGGCTTAGTGGATGGATGTGCTTAACTGTTCCATTCTTCCTGAAAATGAATGCCTCTTGGGGCTGAACATATCTTCAGAAATAATTACATACGATTTGTATTATTTTTAACTAACTATTGTGATATATAATAGCTAGTGTTAGTATAAAGACAGAGAAAACACATTTCTCTGCTTTTGCTGTTACTTGATTTTGCAGAGGGCAAACAGTGTCTATAGTTTAACTAAATGTATTTAGGGAAGTTTCTTGTGTAAAAACAACAAAAAGGATTTTGCTTTTCTTTTTGTTTTTCATTTTAATTATTTTTTTAAAGTGATTGAATTGATGGTGAATATACGGCCAGGAGATGAGTTTAGTATATGCACTTAATTTGTTTCTTTAAAATGATTCTTTCGGTGCGCATTGTAGTGCACACGTCAGATGAGATTTTAATGTATATCCAGAGATTTTGGGACATAATGAATATGGAGAAGAATCAAGGTCCCCTGAGCTGCAAGCAACACGGAAGAGAGAATTATTATAGAAAGCAACCTAAGACAACTGAATGTTTTTTTTGGAACACATAGAGTCTGTCTCGACGTTTAGAAAGATGGGGTACCCTGTGCATGAAGTTGCTACTTATCATTAGCTGCTCACTAAAGACGTCCCTTTTTAAGGAACCGACTTCTGAAGCTTTTTCTTCCCTTTCTCTCTAGCCAATGTTGTGTGGAAACACTCCTGACAGCTTAAAAATTATATTTCACGGCACCCCTGCCCTGAGCCGGTGCCTCTGCCCAAGCTCCCGTCTCCAGCAGCGCCGTTGCGGGGCAGTTCACCCTCCTTAAGGGCAGACACGAAGTTTTCCCTCCTCTTGCAGCCGGAGGGCAAGCACCACGCAGCAGAGCTTATCGCTTGTTTGCAGGTAGCTGACTTTAGTGCTGTAGCAAATAAAGTATGTACTCGCTTTTCCCAATTCCTTTTATTTATGCTGTTGTGTAGCGCAGGAAGGCGGGTTGCCAACACAGTGTCCATTATTATTCTGACAAGAACAGAATAGCTTTCACTTGAGTTTCTTGGAGATGGCACTCCTCACTGGAGCAAAGCAGCAATAAAATGGGAGAAATAGGGCACCCAGACCTGTGGACACCTCAAAAGCCCCTAGAGCTTTTTGCCCCAGGAACTGGCATTCAAACCTCTTTCCCTGCTCCTCAGCTGCTCTGATTTGAAGTTGGCTAGTGCTCATACCCAGGCTCAGAATAAAGTGCATCCCCCACAGAAGAGAGGTAGAAATAAGATATAGTAAGAAGATGAGAGAGCCTGTAGTGACGGTGATACCTCTTTTCATGTGAGAGCAATAAATCTTTTTTTGCCCTTTTTCCCTTTAGTCTCCCATACCTGTTGCTCCCTAATTTTCCTGGATCCCTCTTTTTTTTCCCCCCCATCTTTGCTTTTTCCCACTGAGCTAAAGCCTTGCATATTCCCACAGCCACTTCAAACATCTCACAGCAGCCTTTATCCCATCCCCAAATTCTCCTCCCCCTGCATCCCATAACCGGTCTTGTACCCTTTGGGCAATGCCCAGTGTTTCGGGCTGACTCATCTTGGTGGGTTTCCCACATGGGACAACGATGGAATCATTTTCCTTTGGTCCGAAGTAGCCTATTCCATGGGCTCCTGTTTTCACTAAGCTGCTCACAGGAGTAACTCCATCTCTCTTCATCCCTCTGGTATTTTCCCCACTAGATCTGTTTAGTTTGCTTAGCCTCAAGCCAGATCACCCAACAAGGCCAATGTCACAGTAACTGTTATCTAAAGTGGCCCTGACATCAGAGACTGTTGTTTAAAATGTTCCTGATTCACTCTTGTTAGCACTGCAAGACAAACCAGCCTTTCTAATGGGCTGCTTGTAGTTGGTACCAAGAAGCCTGCTGAAATTCACACCTTCCTGATCTGTTTTGTTTCTCTGAGCAACACGTCTTTGGTCATAAACTTAATAGCGCCCGGGCTGCTTCTGTTGGCTGTAAATCCGCTCCAGTAACTACTGCATCTCCCGAGCTTGCAGGAGGAAGGAGCCCTCTGCGTGTTGTACTAAGTGAGTGGGAGGGTGAGAGGAATGTGTGGAGATGTGANAAAATGTTCTGTTTCACTCTTGTTAGCACTGCAAGACAGACCAGCCTTTCTATCTAATAGGCTGCTTGTAGTTGGTACCAAGAAGCCTGCTGAAATTCACACCTTCCTGATCTGTTTTGTTTCTCTGAGCAACACGTCTTTGGTCATAAACTTAATAGCGCCCGGGCTGCTTCTGTTGGCTGTAAATCCGCTCCAGTAACTACTGCATCTCCCGAGCTTGCAGGAGGAAGGAGCCCTCTGCGTGTTGTACTAAGTGAGTGGGAGGGTGAGAGGAATGTGTGGAGATGTGAGCTGATGCAGAATGAAGCAGCCAAGGAGGAACAGAGTGTGATTTGGCCTTTTTGTACATGCAGGACAGGTTTCCTGTGCCCAAGGATCTGAGGGACATGGGCCTGTTCCCCTCCGTGGGATGCAGAAGGACTAAGACAAGAGAGGCTCTAGCAGAGCCTCTGATGTTACTGAGACATGTAGTGGAGCAAAAACACATTTTATTTCGTCTTGCGTGGACTCACGACATATAAAAAAGTATAGGTGAACACAAGAACTTGCAGGATTTTGGATATACCAGGTTAATTTTATGGACCAGCAGTGTTCTCCTGAATGGAGGTCCTGTTCTCTTTTGTGCTGGTTGATGCCTTTGCAGGAAGCAGCATGAGGGGACACGTGGGGTGGGAGGTTACAAGCAGAACTTCTGTGTTGAGGGATGCTGTCCTCACGCCGTGTAACAGGGAGTTAGTATCAGAGCTCCTCGAAATTTATTGCAGTGCCATTTTAGACACAGCACTGTATTAAAGGCTGTGGGTTAAATACATAAATTTATGTAAGTTATATATTTAGAAAATACATAATTTTATATTTCCATCTGAGTGTGTGTATATAGCAGTGTATATGTATTTGTGGATGTAAATATGATTTTTCTCTTGAATGGCAAAGGAACTACAACAGTTGAGAGACAGAGCAATTCTGTTGAAGCTAGCAAGCAAGCAACTGGTTACAGGCAGGAGGTTATCCAGAAATATCCTTTGGGAGCATCATCCTCCCTTCCCAGACCTGACAGGAGTCAGTGCTTGGGAGATACAAGATCTGCTCCAGGAGGATCCTGCAAAGTTGTCCCAAAATGTGGAAAGTTGTAGCATTGATTTCACAAATATTAATATCTCTCTACAGTCTCTCCTACAAGTGACAGGAGGGCAAGCTTGCTCTGGAGGCAACTCGTTTTTAGTGTCTACCTGCATTTTAACTACTAGCAAATGTGGAGCAGCTGATCTGTGGTCTATAATTACACCTCTGATTCTAGTAGTTTAGTTAGAGGAGAAATTACAGAGTGAAAGGGATGATTTGCGGAGTGAGGCGAGATGAAGCATAATAGTCTTCTGAGGTTAGTTGTTAATTTTATTTTTAAATATAAAATTGCCATCAAAATAATAAGGGGGTAAAGCTTGCCCATCACAACAATGTGGACTAGCATGATGGTAATTAGGTGGAAGGCAAAAACATCAGTAGTCGATGACTGATACTATGGAATAAATTTTTTTTTTTTTTTTTTACACTTTATGTTGCCTATATGAGTTGTACGTTGAACTAAAATGTACAAAATTGCAAAAAGTGAATTAAATGCATCAGAAAAATAGGCATTTAGGTCTCATTAATTATTGATGGGGAGATATATTCATGTTTAATGTCTGCTATATTTCTTAGGGTAGGGGTACTTATGGATTGCAGTTTTTTTTTTAATGCACAGACTCTGAAGTGTCTCCTTAAATAAAAGGTGTTATCAGCCCTTCTTGGTAGAATTGGATGTTGAAGAAAACAGCCTCTAATATAGTGAGCGTGTCAAAAAAAATGACAACTCTAAGGAGACACTAAAGATCAAAATGAAAGCTACCTACAGAGTTCCTTATCTGTCTCATTTATTTTCTTTCCCTTTGTTAGGCTATAATTAAAGCACTATTTTATGATACTGCCTATTTGCATTTGTACCTGTGTGTATTTGATTGTATTAAAGAAATGCTGCGAGTGTGAAACTAAGGAAAAAAGTCTTAAGGATGCATGGACTCAAAATTACCTGGGTAGGCTTAATTTAACATCTCTTCATGATAGGTGTTTTCCTACTGTTCTTAATGAGCTGGTCTCGTATTGCTGTTTCCTGGGGACCTTTGTCCTGTTCAGTGAATGGGAAGACCATGGTCAGGGATTATGTTGTAGCTGGTGCTGCTTTTTATGCTTAATGCTGCCAAAGTGGTGCACACTTTGGTGTGTTGCCCCAGCCCAAACCAGACTATGGGATGCTTGGTAAGAGCAGCAGCAGATCCAAGTCTTTACATCTTGAAAATGTTCTTCTCATCTGCACTTCTTCATCACTTAGAAAGGATTTAGGAAAATATAACTTGGTAAAGAAATACAGAAAGGCAAGGATTCTGGGAGGGATCTTTGGAAAACAATGAAACTTATGTTTAAAATTGTGGGATGTCAGATGAATTTTATTATTCATTCATTTTTAATTATCTCATAACCACTTTCAGGACCATGACCATTTTGGCAAATAAGGGTAAAGCAAATATATATCCCATATATTTGAAAAGCTGATCAACTATACAGAAATTAAGTAATTCCTCATATTCTATTCAAAACATGAATTGTCATCACACTAAAAAAGATTATGAAGATCACAGGGGAGATTTTCTTGTGGTATCCGTCAGCTGGGGCTGTCTGTCCATAGCTGGATACAGGTTCTTGTAGCAATAATTTCACTTGCTACAAGTTTATATGTTTGCTACATGTTTATATGAAAACTGTTAATACTGAACTACCCTGTTCCTAAAACAAAAGATAATTTAAAAAAAATCTTTTTGAAGGATGCACAGCAATGCTGCTGGGTTGCTCCTCGTTAGTTGTGGCCTTTCCAGCAGCCTTTCTTTTCTTTTGTAGCAGCATCCCCAGCCTCATTCAAAAGAATTGGGTCTTAAGAGTGCACAACCTTTTGGTAATAGAGGGCAAAACACAATATTTTATCTGAAGTTTACAACTTAGCATCCAACAAAGTGTTTATGGAGAATTTGTGAATGGGTGTTTGTATGACTGGTGTGCAAAAGGCAGCGCAAAAGCTTGGCAAGAAGGTGGTAAGAGTTTATTCCTTAGGAGCTGTCTCATTAAGACCTATTGGTAAACTCAAAGGATTAAAAAAGGCACAAGTTTGCTTTCTTGCAGGTCTATAAAAGAGATTCATATATTTAATATAAAAAATGCCATAGGTTAAGCATTGTTTTAAGCATTGCAGTGGAACTGTGCTGGTGACTCGCCCTTTAGAAGCAGAGCGAGACAAGGTATCAAAGGGACGTTATTTGGTGCATTTGTTTCAGAAATATGAAGCTATTTTGACTAATGTAACTCTGAAGTCATAAAAATTTACTGACCGTCAGATGAACTCATTGTCTGTTGAGGTCAGTATTACATATTCTGTCCTTTCTTCATATTCCTTTCTCTACAGTGCATCTCCTTCCGATAAACTGCAGTCATTATAATATCATCTTTTGCTAATGCACTCTAACCTCTGTAGACCAAATTTTGTCATTTCTGTTGCCGCATTAATTATATCCAAACGCAAGTTGAATATTTTTTTAAAGGAGATGATGTTTGGAAGAGACTGAATCCTCTAAGGTTAGTAATGAAATTTCCATTTACGGTAACCCAGTTCAAAGGGAAAAATTTTCCCTTTAGAATTAGACCTAAAAGCCTGAAATGTGAAAAGAAAAAGGCACTAACTATAAATACCTTTCAAATTACATCTCTTTAGACTTGCTGAAATGTGTGGTTAAGCTTCTTACTTGATTCTTTAAAATATTAAACATTATTGGCCTGCATTAAACTCTGAATCCTTTAAATACCATCCTTGTAACAAACTTATTCAGGACTGACAAATTGATTCAGATTCAGAATGATGTTCCACAAGAGAGAAAAAAAAAAAAAAAAGGCAGTTTTGAAAAATGGAATTGGCTATTTTCTCTTAAAATAAATAAATAACTTTTGGTGTTCTTGCACATAACAATGAATAATTGGGATTGACAATAGTAGCTATGTAAAATAATAAGCTATCTATTGTCAATATTGCTTAGCTTGTGTAAGCATCTCTGGACTGTGTTTTTAGACAGCGAGATATTTATGTGCAGAAGACATTAATAGACTGAAGCTGATATGAGACCAGATATTCAGAGGATGTTACCCTCAAAAATACCTTTACCAGTGTTTAGACCAGGATTTCTGTTTGACTTGGTATATGTGATAAGCTTTGATGTCTGAGGTTTCATAGCTGATGTTTCTCTATTCATCAGCATATTTTAACTTATTAATGTTTATTCATTGCATTAAGCTCTTATTTTCTGGAATAATACTGCTTTATTTCATGAAAATTTCAGCTCTGAAATGGGAGTTCATTCACCGGAGGTCAGTTTGTCATCTAGCTAAGTGCCTATGTCGTATGGGCTGTGCTACAGGGTCAGTTTGTGCCAAGGCTGGTGAGAGGACCCTTCCAAATGCAGATTCCCGTACAGTTTTCCAAAGGCTGCTGGATCACAACACAATGCAAAGGCTGAAAGTGAACCCCAACAGTCTGTATTTTGAGTTGAAGCGTTAGATTCTTTGTATAATCCTAAGTAGACCTTTGTGTTACGTTTTTCAAAATATCCTAAAATGTTGGTTTTATTAAAACAGACAGCAGAGTTGTGCCAAGAGACTTGAATAACTCTTTGAACGTATCAAGTCTTTGAAGCCTGCAGAATTTTATTTCATGTATCGGATAGAGATGGGCTAAAGCTTCATATGACTCTTCTTTAATGTACTTAACCTTTGTAACAAAAAAAAACCATTTTTATTCATATAGTTGGTGCCTGTGAAAGGAGATTGGAGCCGCGTGCCGTAGCAAAACTCCGCAAATGCCGTAATCGTGGTATTAACCTACTTCAAAGACTTAGGAGGCCGCTCACTTGGTACGCGGAGTAGGAATGTTTTCAGCACTCCTAGGTCATTGATGGGTTTTGAAACCAGATCGGGTGCTTTTTTGCTGTGTATGTCCGTGTCCTGAAGGCTGCATTTGAAATGATCAGCCCATCTTCTGTTCTGCTTAGAATAATGTGAATTTGTGTTTATTCCTGTGGGAGAAAGGGTGTCTTTACCGCTGCTATGTGGAGTTGTGGGGGGTTTTCCTAGCACCTGGAATGCTGTTTTAGGAAAGGAATGAGTTACTTAGCATGTCCCAGAGTAATTTGCCAATAACTCTGTATTTTATCTTTGCACTCTCACCTTGACCTTATGGTCAAATATTTTTATTTATTTACTTTTACAAATGGAGCCCTTCTAGCTCTTCAGGACCAGATTTGCCTTTGCAGTAGGCACAGGGATGAGTAAAGACCATGATGTCATGTGCCATTTTTTGAGATTAAGGTATTAAAACCTTCCCTACCTCTAAAAACTACTCAGGTTTCTCAGAGAAGACATTTGAGCACGGTCAGTCCTGCAGCTGAGTGCACATGAGCGGGAATTTTGGGGAGGCCTCCTTTTGAGCACCCCTGCTAGTGCTGGGGTATGTGCAGAAGGAGCCCTGTTCAGCCACTGGATCATTAAAACACAAGTTTGACCCCAAAATAGAGCCTTCAAGGAAAGAAGATTAAGACGGGGAAAGAGCTGGATTGCTCTAAACAGAAGAAGTGATGTGGAAACGTGGCTTTTCCAGGAGATATTGAACAGGACGCTAATCTGCGGCAGTGTTTTCACAGCCTGCTTATCGTTTGAGGATCAACTTTTGTATTCTCCTTGCGGTTTAGTTTCCGTATTGGCAAAGCTATTAGCACGAGTTTAGAGAGTGGATTAGCAACTGCTCCGGGACTGGGAATGTGGCAGAGGGAGCGAGCGGAGCAGGGGCTGCCTGAGGGGTCTCATAGTAGGAAAAGCGCCCTGAGCCCCTTCCTGGAGGAGCTGTGACGTGACGTGACCTGGGACAAGACATTCTGCTGTCAGAAAACCCTCAACCATTTGGTACCACCTTCCTCGCACCCTCTTGAGGAGTCTCATGGGTTGGCAAAGGAAAGCTGAGCGGTCTCTATTGAAAATATATATATTAATATATACTTATTAATCTTGACAAGCCATCACTGCCAAAGGATGCAGCCTTCCTGGTCTTGTCTCTTCAAGAGCAGCAATGGGAGCCAGGCCTAGACGAGCGCTCCCTGCTTCTTTGCACTTAGTTTGAGAAGAGCACAAGACCCTTCGCTTACTTTAACTCCGCTCACAGTAATAGAAATTGGCGGTAACAGTGAGAAAGGAAAAATTCATGCTTCTGCAGCTAAGTGTTTTGTTCTGAAATATACTTTAATTACAAAATGTCACTGCGCTGTTCTGCTGGTTTTAAGTTATGCTTCAAAAAGGAAGAAGAGGTTTCAATAAGGCTTGAAGTACATATTGAATCAAATATTTCATTTAGACTTGATTAAAACAAAGAAATCTTTTCATATGGTTTCGCTGTTTTAATTGTAGTATACGTTTGGAAGTGTTGAACAGGATTAAAATGTTTCCAATTTCATCAAAATGCAGTAATCGGATGTGAGCAGCATAAATTTTGCCATGTGAACATTGTAAGATTAAAGGCAAGGGAGTGAAAGCTTAGTGGGTTAAAACAGCAATTGCTGGGGAAAAAAGGGAGGGAGGCTAATCTTTTACTAGGAAAAGTTAAAATCCTTGGGTAAAAGTTTAAGATATTTGTTTAACACCTAGTATTTTGCTGGATATACAAAGGAACCCACGAAACTCATTTTTCAGTTTTACTTTGCAGTAACTCAGTGCCTCTACCAGGAGGATTAGCAAAGAGCAGGAGACTCGGCTGTGTTGCCAGCTTGGCTCTCAGGAATACGAGCTTGGTTTTATAGTCCTCTCTATACGTCCCCTGTGACCTTGGAAACGTTTCCATTTTGGCTGTTTTTAGAAGGAGGGTGTTAAGCTGTGCAAGCAGGTGGGTGAGATGTGTTCGTGAGAAGATGCAACAAGCTGAGGGTGTTTAAGCAGAATCTTGTGGCAGAGCATCCCTCTGCAAGCAGCTGGTTGATGTCTTGCACGTGCAACTTGGGTTCTCCTGTCCTTTTGCTGGAGAGTGTAAGTGCTGACTCCAGTGATGCTTCCCTTAGGATCATGTCAGTGCTGCATCTCAAGGAAGGAGACCCATCAGCTTGTACAAATTTTTTTTCCACGCTTAGAGATTTTGTGGAATTATGCTCATGCATATGCAGACATTTTATGATTAAGGTTTTGCCTTCCTGGAAATGCACACTTCCTTTAACTCCTGAAACTCCACTAAAAAGGGTTACCATTTTGTCTTAAAAATGAAGTTAAGACCCACTTTATCCTATGAGGTCAGTGCAGAAATAGTTTGTTGCAGCAGTGTTGGACAGTGCCTTGCCCTGGCTCCGTGACTCCTACCTGAGCACACGGGTCCGTCCTTAGCCCAGAAAAGCCCCTTGCAGGTGAGCTCTGTGGAGCCCCAGTAAAGGGTCGCACCTTTCCTGACAAAAATCCTCTGTGACTGGTGACATCCAGGCTGATTTACTCGCAGGTGAGTGTGAGAAGAGGAGAGATGACTGGAATTGGCAGTGTGTGTTGGAATTGTCGCTTCCTCGGGAAATGCACGTTCCATCCGGGCGCTTCGGGCCGGCCGCGCTGCGGGTCACACAGTTCCCGACAGCTTCCATGTGCTTTGCCGGTTAAGTGGAAAATGTAACGTGCAAATTGGAAGCATTTAGGGAAGTAGATGTGTGCTAAATAAATAAAAACCTGCTTGGAAAGAACAGGACTCTCTACTCTTCACCTCTCTTGGGGAGATTTAGCACTTGAAAGATAAAGATTCTTCTATTAGTTAATATTTTTTGTTGGTGAATGGAAATACAGCTTGAGAAATCATAGTTTTAAGCTGACTTTTGAGATTTACTATTCATCAAAAGAGATTCCACTGTGCATATTCAGTGTGTATCTTGTCTAAAGTGCTGTGATGTTCATTAGGCTCCAGGCTGAAATACCTTTAGTGAGATTATACACAAGCAAGAAAGCTACCACAAAATGTTTCCATTTTGCTGAAAAGCCAAGAGGAGGTAATTAATATTTTAGTTTGCTAGAATTACCTCACTTAAGACAAATTTGCTCAGGAGTCTACTTGGGAACAAATGCATGTTTTAACACATTCGGGGTGGTGGGCTGAACTCCTAGTTGTTCTAAAAAAGATCTCAACTCAGTGCAAAAGGTTTCCCAGAAATAACCAAGTCATGAGAAGACAATATTGTAAATTATGTCTTATAATTAGCTGGAGCGCTTTAATGCAGAAGTGTGTCTTTGTAGAATTATGTTTACCTATAGGAAGTAAAATTTTGTTTCGTAGAAACTACTGCATAATGTTGGTTTAGGTGATCAAGGGATCTAATCTCCCACGTTCGTTTTGGAAAGTTCTTGTATACAGTGCAACACATGGCAGCGTTGCATTTCCCACCGTGCACTCTAGTTCCAGCAGGATGGACTCCCAGGAAGGATTTTGGAGGTTACTAGTTCATGTGTCTTTAACAAGAAACACTTGAACTTTACTAGAAGAACCCGTGGAAACCAGTTTTTATGACGAGGGAGGAAAAAGTGATATAGAAGCAGTTAGGAGCTCGTTAGTCCTGTGGGGTGACTTGGTGCAGGGCACGTAGCAGTAATCCCGAGCCTGGGCTCCAGCTGCCTGCCCGGAGCAAGGGGCAGGAGGAGCTGTTGGTGGCATCACAGCACATGCCCTGCCGCGGGGTGGGCAGGTGTCACCTGCACGGGTACAGAGGGGTCAGGGCACTTTGCCACCCGCCTCGGCCTGTGCCCATGTGGAATCGAGGTTTCTGCCCGGGGTACATAGAGAAAACTTGGCTTCTGCACCAAATCCCTATTTATTTTTTAAAAAGCAGACACAGATGCGCAAAAAAACACATCAGTCGTGTTTTCTGATGTGTCTTATTCAATGGTGTGGCCGATTTAGGATATATCACGCTTGAGTTTTAAGGAACTTTCTGACAGTTTCGTGTTTATGACTTGTATTCCCTGGGGGAATACTGTCACGGCGAATCGAAATTGGACATACTGGCTGGTCTGTAATTTCAGGTATTTCCCTAAACTCTTTACAAATATTACTGGAGCACATCCAGCACGTCTAATGCTGTACTCTTCCCGAGCTGAGGGATCATTTTGAAAATACCTCCTTTAAGGTATTTCTCCCTTTACACTCATATCCCCTGTGTGCTGAGATATAATTGTGCTCTGGATGCACCCAAATGGAAGTTTTTCCACCAGTTTTGGAGAGCTCATGATGAAGTGGAGCAGGATGTTCCTCCCCTGCATCTTACTTGCAGGCGGTTTTGGGGGAACTAAGCAGAATAAGCAAAAGAAAGCAAAATGCTGATAAGGAAAA
>VWPW01010716.1:8702-27155 GCA_013389825.1 Crypturellus undulatus
GCCCACGAGCGGCACCCGCACCCTGGCGAGCCGCGACGCGGCGGGAACGGCGGCGGGAGCGGGCTCGGGCGGGGGGGAGCAGCAGCCGCCGGCCGCACCGCCGCCCACGCCGCACAAGAGGATGAAGAAGCGCAAGGAGCTCAACGCGCTCATCGGCCTCGACGGCCGCCGCAAGAAGCCCACCAAGAAGGGCTCGGGACACCGGCTGCTGCGCACTGAGCCGCCCGCCTCCGACTCCGAGTCGAGCTCCGAGGAGGACGAGTTCGCGGTGCCTGGCGCGCGGGGCCGCCTCGCACGGTGAGCGGGGCCGTCGCCCGATCCCCCCCGTCCCGGGACGCCTCGAGGGGCGCCGCAGGGGGCTCCCGTAGCGCCTCCCGCCGCCTCCCGGTCGTGGAGCCGCTGTTCCCGGTGCGACTTCCCGGGAAGCCTCGCTAGGAGCAGCCCCCCGGCTTGCAGGGCAGCAGCAGCCCTGTCTGCTCGCCCTAGGCGTGTTTATTCCCTGCACAGAGCTCCTCGGGCTTCTCTAGCCAAAGCGCGGGTGCTTTTCCAGTGTCATTCCGTAAGTGGACTGCCGGCACTTGAAACTTTTGTAGGTGCTGCTGAATATTCATAACCTGTTGTGTTTGTTTTCCACAGGGGAGATTATCTACGATGCTGCAAGTTCTGCTACCCGCTGTGTGCTTTTGTCATCCTTGCTGCTTGTGTGGTCGCCTGTGTTGGTCTAGTCTGGATGCAGGTGGCTCTCAAGGAAGATCTGGATGCGTTAAAGGAAAAGTTCAGAACTAGTAAGTATTGATGTAACTATAGCATTTCAGACTTGGCTTGGATGTTATGAACTGTTTCAGTTGCCTGTGTGCCAATTCAAATCGTGGAAACACTAAGCAGATGGAAGTACTCCTGACTTGAAGTGTTCCTTGAGACAAAATTATTTGCTTTGTTTGTCTTGGGGAACTTGCCTCAAGGATCCTGGAGGATCTCAGGCAGGTATCATATGTGCTTGCCTGTCTGCCTCCTGAGAGGAGTAGCAGTCCTGGGCCAGGTGGACCTGAGGTTGTTTGCATGTACTGTTATAAATTTCTGACTTTCCCTTGGGAATGCTCTCTTCCAAAGGGACTCCCTACTGAAAAAGTACTAGTCATTCATGTAAAAATAGTCTACAGAATTTTGCTGCTTTACAGAAAAGTTAATGGAAAATATTTTCTCTTGCCTTGAGCTGATTTAAAGTCTTCTAATATTTCTGCATAGATAGCTGTAACTTAAATGCTGCTTTAATATTGCATTTTTTTCTGTACATCTTTCGGATACAATCTTCTTGCACTGGCCCATTTTTATTTAACTTCTGTCTAATGTGTTGTGTATGATGTGTAGAATTTACATGAAGTTTTTTGCTCGCTTGGCTCGGGTTTTGTCTGTGCATGTTAGATATCAGGACTGTAACTGCCCCTGTAGTCCTGAAGTATAACAAACAAAAAGTAAAATTTGCATGTAATGTGCACTTGGTTCTCTATGATTCACCTCTGGAGAGAGATGTTTTGGTGTGCTTTATTTTAGTGGTATTTAAAATCCTATATATTGATTAATGAGAGGGCAAGCAGAAGAGGTTTGGGGGTGGAGCAGAAGGTAGCAAGGCCAAGGCTTCTCTGGCCACTTCAAAAAAGTTAACCTGTTAAGTTTTACCCAAGGAGCATCATTGTTGGCTGCAGCTTTTGTCCTGTTAGTTCACTTAGAATTTTTGTGTGCTGGACTTGGGGAAAAAAAAATCCTTAAAAATATGACCGAAGTCCTTGAAATTGATTTTAAAAGTATGAGGAAGCTAGGGCTGAAGGAGAAGAGAAGGCATGATGTATTTGTCCTACAATATGATGTCAAAGGAGTATGTTTAGATGTTCTTTGCTGTTGGTGCCCGAGGCATCCTGGTAAAGTACATAGTGTTGCTGAGAGCGATGAGTAACTGGTGACTGATCTGCCTGCCAAGGTGGAACCTTCTGGCTGGTTAAAAGTGTGGGAAAGCCCTGATAGTAGCTGTGCTTTTACACTCAGAGATACCCAACTCCTGAAGAGTTAGTTCTGCCTGGAACCTACCAGTTTTGGAAGACGCTTCCAGTTACAGGCGCTGCCTTGTGCCTCTGGCTGTGCTGAACAGCTCTGCTCTTCAGTAGCAGGTTTTACCTTGTTCTGAATAAGCTAGCTGTTCACCTTCATGCTGCTCTACTTAAAGCAATAGCATGTACTGGCAGAAAGAGTTTTGCATGATGATTGCGTTGACTGGCTTCAGTGTAGTTAAGTTGCATCATTCCTGTTCTACACAGACCTCTTTGTTAAAGCGTTTGCTTTGAGTTTCCCATCCAGCAGTTACAGTCGGGTTTGTCTTCTCCTTAAGAGTGGTGATAGAAAAGAGTACATTTTAATCCTTCAGATAGTAATTAAATAGTCCCATATTTCCTTATCACTGTAATAGTAGTGTCTTAAAACCGCGTTGGAACCACGTTGAGACAAAGCATTAAACAAGAGAAAAACAACCAACTCATACAGCAAGAATAACCTGGTTCCAAAACGCAACCTCCTACTTCAGGGAAGTGGATGGGTGGAGGGAGAGATTAAGGTGCCCAGATCAATCTGTCCTATGGCAGGTTTTGAAAAACATCATCTTCTCAATCTTCTTCCAAAGTCTTTCTTCATAAGAACAGTTTACTTTGGCAGTATTTCTTTGTATTCTCCTGTGCGTAGAACAAATCAAGTATGGTATGAGAGCTTTATTTTTATACAAGACTTCTTTGTATCTGGTAGTACAGTTAGAAGAGTAAAAATTAGTGTAGTGTTTCTATTCAGTTTTTAAAAGTGTCGCTTAGGAAGTGTTTAATAATGCACCTTCCAAGTGCAGTAGAAAACTCTGAGTAGGTTATTGAATCATATGGTGATGAGCACAGTAAGAGTGGCCTCATGGAGTATGTTTTATACACAAGGCTCTGAAATTGAGAAGGAGCCACCAAATTCAGTATGAACTGTTTGTTGAGAAGGTACACAAAGGCAGAATCAGCTCTCAGTAAAATGGAGCTTGTTAATCATCTTTTCAAGGTCATGCTTGCAAGAAATGTTATTTGGCTTTTAAGTTATCAATACCTAGAAATATCTTGCAGAATTCGCTTCATTAAAAATTAAATGTGTGCTTTGAAGGCGCATGTTCCTAGTTATGTATTTACGGGAATCCACAAGCCTAAAGCACTGCTAAAGCCATTCCCCTTTGACCCTGTGGATCACACATGGATGCTTGTGCAGGGAGCTGCCAGCTGTGTAGTGTGTAGGTCCTGCTGCTTTGGAGCACTCCAGCTCTGCGTGGTCAGGTTGGTGTTGCAGGTTGGAAGAACCCTGTCATCTCCATCTCCAGACCTTTGCTGACTCGTTTCCTCCCAGGCCCTGGGGTTTAGCATTGCCTAATAGCATTTGCAGCTTTGTCACTGCTGGCCTGGAAGAGCTGCATTGTTGAGGCTTGCTTAAGTTGTTTTGGGCCCTGTTTCCCACTTCAGGTAGTATGAACTGTTTTTTTTTTTTTTTTTTTTTTCTGGGGGTAGTGTGATTGCATACTAAAGTCAAGAGACTTTAGTATGTAAGCTTCAGCAGTATTTTCTGAAAGTAATTTAGTTGTCTTTGTCTCATGGGAGAACTCTAATCACCTTAATCTGTTTGGAATTCACTTTATGGTCAGCAGCCCCTTTGTAGGCTTGAAAAGGGCATAAAGATTCACTTCACAGGCTGCCTTTGCACTGGTACTGTTGGCAGTTCTTATTTATAATTCTGTTACTATTCCATGTCCCTCTGTGGCAGTAATACAGAATAACTGCACTACTTAGCTGTTGCGGGTTACCAGAATGATGGTACTATCATATGTAGCTTGCAAAGTGTTAAGTTTAGTTAAGTCTCTACAAATGTTAATGTTTCTTAGACCAAAAAATAGGTACTGCTCCAAAAAAAACCATCTTCAGAACAGGTGGTGAACTGTTGTAGACTGTGTTGTCTTTGATTGTTGTAGACATGTAGATGCTGCTGCTTGTAAAGTTTATTGCCTTTACAGGACTGTTTAGCTTTTTTTTTTGTATTGTATTTTTTTAGTGGAATCTAATCAGAAGACATCATTCCAGGAAATTCCTAAACTTAATGAAGATTTGCTGCAGAAGCAAAAACAACTTGAACAAATTGAGACTGGAGAGCTAGGACTAAATAAAATTTGGATAAATATTACAGAAATCAATAAACAGGTGAGAGGAATCAGTATCTGACTTTGAAAAAGCGCAAGTACTCACTTCAAATTTACTTGTTTATATAAAATGTAAAGCTGCTAACAAACCTGAGTACTGTTTTCATCAAGTGTAGTGCTGAGCTGTTCTCTGAGGACTTCTGCAAACATGTGCTAACTTTTCTTTTGAATTTAAAATGGGATTTTAGTCTCACTATTAACAAAACAAAAAAAAAAAGTAGAACATCTGGTTGTGCTGGACCCTGATTACAAAGAGGAGAAATTAAGCAACTCCTGAGAAGGCTTAAGGCAGAGTTTAAAGGAACCTCACAGCTTTACGGTTCTCTAGTTTCCTGATATTTGACATTTCAGCTCTGAGGAGAGCATCTGCAACCACTTTTCATGAGTGTGGCAAGAAGTTGCAAGACTCAGACAATGAAAGCTCACAATGCTAGGAATGAAATACTAATGTTTTGTGTATCTGAATTGTGCTAGTTCATACTCAGAATGTGAGGTAGAAGGAAGGATGTTGCCAGCAGATTGAGAGAGGGGATCCTTCCAGTCTGCTTGGCCCTGGTGATGGTGGATCTGGTGTTGGCCTCCACGGTACAAGAGAGGTGGAGTCGCTCCTGTAGTGAGCCCAGCCAAGGCCGAGAAGGTAGTTATAGGGATCAGAGCGTATGAGAGCGTTTTTGTTTGAGAAAAGGCTGGGGTTGTTTTGCCTAGAGAAGGCAAAACTTGGCAGGAGGTGAAGGAAGGAGATTTTATCACTGCACATGAGTATTTGAAGGGAAGGCACAAAGAAGATCGAGCTGAGCTCTTTAGACTGCCCCAGTAACAGAGGAAGGAATGCCCAGTGGCAGAGGGTCGCACTGAGTGATCTGCAAAAGTCCCTTCCAACCTCAGCTGTTCTGTGAACTGGTGTAAGTCTATTTACTGGGGAGGAACTAAGCCACTAACAATGCTATTTCCTCAGATGGTGTGTTTGTTCATGCTCCAAATGGAACATCCAGCAAGGCTCTTCCTGAAGCCCTTGCCTTGGAGAATGGAAGTTTGGAGCTGGTGACTGTCAGGAGGTGGGGAGGGATGTGAGACAAAAACAACAAAACTAACCAAAAAAAAAAAAAAAAAAGAAAACTCAAAGCCAAATAAGACCCTGCCTGCTGTTGATGCTTTGTCTTGAAATCTAAAGAGTATTTAGGTAAAGAGTATTTAAGAGTATTTTAGTACAGGGGAGATTAGGTGTTTAATGGAGCACACAAATATATTTGAAAACTTGCTGGCAAGCAATTGTTTCCTTTTGCATGTGATGATGTGTGTTCTTCACAGATATTTATGTGCTTAGTAGGACTTTCAAAATGCTATTGCCTGCACCTGGATGTTAAAGACCCTTGGCACATGGCTCTTGCAGGCTCTCAGTTCCTTCAGGTTCTGATTAGTTGGAGCCAGCTTTTCTGAGGAACAAAACTTAGTTGCTATTTTCTGTGAGTTTTTGGGATGTACTTTTGGGAATTGATTTCATTGGATGTACTGTTGGGAACTGACCAATACTCACAGCTGTGGAACTAGAGATGCTACAAGCCAACTGGACCAGGTTGGCCTATTCTAAAATAATTCCTCAGTTTGGGAAACAACTGCTGCTTCCCCAAAGAGTGAGTTTTATCTGTTCTACTTCAGGGCTGCCAAATGTGTGAAGAAATACCTCTCCATTTATTTCAATTACTAATGGCTGCAAACTGATCTCAATGATAGCTTTAGCAATTAATGACCAACTTGTAGCTGCATATAATTTAATTGGCAGCCTCTTGATTGGAATTGATAACCTGCCATCTGTGTAAAATAGCTGACAGATATTGCGCTCATCCATTATACAGAGTTTCTTGCTTTTCCACTTCTACTGCAAAGAATTTGAATGATCCGTGTACTTTGTCTGCCCTTTACCGGAACAGAGAAGCTGCATGGCTTTTGTTGAGAAGGTGTGATTGCCAAATGGATGATGTGTTTCTTTTCAAGATGTTGCACTCTTTAAATTTTTCTTGGGTAACAGCTTACACAATAGTGCTCCCTATTCTAGAAGCTCTTCCTTTTCCCCTTTTGTTTTGTATTCAGTTTTGAGGAGGGCAAAAATAAACTTGCTTCAATTCTAAGAGGCAGAACTGGTTTCTAATATCATAGTTTAAGCAGGGTTTCTAACTTACGAAAACAGGGGTGGTTAGTATATGTGTGTGTGTGTGTGTGTGTGTGTATTTCTTGTGTCTTTTTTCTGTGCTACCAGTTAAGTTGCATTTGTTGGGAAGGTCAGAATCAGAATTCTTGACTAATTCTAAATATTCCTCTTTGGATTTAGGTATCACTATTGACCTCCACAGTAAATCATCTCAAAACAAGTATCAAGTCTGCTTCTGATTTGATTATTCTTCCTGTCACTGTAGAGAAACTCCAGAAGGCAAGTAATGCACGTGTGGCTATTTGTAAATGCATCCCAGCCCTAAGCTGCAGCTGTGCTGTTTGGGACAGCAATAATTGAAGTTACCTGAAGTTCTTTTGTGAAATATTTGCTCCTCTCTTGGTTTTGCTTTTCGTACATTTTGTATAATCCTGAGAAGATTGATGGCAGATGAGACAACTTAAAGCTCTTGGCTCTCCCTTTTTGGAGATGTGTGTTTCCAATTGTAGATGTTGTTGCATCTTCACCTTGGAGATGATCTACCTAATGGATATCCTTTATAATTTCTCATCCTCCCAGAAAGTCCCTCTGCAACTCAGTAATTCTGAATGTGAATAGGTATTGTGTTTAGGTTTTGATATTTTTTTAGCTTGTTTCAATGGAAATGGAAGCAGATTGTTTTTTGCAAAGTGTTTTGAACTTGAGCGGTATAGTACCCTGTCTGGCTCCATGTTTGTTGTCTTGAGAAATACAGAAGTCTAAAATTAGGAGTAGCATGCCTGAGATGTTGCCTGGCATCCTAGTATTCAGCATGTGCACAGTAAAGATAACTCTAATGTGTCTAGGGTACAAAATAGAAATAAGAATATCAGTTATATATGGCTCTCTATATTAAAAGTTGTCAGTGATATTCCTCTAAACTAGAATAGTGTTTATTTTGCCATTCCAAAATATCTCCAATTTCCTTATTCTAAGTCTAGTCTGTTCTAAACTTTTCCTAAAAACGATTAAAAGGTTTATAGTCTGTGCTTGAAGAGTATATTTCACCATAAACTGTGGTAAGATTTTTTTTCTTTTTTTTATAATCTCTTGAAAGAAAGGCCAAGTGAGTGACAGAGGTTCACTTAAAGTGACTTCTGTTAATAATATCTTACTGTGTGTCTTATCTGAGCTTTCTTTATCAAAGAACTGGCTTGTTTATTACAGTTCATAAAAAAAAAAATGACTTGTTTAAACATGCCCAGTCTACCATGGCAGTTCTGTTATTTAGGGGGAAAAATAAAAATGTTGTGCTCATGGCAACCTATTCCTGTTTGTAGCTTTTTTTTTTTGAGTTTCCACTCATCCTAATTTCTTGTTGCCACAAAATTAATGCATATGAACAAGCTAGTTAATATGTATCTAATATGCGAAGTAGTTAATGTGGTTTGGCCAGTCAGACTGCTAGGATTTCTTTTTGGAGAGGAATATAAAGCTGTTTCCTAAATTTATAATTTACAGTTATGAGCATACTGGATCTTTTACACTGTCATTTCAGAAGTCTGTCTTAAGGTAGTACTTGAAGTCCAGAACCTGCATACATATGCAAAAGAGTGACAGCTTTGGTGTCATTTTTCTTGCTGCCTTTAGAATAGTATTAGCAATACAAAGCAGTCGTAGGGCCAATATGTTTCATCATGCAGTGATCTGCCAAGTAGGCTGTGTTTCCTGTTGAGATAAGTCCATCTTTGGTCGCATTTCACAGAAATTGAAGACCTTGAATATAGTGTTAGAAAATTTGAGTTGGTTTCAGTTTCTGCTGTGGAGCCAGTGTGTGGTGTTTACACTCTGTGATGCTGTCTTGCATGTGCACTGGAAGGCTGATGTAATAAAAACTCATGTGGAATCTTTCCAGGTAGTATGTAATGAGATATTGAGCATAGGAAAACTGTTCCAGGGTTTCAACATAGGAATTACAAAGTTTAAGTTTTGTGATAGTTTTTAAGCGATAGGTTTCAAAGACTCAAGCTTCTTTTGACCTCTGTTAGTGTGTGTGTCCCGCAATGCCTGGGATCACAGGAGAATGTCCAAGAGTGTAGGTGATAGCCTGGCTTTTGATAATTCTAGGGAAAATGTCATGCTCAGCTATTAAGTCTATCCCCCTGTCTTTGCAATTGCCTACCTCTTTTGGAGAAAAGGCTGCTACTGTTGAAATTGGGCTTTCACAAGCCTTCCCTGTAGACAAAATTCCTGAAAATATGGAGTTACCTGCTCTTATGAGTGTCCTGGAGCATTGCTGAGAAACTTGCCCTGGCACAGACACTGGCGTCTCAAAATAATGAAAGCTGCTAAAGACTTCCTGAGGTCCCTTGGGGCATAGGGATTGTCTGTTGAACAAGTGCTCAGACTTGCAGAAGATGGAGCTGGAGGAAGATGCGTAGGTGTCATTTAATATGTTCTGGGCCGGTAGAGAATCTCTGAGTGTTCTGAAAGCCTATGGATATGAGAGGGTCATAGGAAGACTGGATTTTACATGAGTTGGTTGTTCTAATGAGAATACAGCATTAAAAAATAAAAACGAAGGGGTGAGAAGCATAGGGGTGTGCTCTGGGTCTCAATACATTAATTTATATGAACCTGTTCATGAGTGTCTTAGCTGACAGAATCTGGCTGTGCTGGGTGCCATGTGGCCATCTAATAAAAAACTGCAGCATTTCAGAATAGTTTCCAAAGTAAAAGACAAAAAGGAAGATGCAAATGCGTGAAGACAAAAAGATGAAGTAGCCTAAGGAAAGGTGGCAAACCATTATGGTTGTAGGTGGCGATTTTTGTGGAGGATAGAGGTGGCTTTCCTGATACTTCACAGTAGTTTTTTCACTTTAAAAAAAAGTCAATAGTGCTTGAAATCTGATCAACAACCTTTGGGAGAATAGCAGCGTGTCATTCTTAGAGGATGTTAAGGCAGGGTAAATGGATGTTGACATCATATTTAATATAAATGCTGCCTATAGAGGGGCCTTATAGACTTAAAGACAGTTTAAGTTAGCATTTTTATTAATGAATGCTTACATTGCTCTGGGAATAGCAAATACACTATTTTGGTTATCTAGGAAAAAGAAGATATATTTATTTTTGTTCACATGCATTCACTCACTCTGAAAGTATAAAGAGTGTTTGCTCGTTCCGGGGCCCTGAGCTGTGATGGGCATGATTGGCAGTTTTTCATGCAAAGGAAGCTTTGAATATTCCAACTCAATTGCATATTTCTGTGGCAATCTGCTTATAGCTTCATTAATTAAAGTATTGTGTTTAGCTGATTGCAGCTTTAAAGTGGAGGAGCACTGAAGTTTTATGTTTGCTTCTTTCTTCCAGACTGTAGCAAACATAGGTAGCACACTAACTAGTGTTTCTCATGATGTTGAAAATATGCAGACAGCAATTGAAGAATACAAGAAATCCATAGAAGCACTTCAAAATGATGTGGTAAGAAAATGTGCTAATTTAAGCCTGCATCTTTAAAGCTTATCTGTCTAATTAGAAACAAATTTTAAAATTGCATGAGGTTCTGCCTTGTGCCAAGAATACTTTGCAAGTCTGGGTAGTGGCTGGGTTGGTACGTTAATCTTCACTAATCCCATAATCCCTGTGTGGCATCTGCTACAAGGTACCAAGTATGTATTTTTCTTAGAGCCAAAAATCATTGATCCCCATTGCAATCTTCATGATGCAAATTTGTTTGCTTCCCACTATGCAGTTGTGGAGCTCTTTGTACTTAAGGCAATGTGGATAGTTACCATAACGATAGGGGATGGTGAAATTGTTTAGGGATAGTTTGTGGAGCTTCTGGTAGAATTATGGGTCTGAGCAAGGAAGAAATTAGTGACAGTCATTACCAGAAGCAAGAAATAGCTTCTACCACTTAGGGTGGAAATACTTAATGGGAATAAAGTAAAGAATAAAGAATCCTTCAGTTAAGCAACTCTATGGGATTACTTAAGAAATTTGCAGACAAAAATCATATTTTATTTTATTAGAGATGTTATAAAGCTTGACTGAGTTGCTGTGTCTGCATTGAATGCTACAAAATGTTGTAGATACGACAGTATGTATAGTAACAAAGAAATGTGCATCATAAAACTTCATTAAAGGGGGATAGCTAATCTGGGGGTAGTTTTTTAAAAAAAACACTTTAGATACTAGGTATTTGAAGGAGAAAAATCACTCTTCACTGTATTCTCTTTAGTTAAAATATTGCATGCATTACAAATGTGAGCTCAGTAGTTGTAGCAATACACCCTTAGCTATGATCTGCTTGATCTTAAAAGCTTAGTGTTTTGTTACAGATATTTGGTATGTAACTTTCTGCTTCTTTTATTAGAAGGAATTAAAGCAGATGCCTTCGCTTCCTTCCATCGTTACACCAAGCACTCTAAATCAGACAGAAAACTGCAAACAGGTATTTTTCCTCCTTGCATAAGGAATATTGGTACAAGTACCACAAATGCATAAGTTGTGTGTTTTAATAAATTATAGTGTCAAAAAGTAGTTTTGTGAGGGCCAAATACCAGTAACATTCTTCAAAACCAAGTGCAAGATAATTTTATTGTCGTTTGTTCCTCTGTATGTCTGACAACATCCTAGTGTGGAATTACTTTGTGTGTGCTCTAACTGGGTGAGGAATAGGAGGACTGCAGTGCCTATCAAACGAGATGTACTTTGCTCATGTAAATGGCAGTGTTATAAATGACTTTATACTGAAAGGGGTTTATGGTAGCTGTTTGCTGTTCTGAGGAAATCTGGGAGCGGCACATGTTGAGTCACTCTGAAGGTGACTAAGACGCATAAAGCAGGACTTCAGAAAAAGAAAATGGCTCAGAGGGGTTAGCTGGAATGCCTTGGAGTGAAGTATGGTACATTGATACATATTTAATATAATATTTTTTTTCCTCAAAAGTGAATCTCTTACCATAAACACTGCACATGCTTCTCTGGGGAGCCAAGTAATTTGTACAGTTACTAGCAGAGCTTGACCTGGAAAAAACAAATGAATGGGCTTTGTATGTTGTTTGCTGGCACAGTTGAATTGATTACACTAGCAGCAAAGAGGTTAGCCCTGAGGAAAATTTCAGTTTCAGACTTTGAAAGCTGGAATAACTTTCTGTAAGCTTCCAGTTGGATGGTTTTGGCAGTTTCTGTGGGAAGCTAGTCTGTACCTGATTTAACTGGGTCAGTCATTGTCTTGTTAACAGCAAGAATGTTGCAGCGGTTGAGTAAACTCACATGTTCTGGTTTTATATTTCAGGAAAGCCAGTCCCTGCATACAGCTTTGGAGGAGCTAAATAATACTGTAGTGACGTACCAGAAGTTGAATGACATAAAGCTTCTAAATGTGGATTCTGCCATTGGTAATCTAAGCCAGAGGGTTACACTGTTGGAAAGCTCTCTGGTTGCTGTGAATAAGCTGGACAAAAGAGGCAACTCATCTACCAGTGGGGTAAATATTTGGTACTTGTGGGTCTCTACTCAAGCAAGTAATCTAAATACTTTCCATATGGTAAATATGTAGCTTTATAAAGCCTAACTGAAAGAAAATCTCAAAGTGAAACTTCAGAGAATTTGTATTTCATTTTAAAAGGCTGGAAGCTGTTTAAAAACAAGTAGCAACATTAGGAAAAATCTCAGAAAGTCATTTTGTCCCTACAGAAATTACAGAAAACTACGCAAAACACTGCAAAGTTTTAAGACTTAGGCAATTGCATAATGGGAGGGGATTCACAAACCTGTTAAACTGTTGGGGAAGGGCACTTTGATATGTAAAGAGTCTGTTAAACCCAGTGAGGCGTTAAATGGGCCTCTGGATTTTTCAGCAGTTAGTACATAAATGCTCAAAAAGGATTTAAATATTCTTTTGGATCCTTCCAGTGTTTCCTGTATGCCCTACTGGGATCAATCACTGAACATGCGTTCTGTATGTATAACAACAAGAAATATGCTCATATTGCTATAGTAAACTACATAACCAACTCTTTCACAGTACTTTTTTTCTAGTTTGCATTTGCTCTGTTCCGTTCCTACATCATACCTGCCAAAACTGAAGGAAAACTATAAAAAGTAAGCAAATGAATAAACTCTGCTCTTGATTTTTTTTCCTGTAGAATGATGTAACTACCTCTCTAAATGTGGAAAAGGAAGATCAGCTCAATAATGAAACTCATTCAGATAAAGAATTGAAGGTAAAATAAAGGAAAATCCTGCTGGATTAGTAGACCCTGACATTGTCTTTATAATTATTTTAAGTGGGAATTAATTGGGGAGCAAACTGTAAGCAGGCTAAGCCTGCTTAGGCAGGTGAGTGAACTGGCTGTGCTATCAGTTCTAGACTTAGATATCTAACATGACTACATAATAAGCCAAGTTCAGAGGGCTTTGGGAGTTCTTGGCTCAAACTATAATCTGGAACCCACTCAGGGAAAAGCAAAAGATCAGTCCAGATACAGAATATGGTAGGTTTACTTTGGGCATGGGGTAGCTCCTACGTCAGTGTGTTCAGTGTTGCAGGCAAACGTTTGTAACAGCTATGTAATTCAGTTACTGTTTTGAATGCTCATTCCATGTACATTAATGGTGATGTGAAAATTTATTAGGATTCTGAAAAATCCTAATAAATCCAATCTCATGTATATGCAAAATACAGTAATTCTTTAGAATTTGCTGAACCTTTTCATGTTGAGGTTCTGATTCTGTTGTCTTCTTACAGACTGTGTGATTTTATTTTTTTTTCTTTCCTTAGTGTGTTTGAGTTCGTTGTTGTTGTGGTGGTTTTTTTCTTTGTAATTTTTAGTTATTTAAAACTTGATCAACCTGGAAATTAGAAACCCATTGAAAAGTACAGACATGCCTAAAATGAATTCTTTCTGATTTACATAAAGGGTTTTTCTTAAGAAAAATATTCTCTATATATGCAGGAAACGGGAATTAGAAATTCTCAGGTATTAAAACTAAAAGAGGAGCTTCAGATGATCACTGCTCTCTCAAGCAAATCAGCAAATGACAGATCTGCTGAGGCATCGAAGAATGGTAAGAATCAAATGTAACAGTAATCCCTAAAGCTGAAGTTTCATTATGTAATTCAAAGCATATGTAATGAAGGTAAATAATTCAGAATATTTTCTTAAGAATTTGGTGAGGATTAATTAATTTAAAGTAGTAGAAATGTAGTGCTTCTAAAACTGAAAACTCTTAAGCAGATTGAAAATGGCTTTACATATGCATAGGATGTGGGATTCACATGTGTTATTAATTGTATTTAACTGAATGTATTTAAAGGCATATGGTGATTAAATGCTGAATTGTCAGACTCATCGAAATATTTGTCAGGGGCCCATTTGTGAGAGTTTGCCCCGGTAACATTATCTATTTTACTTTTTCAAAAGCTTAACATAACAGATGAAAAGTCTTACTTTCCAATAACTTACCTCAATTATGCACATTCTGCCATCTGTATTTGGACAGTGCTGAGGATGAAAAGATTCAAAACACTTTGCTACATTAGAACTCTGCTGTTCTTTCATTAATCAGCAAAATCAGAAGTTTGCATCTCACCGGAAGGACAGATAATGTTAGAATTCCCTTTGCAAGATTACTCTTACTGTTTGTCTATAATAATTGCTTACTTAGGGTGTAGACAATTATTTTTTCCTCATAGAAGGGGAGAAGATAAAAGCAGCCCCAGGTGGACAGATGCACATTCAATTACTAAAGCTTGTTGAACACTTTCTGACTGGAAGGGGATATTTTCCAACCAGTTATTCTGTGTATGAGGTGTACAAGCATATGTTCTTCCCTTCTGCTCTTCATGCTGCTGATGAGACTGGGTGACATGCTGCTATATTTCTGCTAAACATTTTCACACCATTCTTATCCCATACAATGTTGTATCTGCAATGCAAAGTTTCTTAATTTTGCTGGCTTTTTGTTTCTGTTACTCAAATTCTGTGGAATTAGTAAGACTAACAGAAATTGTTTTACAACAGTTGCAAGTAGTACGAGTGCTACAGCAAAACCCACAGACCTTCCAAGGCTGACTTCAAGGTCAGCTGATGACAACACAGAGAACCAACAGCTGAGACATCTGTCCTTACCAGGAGTGTCAAGCATACAAGGTTTGTCCTTTCTAACCTGACCTTTCCTAAATAGTTTGTGTAAATGCTTAGAAGGAGGAAAGCGTATGGGGAGTTCTGGTAATGTGTCAATATAGATAAAAGGGTGTTTTTTTTTGTTTTTTTTTTTTTTTTGAGAGGCTTGGAAGAGGAGGGAAGGAAATGGACCTGTAAAATAAAATAAATTAGAATTTAAAGATGAGTGCACTAAAGTGAATTTTAAGTGTTTCTAGTACAGAACTATTGTGTCAAGTGTTAAAGTAAAGATTGGAGGAGCAATTAAGAGTTGAATTAGTCCTGAAGGAAAATGAAGTAGGTGTGGGTGTGCAGTAACTTCTTTTTTGAGAGAGAACTGCCTGGAATGAATGGCTTCTGGATCTTGCTGTTCAGCCTTTTCAGCTGCTAAAAGGGCAATGCTTTGCATCAGGAAATGAATAGACACTTTTCCTTTTACATGATCTGCTCTGTTGGTATAGCAACAGTCACTCAGAGCTTGCTTTTGTGGAAGACAACTGCATCTTTATGCAGCTAGTGGTTATAGAGTGGGTTATTAGTTGTGGGTTTGAAATGGGTATTATTTTTCCAGAATTACTATAATTTAATACATAAATCTTTGTGCTTTCTCTCCTAAAGTTTTATTTGCAGTTTGATTCAACACAGAAGGAAAGCTACATACTTGGAGATGTTTTATATAACTTAACACATAACGCAGTAAAACTAGAAGAGCAGCATACAGCATATTCTTGTGTGCTTCAAAAATTATTTTTAAGGCATTATTCTCTTTGCAGATCTTCAGGATTGGTTTGAAAAGGCAACTCACAATGCTGATGGAAAACTATCCTATGAAGATCTTCAAAAACAACTTGGTTTTACAGTCCAAGAGTTGCAGAGCTTTAAGAAATTTGACACAGATGGAGATGAAAAATACTCATTACAAGAACTGAGAATAGCTTTAGGTGTATAGAGTATATATTTAGAAATATAATGCTGATGGATGCTTCTGTAGCTAAAGGAAACTACAGGACATGAAAATATTGTCTGCACTTTCCTTTTTTTTGAGCTAAATTACTGTACACATTGCCACTCCTTCATTTGTGTTTGATAAAAAGAAATTTACTAATTTAAAGTAGATAGGAAATGATATTGGGACTGTGTCAAAATCCAGAAACATCCCAAACTCACTAGAAACATTTTCCTGTCACTTTTCCAAAGGAGCTCTTGTTTTTAATTTAAAACGTGTACATACAAAAATAAACCCATGGTTTTATATTTCACTGAAATTTGCCTTAAATTAGAGAGCTGCACTTTATGTAGAGCAGAGAGCAATCTGTCTTGTAAAGATGGGCTTTTTCTGCTTGTAAATATTTGAAATAGAGTAAATTATGCATATTTAAGGAGAAGCTTGTATTGGGACGTGTTGCTAGTAAACATGTTTAGTAGATAGACTGAACCTAAACTTGGATGGTTGAGAGCTTCAGCTAAAGTTTTAATTTTGTTTAAGTACGTCCATGAATGAGTTTGGACTCAGGTGGAGGAAGGTGGGGCTGGTAAATTTATGCCCACCTATAACAGAACTTATTTTTAGAGAAGGGGTGAAAATTTTTATATCATGAGTCTATAGGAGAAATTACCAACTCAGTACTTGGGTTTTCACTTCAGCTTTTCTTTCAGCTTTTAGCTTTGCTGTATTGCATTCAGATTGCCTTTTTGTGGTTGTTGCTTTTTGAGATGGAGATATCAATCAAAAAAAAAAAACTAATAGAGAACTTAACAAATGTTTAAGAGGTAAAAGTTTGCAGAGTGGCTTGCTGAATGTCACCCAAATAGTTCTTGTCTCTGCTGTGCAGGGGTAGGATCAGGAGCGCTCTTGGTTTGCTCACTGGTCCCTGGAGATCTTTCTGCTGGGCTGCTCATGCTGCTGGTTTCTTCCACTCATTGTTCTTTGTGTCACTGTGAGTAAAGCTCCTTGTCCTTTTGTGAGCAGCTGGGGAAGCTCTGCAGAGAACTTCATGCTGTTTCCTGGGCTAATGTGAACATGACTGCTTGATACAGAAACCAGTGTGTTCTTGTTGACAGGAGGATATAAAAGGCAGGAGTGTGCAGTCACGTAGGCATTCACTGCTGATAAATGCTTTGTTAGTGAGGTTTCCTTAGTAACATTCATGGCCTGTTAGCTATATCTGCAGAGGAGCTCGAGTGTGTGCATACTAGCAGATCTAAATGCAGAGCATTTTATAACCTAGGGATTCCTTCTCAAACACAGAAAATGACTTTTGCAGAAGAGATTCGCTTGCAGGGCCAGATCCTGGACAAATCGCATGACTTTGCCCACAAATATCACTGATTGTATTGTGAATTTCGCAGAATTAGCAAATTGAAAGTGGTCACCTCACTGAATTATCAGTATGTATGGCAGTCTGTTCATAGTTGTTGAATTTTATGTAACTTCAGACTGGGTATTCGTAGCTTTATGAATAATCGTATACTGAAAGTATAAATCAGTGAAAGATTTTACAAGATGAAACACTTATCCATTGCCTAGGCTTCTCACTGTTGCTCTTCTGTCCTCTTTGGGTAATGCAGACTTTATCCAGTAAGGAGATGCTTTGTTGACATTTTAAAACACAGTATTTAAACAACAACAAAGAAGACAAACAAGCAACCTTGGCTTTAAAAGGATAAGAAGCCAACTTGTGCTTCTTGGCATTTTTCCACACACTTTTATACACTTCTGTGTGATTCTTTAACCAAATAATAAAACTAGCAATAAAATGTAACCATTATATTATTTGTACATACTGTATCATAGCCATATTGCAGAGTTTGCAAAGTATTTTTGAAAGTTTGATTTGTATGAAATTTAACATATCTTAAAATTTAAAGAATTCTTGTATTGCCATGTAAATCTACTAGTGTGTTTGTTGCAGTCTGCTTTACTTGGACAAGGCTCTTCACCGGCAGCAGTGGAGCTACCAGCTGCGCTCCCTTTGGGACGGCCGTGCTGCTCCTGATGCTGCTTTGCTGCCAGGGAACCGCGCTGGTTGGCCGTGGGGCACGAGGACGCTGCTGTCCTGCAGTGCTGCTGGGTTTGCATGGCAAGCGAGTCGCGGTGTTTCTGTTCAACTGCCAGCCGCCCTCCTCACTGCAGGAATAGGATCGACCTGTGCTACGAATCTAACAAAATCAGATTGTGTTACATACACCAGTAGCTTTTGTTTGACCTAGACTTTCTGGTAGCAATTTGCAACTTTAAAATGTTGCTTCCCCAACCAGCTCCTTCGCTTGTACGCGTTGTTCTGCTGTGCTTCCCATCACCTTCTCCCATGCTTTCTTTCCAAAGTCTTGGCGCTGGGTGCTAGCAGGCGTTTGCCTTTTCTTTTTATCCCGCACTGCAGAGGTGCAGAAGCTGCAGATGTGCTAAATTCCTGTGTGGCTGTGCTCTCTGCAGCAGGAAGGTGCCGGTGCTCACACTGGGAATAGGGAGAAGTGCCTGCTTGGGGCTGCTGTTGGCTGCAGTTCTTGGGTTTGTTCATCGTACGCTCGTGCTCTTTCCCTTTGCAGTATTATTTATCAGTCTGGGCTTTCTTCTCCCTCTTTCCAATGGCTCCCTCCCGTGGACTGTGCCCTGCGCTTCGTTTTCTCTTCCCTGTGCAAAGCAGCACCTCCTCCAACCGAAACTGTGTCCTTGGGCGACAGAGCGGCTTCGGGCCTCGTGTAACAAAAGCTGGATTTATTTTATTATTTTTTTAAGCAACTGCACTCCGCACACTTTATCATGTAACGCGACTTTAATTTATCGAAATAAACCCCCGTTTTTAGTGAGCGGCTTCGTTTCTAATGCGGGCAGCGCGGGCCGGGGCGGGCCCTGCGGCGCGGGGAGGAGCGGGGGCGGCCGCGGGGCGCAGGAAGGGGCCGGG
>VWPW01010716.1:27264-41064 GCA_013389825.1 Crypturellus undulatus
GGGCCGGGGCCGGGGCCGGGCGAGGCGGCGCTGGAGGAAAACCCTTTCTACGGCAAGTACCGCCGCAAGATCCAGGAGCTGCGCAGGTGCGCGGGGCCCAGCGCCGCGGGTCGGGGAGAGGAGCGCGGTTGTGGGGCGCTGGGACGAGGATGGAGGGATGGACCTGGAGCCGGGAGAGGAATGCGGCTGTGGGGCCCTGGGAGGAGGTTGGGACCTGGAGCAGGGAGAGGAAGGCGGTTGTGGGGCCCTGGGAGGAGGTTGGGACCTGGAGTGGCAGTAGAATGGTGGTTGTGGGGCGCCAGTCCCTGGGCGCTAGGACGAGGTTGGAAGGTTGGACCATGGGCCTGGAGCGGGGAGAGGAAGGTGGTGACTTATTTTGGTCTTATGTTTTTATCTGGAAAATAATCCCAGCGCAGACTGAGCGCTGCCTTGGGTTTCATTCAGTAGCTGCAGCAGGATCTGTGCAGCGTGCTAGAGGAGTAGAGGATACAAGTCAAAACTGCGGGAGATATTTTGAGAGGGGCAGTTGATGTTAATCTGTGTTATTAACAGCCACTTTCCTGATTCAGATCCAGCCCAGATGTGTTTGAATCCCGCCTGGAGAAAAGAAATGAAGTGAAAAAGCAGCCGGTGGGGTATTCCAAGCAAGCAGAATTTATCAAGTGTATGGATGAAAAGGCAAGACCAGTATTCTATGCAATTCACACATATTGAAGTTATAGTTTTGTCATCTATGTTTTATCTGCATCACACTGAGTACATGACATTCTGCCTGGTAATAAGCCATGTTTCACTCCCTTGTGCCTAAAAACATCATTTCGTACTTAACGTGTTAAATGTTTGCATTTAACATTTTGTATTTAATGTGTTAAATAATATTTAACATATTATTTTGCTATTTTTTAAGTTGGAGATTCTGTGCTTGAGTCTTGCTTACTAGATTAATCTATTCTGGATTAGTTTGTCTAGATGCAGTGACATGGTCTTGCTTTTATCGTGTAGCAAGTGGAAAAAAATGCTTAATAGTGCTGAGTTCAAAATGCTTAATGACCTTGTAATCCATAATTCTCATGAAGTTACTCTTTTATTTGCTATCAGTAATATATTTTAATAAAACAAATTTCAATTATTTTTATCTCAAACTTGAGCTCATATTTCAAAAATGTTATCGCTGCCCATGCTGTGCATGTCTGGAAAGGCAATTAAAATTTGGTGTTAAAGTGTTAGTTATGAAAATTGAAAACATGTTTTCTTCTAGGCAGAAGCCTTGGGCACAAAGACATCAAAGGGGCAATTCACAAAAGATAAGGTAAGGCAAATTAACCTGCGTTTTAAGAAAGAACATGCTATCAAATCAAGCATGCTTGTTAACTTGGATTGCTACCATCAGTGGTTCCACCAAGAGGTTCTTGAAACAGAATTAATGTTCCTTATTCTGTATTTTGTTGTAAGGTTTTGTGTAGCATTGGAGTCATGTTCAAGCCTGAAAACTTCTGCCACTCCAGACTTTTCTTACCTTGTCCTTTCTCTTTGAAATTCTGGAAGATCCTATTACTTGGGGATCTATACTGAATGCACATAGTAATAAATCAAGAAAGGTTGAGCTGCTTTTGCCGCATATAGACCCGTTTCCAAAGTTCAACCAGCAGAGGGTCGAGAGAGTGGCTTTATTCTCAATAACATTTTTGTTTTTCATCAAACTTTTTGTGTAAAGCTGAAATGACTGTGAAATGACTGAAGGAGAAAGGCTGCAGTTCCTCTTGCAGCTGCTGTTAGAGAACTGCAGTATTGGAGCAAAGTGTATTATGTATCCTGACATAATATTTGTATCCTTCAGTGTGTGAATCCACTCTTCAGTGTGCTAGTATATGTGATTTACCAATTTATTTGGCACTCATGAGTATTCAGATGTAGTGTGAATTAATGTGAAATGTTCTGTGTTTTGTTTTTGCTCCTTGTAATTGCACCATTCATTTTGTGTTCTCATATGAACCAGAAAACCTGTCCTTATGCCAGATGTCTTATGCCTTGTCTTGCAGACACTTGATTCAATTCTTCATGTTGAGATGGTGAAAGAAAAATCAGCAGAGGAAATAAAACAGGTAGTGGATTTAAAGGGAATGGGGCTTGTTCTGCATCTGTACTTACTCGTAGTCTGTATGGCGTGATGGAAGGCAGTGTGACTAAAAATGAAACATGGATATGGCTGTGTATTTTTAAGAAACACATTCATATGCAGACCTGTTTGGAGGTTTGCAGGCAGGTAAGGGGAGATCCTGCCAGTGTCAGGGATCTTAGTGGGACCAGCATGTCCACAGGAGCCTCTTCTCAGGATTTCTGGAGCAGAAACCTAACTGCTTTCTTGGTAATGTTACAGAACTGATTTTCTGCTCTGCAGAGGACGGTGTCAATTCAGTTATAGCCGGAAGCATTTGATAACTCCTAAGTTCCTTTCCAACCCCTCTGTTTCTGTTGTATTTTTTAACCACTTTACTGATAGTTCTCCTTAGTTTATATAGGGCTAAAAAAGTCTTACACTCTGGGTTTTTACTTATATTTGTCCATTTATTAAAGATTTTGTGGAACCTTTATGTAGATACAAACAACTCCTATGGGAGGAAAAAGTTTATGTGAACACACTCGTTATACAAATGCCCATCTTCTGTTGAAAAAATTCTTTATGTTCTTTGTACATATTTTAAAAAAAATCCAAAAGCAGCCCAAAGGTCATGAGCAGACCTCGTGCCAGAGTGCTTCTCATAGCTAATAAACCTTGAGCACCCCCTGAGCTGACTGCTTGTTTCTGTTGGCTGTTTGAAGTCTGGCACGTGGCGCGAGTACTAGGGAACGGCAGCGAAAGTCTAGTGCATTAGCGGGTCAGTAAGTCAGACTTGATTAAAAATAGATGAAAAATGAACTGTTAAAGTGATTACAGTCAAAGATTAGTTCGCAAGTGGAATTCTTTTTAAAGCATGTAATGTTATTTCTGGATGTAAGATTTTAATTTCTGCATTTTAATTTTGATTTCCTTTCTTTCCAACAGATTTGGAATCAGTATTTTTCTGGAAAAGACACGGTTTATGCTGTTATTCCTGTAAGTAATTCTGTTTTACTTATGCACTGTAGAGGTTAGTGTAAAAAATTTCCTTTTTAGCTGTGATGCTGTTGCTTTTAAGGTAATCATTGAAAGAAAATGAAGTTCCACAAACTAACTTTTCCAGTTTGAATGATGTACTGATTTTTTTTTTTTTTTTCCAAAAACCTTATTTTCTCACTTGCATCACTTGACCTAAATAAAGCTAATGCTTCTTTCTGCACACCTGGCCTCATTTTCAGGCTTTTGGATGGTCAAAATAAAAAAAAAAAAGACCCTTTGCAGGGCTCTGCTATCTTCTGAGGAAGCATTCATATTTCCGTATCATTTCTTTTCAGTGTTGCTTATTTTTGACCTTTTTGACCTTTATTTTTGACACTTGCTCTGCAGCAAAGGCTGCTAGCCTAGACCTTTAATATAGCAGTGTTAGAACACTTGGTTAGTAGTTCTTGAGTTAGTTTATTTAGGATTACTGATATCACTATCTTTCATTGAGATGGTATGATGCTTGATAAGATCACATTTCTTATTCTTGATAACTTTAAAAAATTTTATTTGCTGTAAATAAGTATTAGGCTGAATGGCCTTTTTTGTTTGGTATTTTTTGGTTGTTTTTCTTTTTTATTTATTATAAATGCCTGCTAACTCCTTAGGATTTTTTTTTTCTGATTGACAGTGTTCTCAAAAGATGTTCTCAAACATAGAGTTATGCAGAATTCAGTTGCTATTTGAACATCAGACTCCAGTTAAGAAGGTGTATTTCTTACATTAATGGCCCTAGCACTGTTTTTTGCTGCACTGTTTTTTCAGAAAAGCTTTGGAAACTTCTAAGATTTTAATGGAAACCAGATCTTGAGTAGGGTGGGAATTAGTTCATGGTGTCATCTAGGGAAGAAACTATCTGTCTTCTGCCAGAAGTTTTTTTTTATTGGCTGGGAGAATGGGCTGGTCTAGTTCTCTAGTGCTTAGAGCACACATGGAGAAATTCTGTGTTGATGAAGAGCGTCTGTTTTCTTCCCTGAACACCTTATGACAGAAATTAATATACGATGCTGGGAAGGGAAGAGCAGGCAAGGAATTTGTGGGAGCACAGAGGTGATGCGAATGAGATTGCCAGTTTTCATCAGCGTTACCAAGTTATGTTTGTGGTTTTAATATAAACCTAACTAATAAGTAGTTCAGATAAGTACTGGAACTGCATTGTAATACTGAAGAACAGATGACTTTCTGGTGTAAAATGCATGATTTGGGGCCAGGGATATATTATCTGGGTCAACTATAGACACCATGTGCTGCTAGGGAGGTAGTACGAAAAGATGTAAGCCTAGAGTGTGGGCCTCACCCTCTAAGGAGTCAAAGCTTTGCATTCTTGGAGTTTGCTACTGCTTCTTAAGGACAGCATTGTTAAAATGGGTAATGAAGAACTAAATATATTTTTCCATGTACTCATTAACTGTGTCCGCAGTGAGACCTTCAGATAGATACAAGTTGTACCCTACTGCGGTTAATGAGATGATTCTGAATGATAACTGTGTGTGCACTTCAGTGTTATGGAAAGTTAATTTCTTTCTTTTCCTCAAAGGCAGAAAAATTTGATTTGTTATGGAAGCGAGCCCAGAAATGTCCCTCTGTAAGTATGGTGGAAACTTACAAAGTGTGCGTGTGTAACTGCCTTAAATTTATCATGTTTGAAGCCTAATTCATAAACTTTTGACCCTGAACTGCTCTGGCTTACACGTTGGTTTGATTAATAAAAGCCAGATGTTCAAATATTCACAGAATCACAGGATGGTTAAGGTTGGAAGGGACATATTGACATAGTGACATAAGAACATATTGTCTTAGTATTCAGATAAAAGCAATGCTATTCATAGATATCAAGTGGTTCAATCTTGATATAAGATGCTTAAGGTTCAGAGAACAGGGAAGGGATTTAGCTCCACACCTCTGGTTTCTAGAATTTGTCTTGTGGTTAAAGCTATTGCGTGCAGTGGTATGAAGAGCCAGACCTGGAAGGTCAAATTCACTGATGCTCTTGAAGATTTTTCCCTACTGCTTAAAGCATCCTTGCTGTGATCAGCCAGGGATCAAGTTAAATCTAACTTGGTTACAGCCCATTTGCTTTGCTTTTGTTTTCTGACTGAATGTGGCCTTATGTGTCCCACGCACAGAGCCTGTGTCCATGACAGGTTTTGCTCAAGGCTGCTGAAGGGTAGCCTGGAGGAACTGTTGCTTAACTATAGCTGAAGTGTCACTATTGCTTCTCTGCAGCTGATAAGAGACCCTGGGGACTAGAATAAGCACAGATTTAAAATAAACCCTGGACTGCACCCAAATCACAGCTCTGTCACAGTGGATGTCTACCAAGGGACACCTCCCATCCCCCTAAAACTGCTTACGAGCAGAGTGTTGTTATAAGTGTGTGCTCTTGTTTGATAGTGTGCATGAGTGGCAACTATCTATTTCTTTTCACATATTTTTAGTGCCAGGGAAGAAAGGCGAAGTATGTAAAAAGGGAAAAGCCAAGAAATTGATATGTTTGGGTTCTGCCCATAGAACAGGCTGAAGCTTGTAGTCCCTAAACCTGCATTTCTTGATTATGCATAGCAAGGCTCATTTATTCCTCACCCGACTGGCCATCCGAGGTTAGTAAATATTGATAAACTAACAAGAGACCTTTGGATGGAAGTCAAGCCAGGCAAACACTCTGCAGTGTAAATAATGCAGCCCTATCTCTAAGGGACCAAGAGCTGTGAAGAAAAGGTTGTGTGTCACATACTGCAAAATCCAGTAGTGCAAGTTGGATTAAGGGTTGTTGTGATTCAACAGTTGTGATGTGGGAGGAAGGGGGGATTTGGGTGTAGTTGAACCCTCTATTACAAATACAGAGTAAACAGTCTGTGGGTTGGCTTATGTGTATGACAGCACAAGAAAGCAGAAAATGGTGAGAGTGCTTAATGTATTATTTCAGAAATGAATGGATTCTGAAGATGTAGGATCATTATTTCTCATGTGTGTTGGAGGGTATCAAGTAGGCTGCAATTAGAAGATTCCTGTGCGGATAAGCATTACTGTTGCTTTGAAGAAAATAAACTGCAAAGGAGCAGAACAGAGCAGCTAACAAGATAAAGAATATCTGTGTGCACTTTCTTACCACATGCTGCTGGATTAGTATTGTTTTCTGATGAAAATAAAGTGTCTTTACAGTAATGTGTGCATTGAAGCAAGGACTTAGTGCAAATTGCACTTTGTTAAGACAGAAATTAAATGCTTCACTGCTTTATAAAAGCAAAGTACAGCTAGACTTAGCTGTGTTGAGGAGGAATGCTTTTGTACTTCTGAATGGGAAACTTTACCAGATAGATGTCTTGATCCTGCATATTTCCCTTGACAAGAGCAAGTTCAGTTATACCTGGCACCTAAAACTATAAACAATTTCCCAAGTACCAAGTAGTTTAAGTGCTTTGCTGTACAGTGCTCTGGCATTCAGTTTGGTATCTTGATTCTTTTGGTGTCTGCTCCCATCTTGTCCATTCTCTTGATATAGGAAAGCGGTACATGAACAAGTCCCTAGTCAAATTGGAGCCAAATAAACTACATCTCTCTAGAGAAAATGCTTATTGCCTGTTCTGAAACAGTTGGTGAAGGGTCTGGCAAACTTGAAAACTTTGAATACCCCTCATGTTATATTTGACAATTTATACTATTAATTTTGTAAAAATGAGCTGATAGGTCAGAGTCTGAATGTTCTCTGCAGTGCTTTCCTATGTCTCTTTCCTTGTCTTTTTATTTTTTGATTAAAAAATATGCCCTAACATTAATGATTTACTGATGAAATAATACTGATAAAGTAATGTCTGTTTTTTTTCTTTTTTGGGGGGCGAGGGAGGGGGAGACTGTTATAAAAATTAATGTCCTCTTCTCATCTAAAAACCAAACTTTTCTATGTTGCTCTCACAGTAAAGCTTAATTCAAGTCTTGAGGTTGTTGTTTATCAGACTACAGTTAGTGTCCTGTATCATAAAGTCAGGTTATAGCTGTCAAATCACTCTTATTTTTTTGTGTTGTGGTTCTGTCACTAAAGAGTTTATGTTAGAGACCTATAGAGATGGGAATTCTTGGTCATTTTATTTTGTGAAAGGCAGAATTCTGTTTTTATTACTTCTCTGCAGTTTCTGTATGCTTTGCCAAGAAAGGAAGGCTACGAATTCTTTGTGGGGCAGTGGTCAGGAACAGAATTGCACTTCACTTCACTTATAAACTTCCAGGTGAGTGATTAAAATGAAATATTTAAAACTAGCTTCCGATCCAGAAATTGATAATATCAGTGTGGTATATTTGGTAAATGAACAGATTGTCTAACTTAACTTGAAAAGAATGATCAGTAGAAAATTTACTGTTAATTATAGGTACTTAATAACTTTATGGGTACTAAGTTGCTCTTTAAAGGAGAATGGTGTAAAGCAAGGCCAAACTTCTTGGAACTGTTTGCACAAACTACCTAGAAAAGCAGATGTGAGATCAGATGCCTTTCTGGAAACTGCAAATCATCCAAATGCAAGTTGGTCTTCAGTCCAGAAAAAGCCTGACCTAACTCCAGCAACCACTCTTTACTATAAATACTCACAGTAGTGGACTCTTAATTAAAACTGACCTTTAGCCTCTGAAGAATGGTTATGTGCATAGCACTTAGTACTCGAAAGTTTTGTAATCAAGTCTTAAAATTTGCAAGAAAGCTAAATTTCTCTATGGGACACAAACAGGTTTCTCTTTCTACTTCAGACCCAAGGTGAAAATGCTCCTAGCCACTTGGTCTTGTACCATTATCCTGAGCTGCAGGAGGAAAAAGGAATAGTACTAATGACAGCAGAAATGGACTCCAAATTCTTGGTAAGAAATATCTAGTTGTTGGCTTGCTTCATTTTATGCTGTAACTTCTCCTATAGTTCTGAAATAAGAACAAAAAGTCAAAAATTAAAATGTGAAGTTTTCAAAGAACAAATAAAATTAAAGACTCTTTCTCAAAGATTTTTTTTTTTTTTACTAGATTTCTTTAACCAAATCCATTTAATAAGTTTGGGAGAGGAAGAAAGAAATCAACAGTCTTTGAATGTTTGGTCTGTGCAGCTTATGTACTTTTTTCTTACACTGAGTATTACGATTTATTGTTTTTCCTATTATTAAAAATTTAGAAATAGCTCTTTTTCTTATTGATGGAATAAATTTACATGAAGAAGTTGTTGCTGCCTGCCAACAAGTTAAAACAACGTTCTGGAGCTTAATGCTGTAGACTGCTGCTCAAATCAAGATTTCCAGACCTTTAATTTTGTGTTAAGTTTCCTTGTGCTTCTGCCCTTTTCCCTCTGGTGTGGTGTTGCTGCTATTTGCATACGTCTAATAGAATAGTGTTGGGACTAATAGCAGTAGGGATTATTGCTGGTGGAACAAGATAACTAAAGTATCCCAACTCTAATTGACCCACTTAAATTAGTTGTGCAACTATGTGCAGAGGAGATGACCAATAATGCATTTGGCCTGTTGCAACTCAGAGCAGACTGTCATTTTTAGCAGCAACCTAAGTCAATCTAAGTTTCCCTAATAAGAAGGGAAAGATAAGTCTTCTCTCCAGTGCCTTACAGTGGATATGGACCGTGAAAGACATGGTGAGTCTTTAACCCCAGATATGTGCTTACCAGGAGACTAATTTGTAGACACCGTACTAACATGTGTAAGGAGGTTAGGAACGATAGGAGGTCATTTGTGAAGAGATTTGCAAAACTAGGACAATGAGTCATTTGATGAATAGCAAGACTGGATTGCAACCTTTCAGCCTCTTTTCGAAGGGAAAATTTAATATGACAAAGAAACAGCAGTTAGTAACAGATTTTTTTGTTTTAACTTCCAGGTTGTCCCTGAAGCACAGTGCTTGGCGAATCAAGTGCAGCTTTTCTATGCAACAGATCGTTCGGAGACCTATGAATTAGTGGAGATCTTCAACCACAGACCTAGTGAATTTAAATACATGTCAGTTATAACAGAGCTTGAGCAGAGTGGACTTGGAAGAGGATTGAGACCTAGTCAGGATCCTGACAAGTCATAAAACCTCATCTGTGAGTGAATGAAGCCAGAGGCAGTCGGAGGGCTTCCTAGCTGGGGCAGTTCCCATCTCTTTTGTTCTACAAAGTTGGTCTGACAGCAGAAAGGATGAGGAGACATCCCAGGAGTGTGGCAGTCAAGCCCATCTGGCACTGATGCAAGATGACGACTTTCGCCATTCAGGCAGCATAACTAATTGCTGAAGTGGAGCGTTGTACTTCAGTGTAAACTCATCAGAATGAGCTGGTTTCCCTTCCCATAACTGCTGCTTGCTATATTTTTGAAATCTGAAATAAAATGGCAAAAGGGGAGACTATTTAAAGGAGTGTATTGACATCTGGAGAGAGATAACGATCAATATTTCTGCTCAGTAAATGCATTTTAAATGCCTTCCACCATTATAATTGCATGCTCCAGTGCTTTTTAATTTGTGTGAAATTCACGTAAACCCTTGTCCATCAAGGAAAGAGAATAGGAGTGGTGATCTAAAACAGACTCTTCTTTGTTGCTCTGTTTGTGAGGTTCCTTATACATGTGTACTGTCTTGTGTTTTTCTCAGGACTAAAGAACTCAAAGATTTAGATTTGTTCTGGGAATGTTATACTTAATTGGTATATTAATTTCATCCAGTTGCTGCATCTCTTAGAGGTGTTTATCTCATGGAATAGGATATTATAACCATGATTTTATTTTTTGTTGTATTTTGGAGTGCTGTACAGGAATCACTGCACACTTCATAGAATAATGTTTCTCGGATAGCTATCTAGTCAGCCAGGCCTACAAATGCTATCTGAAGGGACAAAAATAACTTTCATTCCCATTTCAGGAGAGCTACACTCTGTAATAAAAGCCTTATGGGATGGTGTAATAACCCTCATGGAGCCACCTACCAGTTTCACAATCGCCAAGCAACAATTCGTATGAAAAAAAATGCATTGCTGTGAACATGCACAGCTGCTGCAGCATGGCAGCACTCGCAGGAGTCTGGCTTAGACGGGGGGGTGTGTTTTTTTGGATCCCCCTTTCACAAGGGGATCGCGACGCCGGTGCCGTGTCCCGCGGGCCGGGCTCGCGCAGCCACGCGGTGGCAGCAGAACCGTGTTGGGCGTCGCGCGGGCCCTGGCCGGGGCCTGCCCTGCGCCCGGGGCACCTGCACCGCTCCGCACGCATCCCCTGGGCTCCAGGTGGCTGGGGAGGGAATTCATCCCGCGACGGAGGGCTGTTCCAGACGCTGCTCCTCGGAAGGCAGAGCCCCTGTCCCTGCTGTGCAAACCCCCCGGTCCCTGACGGCCTGCAGACCCCGGACGGCTTTGAAGGCCTCCCTGGGGTGTCTGCCTGCTGCCCTGGAGACAGAGGCTCCAGTGCCCGTGGGGCAGTGGAGGAACAGCCTGTTCCCGACTCTGTGCTGCGCCAGGGTGAACAAGAGCAGGAGGGAGCCCGTCCCAGCGCTGCAGCCGGCCACCGACGGCTCCATGAGGCGGCCTGGCTGCCTGCCGCCCCGTTCCCGGGCCGCCTGCGAGGCTGCTGTGGTAGCCCGGCGCTCCCGGGGCCCTTCCTGCCCTGCTTCCTTCCTCTCCGATAAATCCAGCACCTGCTTTCCAGAGCTGGGCCAGACCCCCTCTTCCTTCCTCCGGGCAGACCGGTGCCCTCCTCGCTGTGACGCGTCCCCAACCACCTCTTGGCAGTTTGCTCTCCCTCGGACAATTCCTGTGGCTCCAAACTCCTTCCAGAGGGTGGGAGGACCTCATCTTGCCTGAAGTATTTTGGCTTCATCTGCCTGAATATAAATTCTGGCCGTGAGTTCCCTCCTGGGTCCCTAGCCCTCTTTACAGTACTTCTTTGCGCTACATCCAGGCCTCCTCAGATAACGTCTTATGTTTTGGATATGTTTGTGTTCCTGCTAGGGTTTCCTCTGAAGGTTTCCTCCTGGCTGGGCCCTGGCTTTGCAAGTTACATCTGCTGAGCAGACGCCCGCCTCCGCCTCCCGGTCACGAGGGCCGAGGATGTTTTGTGGTTTCCTGCGTCGCCCAAGGACGAGCAGAGCCTGCAGCGCCCGCGGTCCTGCTGGTGCTGAGGACAGCAGGGCGCTGCGGCGCTCAGCAGGACCCAGGCTTGTTCTTGACGTGCGAGCGGGGAACGTGCGGCGTTGGAGACACCTAGAATCATTATGGTTGGGAAAAGACCAAGATCACGGAGTCCAGCAGTAAACCCCCAACCGCTGCCGGCTTTGTTCCTTACTGCATGGCTCCATCCTCCATCCCTTCCCTCAGGAACACGTGGCAGATGTTGGCACAGGCCCCTGCCATGCTGCCCGGACCCCGTGGCGTGCAGTTAGCCAGGTTGGCCAACACGTCCGCCTGGGAAGGCTGAAGGTCTGAAGAAGGACCTGGGCTCCCTTCCCTCAGTCTCGCTAGGGTTTAATTGCTGAGCTAAGATGTTGTTGGGCATCGCTGCTGCCTTTGGCGCAGAGCTCCAGGCCTCGTGCTTCGCTGCCTCTAGGCTATTGGAAATGAGCAAAGCGCACGGATTTACTCAGCAGTGACGAAGGACAAAATTCCTCTGGATGCATGCTACTCTCTGCTGTCCCAAGCAGAGCATTCCTGATGTTCATGGTGGAAAGCCTGCGCCTCCCTCCTTGCCGCTGTGGCACTGCGCCAGGTCAGAGCCGCCCCGCAGCCATCGCTCCTTCCTTGATGCCGTGTTTCCGCATGCCAGCTCTGCTCTGTTTCCTGGGAGAGTGCTTCCCCTTTAGCTCTGCTCATCCGAGATCTCGTGCTGCCCTCTGAACTGTTCCTCTTGCGCTCACCAGCTCCTGAAAGATGAAGCTGCTGCGACCTCTCGTGATGCTGAGGGACCTGCCCTCAGCCACTGCCTTGCTAGAAACCATTTACCTCTGCACCAGGGCTTGCACAGGCTAAAGAGGGCTGAAAAGGCTGCTGGTTCCCAGTACAGGCCCCTGGTACATCCAGTTGACATCCATTAGGATCTTGTAGCTCATCCAAACCTCCCTCTCTGCAGAAAGCACTCGAAGCTGGAAGCACTTGGCCCTCCCAGAGCGTGCAGGGCTGCCTGTGTCTGCGGCTCTGCAGGCCTCTTGCTGCAGGGATGTGATGAGACGGCATCTCCAGTCATAGTAAAGGAGATTGTAGAGGTGAGGAGCGGAGGCAGATAAATCTAGAGACAGAGAGGGAATTGGGTCCAAATTCCCCAAGTGTAGGCTGTGGACATGAAGCTGCTTCTGCCTTTTCGCTTACAGACGTTGTGGTTTCATGTGCCACCAGCAAACCCTGTCAGAGCAGAGCCTGGCCTGGGAGGCAGGAGACTGGTTTGGGGGTTTTAGCACGAAGCATTGCAGGACGGCCTGGATTTGGGCAACTGGTTGAAAAAAGGAAACAGAGACGCAGCTGTGGTGATCACGGTTGTGTAAGGGCTGAGCCTGGGGAGATAAGAGCAGCCTAAGGTGCAGAGAGAATGAATCTCAGCCAGCCCAGAAAACCCAATCTGTGAAAAAATTGCATCTGGTGACACCGAGAAAAAGAAAAACCGCTGCGAAGAGGCTGCCGTCACCTGAACCTGCTGAAGCAGGGCGCCCTTAGATAGCTCCTGTGAGAAGCGCGCTGGCCGTCCTGGGCTGCATCCTTGTGCTATTGGTGTTATTTTTACCTGAAACCATCTGTAGTCACCTCCAAAAAATGACCGAGGAGTGAGGCCAGGCTGATGTGGATAGGAGCAGGTTTAGCTCTGGGGGTGGTGAGGACAGGAGCTGCTGTGGCAAAAACTCTGCCTCAAAAATGAACTGTAAATACTGGGGGTGGAGGGGAAGGGCATCCATATGTACCCAGAGCTGAGCTCTAGGACCGTATCTGGTGCATTGAATTAGCTGATGTTCGCAATGGTAAACAGCCGAACAGCTGAACCTGGCTGCTCTGTTCTTTAGCATTTGATCATTTAGGGCTACGTTTACTTCATGGAAGGAAATTTCCTTCAGCTGTGTCCCAGGAGCGCAGGGTAGGAAACCAGCGAGGCCCTGGGATGTGCCAAACCCTTCTAGTGACTGTTCAGCCCCACCAGGACCCCAGACTAAAGCCAGCTGATGGTCCCTGATGATGGCTGCTGTAGGGCCCCCCATGTCTTCTTTCTTCCCTCGGGGGCTGTTTGCTTCAGGCTGGAGCTGGTGCTGAGCAGGGCTGTTCCACGCTCCAGCATGATTTACCATCCCTCGGTAGGTAGCATTACTTCTAGGGATTGACTCTGATCCTTGAGACTCTAAGGTGTCACCCCTAACCGAGAAGCCACGTTACAGAGGATGGAGGCCTGATCCCACCGTCTCACGTCCTGCTGATGCACGATCCCCATGGGATCAGAATGCCAAATCCATGGGCAATGCCACCCCACAGCAGCCGCAGGAAGCCTGAAGCTGATGTCCAGCTGTGGCGGCTGCAGGAGCTGCAGGTACCGGGGTCAGGGAGGCCGAGCCGTCATCCTAAACCTTTGATTCAACAGAGCCATACTCAGCTCCTAGGTGTGCCTGTCTTCAGATAGCACCGTTCATAGGGGAATCCCAGAGAGTCCCTTTGCTGTCACTCCAATGCAAAAATAAAAAAAAAAAA